>PISX010000142.1:0-70952 GCA_004024625.1 Mellivora capensis | reverse complement strand
TAAATTAATGCAAGTAGTAGGTCCTGGCAAGAGAGTAAGTTCATGAGAAAAAGAATAACAAGCTTCCCAGAGAAGGTTTCAAAAAACAATGAGCTTTTATGTCCAGTTTTGCTCACTATAAAACAGAAGATATATAACTATTTCTGGGATTTGGGCTAACTCTCAATTCAACATAATCTTTCACAAGATAACTGAAAACAATTCCATATTTTCATTAAGATTTTTCATTGTCTAAGATACAATCCACATCATAGAATGGGTCAGTTCTTATAAGATGCTAAGAAATCATAATTTTGCATATGCCCCTATGCACAGTATCACCAAATTTAAAGAAGAGTATCAATTATGGTGAAAAAGAGAAGACATCATCGTTCTGTTTTTCTTTTTTTTTTTTATCTTTTTAAAATTTATTTTATTATTTATTTGACAGACAGAGAGCACAAGTAGGCAGAGAGGCAGGCAGAGAGAGAGGAGGAAGCAGGTTCGCCGCGGAGCAGAGAGCCTGATGTGGGGCTCGATCCGGGGACCCCGAGATCATAACCCAAGCCGAAGGCAGAGGCTTTAACCCACTGAGCCACCCAGGTTCCCCAATCATTCTGTTTTTCATATGAGCTTTTAATTATGTATATACTACAGACATTTTATTGGAAAAATTTACTTGTGTGCGTGCATGTATACATGTGCACATGTATAATGGTTAAGTTTCAACATCATTTTTCCAAACTGGTAACTCGAGATGAAAATTAAATTCTAAAATTCATAGCTAATTCAATATAGTTGACTGAACCCTTTCAGTTATCTTACATCTATCTGAAATGCTAAGTGAAAGATTACTACAATACGTTTAAAGGTTCAATATTTGCTTTTAAGAGAAATCTCCTAATGCTCATCCCTATTTGCAGATGTTATTCGATAGTGATTTTTCCACTATCAGCAATAGAGTTAATGAATAAGTTCTCAATTAAGAGAATTATTTATTAAGTATTCAGGCAACACCAGACACTGCACCAGGCACTTTAGATAACTTACTTCATTAAATTCTTCCAACAACTCTGTAAGTAGATATTGCTACCCTCCTTCTGTAGAACAGGGAGCCGAGGCTGAAAGAGTTTAGGTAACAATTAAAATTATACAATTAACAAGTAATAGTTCTGGGATTAGGTTATCTGACTCCAGACTTCTCCAGGTCTTTTCCTTTTGCCACCCTGTTGCTTGGAAAGAGCTAAAAGAAAGAAATTGTTTCTAGTTAGTTACAAAACTGTGTCAGCAGGTTTAGATAGTAGATGCTGCTATCCAGCACTGAATGCCCTTACCGCAAAGTCTCAATACATCCTGATTAACACAAACACTTCCGCTCAGGAAAACTTTGGCTTATCTGACATACAGCTTCCCTAATCACCGGGCTGCCAGAACGCCCCTGAATCTGAACATATTCCTGAAAGAAAAAGGGACGTCATTGAGGAGGGAGACCATGAGTACCCAGTAATAATACATCCTGCCAAGCAGAACCAAAGTACCAAAGATTATTTACACCCGATGCACTGTAATTGGTCCTTTTACTCCGCAGAAGGAAAGAAGCGTTCAGATTGGCCCAAATGTCTATTCAAAATAACCCTCCATGCACAGAGGCCAGAAACATAGGGAAAGCAAAAGAAAAGAAATACAGGAGAGCAAAAACTGTTTCTGCGGTGAGACTAGGGACCGCTCACCGAAAGGGTGGACAGAGATGAGAAGCAGAGCTGGGGCGTAAAGGTGGCAACAGAAGCTGGGACAGCAGGCTCTCAACCACTAACTCCAAGTAGAAAAGTTAGCAACCACACGGACTGGGACACAGCTCTGTTCTCAGATGCTAATGTGTAGCGATATTGCGGTCATTCACCTTCAGGTCTAAGACCCTCCACGTCGAAGGGTATAACTGTGTAGCTTTTTAAAACATACAGAAAACATTCACCATACTATTTCATTTCATGCTCACTCTGTGGTCACCTGTTGTTATTTCCACGTCCTGATCCATTATAAGACAGTTTCAGAGCTCGATACCATGTAATAGCAAGGCTAAAATCCCAGTCTTTGATCCTGGCCCAAACTTCCTTCACGACACTGCCTCTAGTGCACAGCATAGTATTTTAAGAAGAAAGGGATAATCATTACCTATATGACGAGTTCTTTAAAAAGATGTCTATTAGTAAGAAGTTACAACTTCAGATAGATAGGGCAGCCACCTACCCAGAAAGCCCCCAAAAGTACCCAAAGCCTAAGGCAAAAGGTACCAAGTTAAAAAAAAAAAAAAAGACAAGGGTCCAAGCATGTCTAATCCTATGTGCTCTCCCATGACAGCGTTGCCTAGTGCCTGAATATCACTAAAAAAAAATCATTATTTTCCCTACTCCCAGCTCCCTCAACATCTATTTCTTGCTGCCTGCCTAAAATCCGTAAAGTCTTCACGCAATGTAAGCCACGTTTCCTTACAAGGAACTGTCTGACAGAAGTACAAACCAATAAAGGCACTGACTAGACTCGATGTAGGCATCAGTATTCGTCACGTCCAAAGCCTAAGAATACTGCATATCAGGGACGCGTGGGTGGCTCAGTTGATTAAGCGGCTGCCTTTGGCTCAGGTCATGATCCCAGCGTCCTGGGATCGAGTCCCACATCGGGTTCCTTGCTCGGCGGGGAGCCTGCTTCTCCCTCTGCCTCTGCCTGCCACTCTGCCTGCCTGTGCTCGCTCGCTCTCTCTCCCTCTCTGACAAATAAATAAATTTAAAAAAAAAATTAAAAAAAAAAAAGAATACTGCATATCAGTTTATTTGTCAAAATCAGAATCCAACATCTGTCTCCCTAGTCGTGTTACAAAGAAGGTGATATTGTAATACAAGATGGTGACATATTTCAACAGAGGTCATCTCTAGAATTTCAACAGGCTCTCTACCTTTTCAAAATCTACACAACCCCTCAAATCCATCTGATCAATTTAAATATGTCGTGACTGAACAAATGTGAAAACAAAACGTAATAATTAACTAAGATGGCCAACTTCACACGCAAAGAACAGGCACCTTATCCTCAATCTTATTCCACCCGGGAACTGGGCAATCTTTCCAAAGGTCCGTGAAACAGACCGAGCTGATATAATACACTTAAAAGGAACAGAGTCTTATTACTCAAGGTGGGGTCCATGTACCACCATCAGCTGGAGCACCTGCAAAAGAAGAAATGTACTCTGAGGCTCCCTCCAGGCAGAGCTTGCATTTTTTTTTTTAAATTTATCCATTTCTCTTTTCTTTTCTTGAAGTTTTTATTTTAGTTCCGGTTAGTTAACATACAGTGTTATATTAGTTTCTGGCGTACAATATCGTGATTCAGCACTTCCATCGTCACAAATGTCCTCCTTAACCCCCATCACCTATTTCACCCATCCCCCACCTGACCCCCCAAGTCCCTTACCCCTGACCCCCCATCCTCCCAGTCACCACCAGTTTGTTCTCCATAGTTAAAAGTCTATTTCATGATTTGTCTCAGAATCTACATTTTCACACCCCAGGTGATCTGGTGGTACAAGGAAGTTTGGGAAGCACTGATCTAGAAATATATACATGTATCTAGATGGAAAAAGATCCAGCAAGAGGCCCAACCCAAAAATGTTGCTTTAGGAGAATCCCAGTGATCCATGTGACTCCAAGAAACTGGAGATTTAAACTGCATTTTAAAAGAGTTTCTAGGGGGCACCTGGGTGGCTCAGTGGGTTAAGCCTCTGCCTTTGGCTCGGGTCGTGATCCCAGGGTCTTGAGATCGAGCCCTGCATCGGGTTCTCTGCTCAGCCCGGAGCCTGCTTCCTCCTCCTCTCTGTCTGCTTCTCTACCTACTTGTGATCTCTGTCAGATGAATAAATAAATCCTTTAAAAAAAAATAAATGAAAGAGTTTCTAAAAGGCAATCATCCATACTGAAGGGTGAAGGCGGGAGCAAGTTATGAGAGCAGCGCGTTTAACACCCCCTTGCCTGTCATGGGCATCCTGTCTTGTCAGGCACGAATTCAAAAGTAGCTACTCAATACTCTGTCATAGAAATGGTTTACACTTTTTATGCTGATGACACACAAGAGGTTCAAAGCAGTGAAATTTCATTTTCTATTCGACATGGCACAAATGCCAAAAACACCACTGTTTGTAAAAGAAAAAATACAAAGACTCTCTCAAATACAGAGACGGAGGAAGGAAACCTACAGATCATTTCTAATGGGATATTTTAAATAAAAGGCTAGATATCTGTGGCAAAGTATAGTTAGTAATTTCAGGCTACACACTGGTGTCTTTCATAGATTCTAAATCTCAAATTCACATTTTCTTTGCTTAAATCAGTATACAACCCTGTAGGAGTGGGTGACAGGATAAAACCTTCTTTCTTTAATATAAAATCAGTGACACAATTCAGCACCATTTTTTTTTTTCCAATAGACTAACTTTCCTGTTTTAAATGAGGTTTACCAAATGAATTCAGGTATACCAGTTTTTCACATCAGCTATAAATAATTGCCTCCCTCTGAAGGGCCTATTTCTGCAAATAAAAATGTCTTTTTGCCTGATTAAACTTCTTCATCATCTGAAAACTTTTCTTCTGCAAATTTGTGGTTGGAAAATTTGTCATTAGAAGCTTGCTTTGTCAAAATGAGTTCTTTTCAATGGCTTCGAGAGCTCAGTCCTATAGTTAATTACTTGGAGGAGGAGGGGAATGTCCTATTCTAAAGGAAGTACACTTGACAAAATATTTGGACCCAAGCATTCTACCTACAGACTTAAGACACCTTTTACAATTCAAGGCAGCAGGCTCAGTATTTATAATACCTTTAAAAACCTGAAGACAGAAAGGTAGAAGTAGCCAAAAGACAGTTTATAAAACAATGAGAAAGGTCCCCATATGAAAACATTTCAGCTGCCCGCCCTAACCTTAACAACCACTTCTCCCAAATGGCTTTGGGATGACAACGCGTCTTATCCAAACTAAGAAAAGTGGTCAAGTCTACCAAGATAGTCTTCATAGCCACCACCCAAGTCACCTCCCATTGAAGACACAGTTTGTAGGGATATTGCTTCAACACGCACTGACATTATAAAGAATTAAACTACTGAATTGCCTTATTAATCCAAGAGATGCCACTAACAGAAAAGAAAGCAGGATGGGCCTGCCTTCATGGTGGAACAAATTGGAAATTCACACACACAAAAAAACGTTTACTTTTCCCATAGTGTTTTCACTTACCTGCCTCTCTCATAGACTAGTTTTATAATCTAGGGTTTAAAACAGAAATTCAGTAATAATATGCTTTATAACAATGTCCTAAACATAGGAATCTAACCCAGCTAAGAGATGAAAGCCAAGACAAACAACAAGGCTGTGGTCTGCATCCTTTCAGTCTCTTAATAGAATACTTATAAGCAATTCAAAAAAGAAAACAAAATTTCATAAGACACAGCTGTAAAAAATTTCACTAAAATTACTCATCTTTCATTAAAAAAAAAAACAACCTTATTGTATAAAAACCAAACTTGTGAACTGCATTTAAAATTAATACCCAAGGAATTCCAAGAATGCAGGCTTATACGGATTGCCATTCTTCCCACTGGATTTTTAAACAATGCTGAAACATGGCTGTTTGAAATACTTCAGTACCATCACTTAACACTGTTCAAAATGTCAAGAGCCATATTGCGCCCCAGTGGCCACTCTTCAGCAAGTAACACATCCTTTGAAGTTAAAATACTCCTAAATGATGCCAAGTGAGAATTTCTAGGAGAGCACAGTCAAAACTTTCCGCTTCTAAAGAAATCAATAATCTGGAATCACAGTTAGGAAAAAAACACTTTATCCAAACTCGTGATTTTTTTCAGTCTCAAGTGTCAGTAAATTCCGTTACCCCGTGGCACTATTGTTTGATATGTTGTTCCCTAATGAAATCACAACCATAAGCCTGTAGTGAACTTGTTGGGTTTTTGGTTTTCTTTTTTTTACCCTAATGTTTTGGTGGAATAATGACACATTTATTGTCATGAACGCCACAGAAATGAAGGGTAATCATCGAAGACAAAGGGGTCTGACAAAAACATTTCACTCGACCGCCACACCTAGCACACAGCTGCCATTGCAAGGGCACTGATGTATGTTTCATTTGACAAATCAGGTCATTTAGTCAATCTCCCTGACTGTGACTACATGGTGTGGTAGTCATACCCTGCCTCACTCTGATATCACAAGATGCCCCGGCAAAGAAATCAAGAAACCAAAGCTTACATCAAATTATCATAAGCCAAACAGCACCTCCTCTACCGAATCGAAGGCACTCTTAAAACAGATACTATAGCACTGTCCTCAAGCAATGTGGCCTGTCATACCTTTAGTAATTTCATTTAATCCCGCAATAAAATGGAACCTAAAGATGAAGTTAGAATGTTCAGTTCTAATCTCGTTTCCACATTAATTTTTTAGGCCTGAGCAAATAAAGGTCTCTGCCCATTTCATCTTCAAAACAATCATTTCTAATTGTCCAAATTAACTACACATTAGGAAATGTCCTTAAAGAAAATAAATTACTCTAAAAACAGGAGAGCAACTTCTCATGTAGCATCTTGAAAACAACTCATTTCAGTGTTCCTGCCTTCTTCAAAATTTTCCTCTGTGGATAGCCTTACTCAATTCTTTCCTATTTAGCTGTAAGGGGAAAAAAAAAAAAAAGAAAAAAAAAAAAGAGTCATAGTTGACCCCCAAACCGTAATCCCAAAAAGTTTCTAAAAGACTGAAATGAACATTTATACCTTTGATTCTAGGAAATCTTGAGTACAAGAGAAACTGACAAATATGACTGAAAAGTTAAACTGTCAGAGGAAGAAAAGATCAATAGAAATTTGATAGTGCTGGATCTTAATGGAATTATCTGCCTAGAAAATACAGGGGGTGGGGGGGAATCTGAGGCAAAAGTCTTCAATCCCTATGACCAGTAGAGGCAAATCTAGTTAACTCCAAGTGTTTTCCTCCAAGGAAAACAACTGATCTGGACAAATAGGAAGGACATCATTTGGGAGAGGTACCCTATGTGTACGAACACAGTGCCAGTGAGCACCAGACCAATAACAAGGCCAGTCCAATCCACCGACCATGGATGCTCCGCACGGCTGTTCTGGGAATGAAGCCAACAGAGTCCCAATCTAAGTTTTAAAATATGAGCATCAGTCAAAATAAACATGGTTAACTGCAAGTGAAATTCTGCTAAAGGGCAGTCTATCAGCATTTTTACAAGTCTATCATCAGACTCCCAGATTCAAATACTTTACAACACCAGCTACAGTACAGGTTGGACAAGGACAGAAAGGTAGAGATGTTCTGTTGACAAGGGTGGCCAGCTGCTGTTTGTATCGTGCACCACATATGTGAGACGCTTACATTTAGGAGTATTCATAATTAATGAATTATTGAATGGACTCATTTATTCCTCAGAAGTACATACAAACCAAATCTTCAAAGAAGCCATCTAGCATTGTGCACAATTACACCTATAATTATTCAAAATAGTATGCTTTTTTCGTCCTACGAAAAACAGAAAGCACACAGTTCCTGGTTATATGCCTCTCCCCTTTTTTTCAACCAGGCTCTAAATGAGGACTGCTATTCATAGAGGAGGGGTCTTAACATTCAACAACCCATTTGTCCTTCCCATCAAGGCTGCCACACGTGTCACTTTTGTGAAGCCATTAAAGTAGGTACACAAAGCTGATGTAATATTTAGCTTACAAGAGAGAACCAAAAAATTTAAAAGGTAAATGTTACTGTGTTAAAAGCTTATTAAGTGAAAATAATAGTGTTGAAAGGTTTGTCATTTTTCAGAGTGACAAGGGTAAACTTTGTCTTTTCCTAATATTATGAAGGGCCTATTCCCGAGGAATGTACCCTTTGCCTATGATAAACAGCAGTAACATCATAGGCATTTTAAATAAGTGCTTTTAATATACAGAACAGCAACAGAGAGATTCAGAAGACAAACTATACTCCTAACTCATGTTGGAATAACCAAAAGGTTCTAGCTATTTCAGAATTACAGCTTCGGGGAATTCAGCGTTCCCACAGGGGCACATTAGCCCTAAAAAACTAAACAGAGAATACCAATGTAAACTAATAATATAACCCCCCAAAAAAACTATACATACGTAATATTATTATAATATATACATTATACACACACACACACACACATAAAGACAACTAAGAGACAGATGGCTGGCAAGCCATAATTTTCCCAATGGCATTTATAAATGTCCATTCAGTGCTTGTATTTGGGTCATTTGCTAGGATAAACCCTATGTGACAGGCTCCCTGAAAGTAAGGCAAAGTAGTCCATACTGGCTTCACCTAATTTTAATTTACTATTAAGAGATGTACTTGTTCAAGCAGCAAAATGAACGTGTTCTGCATAGATCTGACTAAACTTTGCTAGAAAGTAAAAGATCATATTAAAATATTTCCTAAACTATAAACTGTAACCACTTGCATATTTTCCAATGTACCATAAACTTGGAAGGAAATCAGTCCAAAAGCACCCTTGTACACAGTTAACTTCTTCCAATAAAGACCTGAGGGGACAACCTTGGATACAAAACAAACTTCTTCCTTCTATACTTGATCTTAGAGTAATTCTTCCTAAACAGGATTTTACTAAATACCAAGCATGACTTCAATGGTTGAACATACTAGAACTGTAAGGTAACAATCTCAGATTGGTCCACTGAAAGTCTATTAAAGAGAATTTTTTAGAGGGAATTTAACAGAGTGATTGATCAATTCATAAGGGATTCTTATCATATCAGGTCAAAACCCAAACAGATAGTCACTTCAAAAGGTCAAGTAGAAGGAATAGTTGAATATCTTTAAGAAAAAATGGTTTTATTTTTTATTTTATTTATTTATTTGACAGAGAGAGAGATCACAAGTAGGCAGAGAGGCAGGCAGAGAGAGAAGAGGAAGCAGGCTCCCTGCTAAGCAGAGAGCTCGATGTGGGACTCGATCCCAGGACCCCGAGATCATGACTAAGCCGAAGGCAGTGGCTTAACCCACTGAGCCACCCAGGCGCCCCAAGAAAAAATGGTTTAAAAAAAAAAGTTATCATGCCTTAAATCCTCCATTCCTTCATTTCAAATGCTGTTCGTCAAAATCTTTATGACTTCAAATCAACTCGTGTCTCTATAAAATCAGATTTATATTTACATCCAAATGAATAACTAAATTAGGAGCATGCTATTTAGAGTTTGGGATAGTTTTGATTCAAAAATAGAAATTTTGGCTGTGGAGTTGCTCCTCCGAATTTCACACAATTACTGCACAATGAGATAGCTAAGAAACCCAAAGATCACGTTAATGATCAAGGTTAGGATGAACGAATGCAAAATGGGCAAAAAGGAAAACAATTTTCAAAGAAGCTACAAACCCACTTCCTACTTCCCAAAACTCAAATTATCTTTTTTTAAAGTAATGCATTATTTTATTCACCCAAGAATAAAAATATGTATTAGCTGATCATCTTTTTACTTGTTATACATCATAAAGGGCTTGCCATCAATTAGGTGATATGTGCAAAAAGAATTCAGACTACAAAACAATAGATATGGCATCCTTCAGCTACTCTGAAGTAAACAGACTCCTCTTTTAGCGTTATCTCTATGCAAAACTTCTAATAGTACTTTTATTTTTTTTAAAGATTTTATTTATTTGACAGATCACAAGTGGTCAGAGAGACAGACAGAGAGAGAGGAGGAAGCAGGCTCCCCGCTGAGCAGAGAGCCCGATGTGGGGCTCGATCCCAGGACCCTGAGACCATGACCTGAGCCGAAGGCAGAGGCCCAACACACTGAGCCACCCATGTGCCCCTCTAATAGTACTTTTAAAGCAGATATGGTGAAAATGATGCAATGTTATCCCCAATAAATATATAAGAGAGCAGAGAACTTGGGATCAGCAAGTTTTTTTTTCCACTGACTTAAACACCAAATTTCTCCAGAAAATGAGAGTGTCCTTCAAGATGTCACATTCATGATGACTTAGAATTTGGCAAAGACTGTTTATTTATCATTCCAACTGTACTCTCACCACAATTTAAGATTCAATACAACCATGACTAGACTGAAGGCAAAGGGATGGAGGATGAAGCTGAAACTATATATGCTTTTTCATCAGATATGATGAATTCTACTCTTCTGTTTGTTTCATCACATCGTAGCCATATTCTTAAGTTTAGCATAAAAGCACTTGTAAAATATTAAGTTTTACCGTAGGGAAATCGATTTTGCTACAAGAAAGTTTCAGGTTACCACTTGATCTCAACCAAGCTACAGCAAACAGTGAAAGAAATTATATACGTAGTTTAAAAAGTAAACTTGATCACTATATTTAAAAGAAATGATAACTTTGAGAAGTACCACAGCAATAATGTTTAAGCTGAAGCAATATAAAGCCCTCCTACAGCAAATGCCAGATTCTTCAGCTAAAATGCAGAGTCTTGATTTAGTTAAGCAAGTCAAGCGTAAGAGCCATCTCCCTCCTTGTGAGCTGCTCCCAGCACTGGCCTCTCTCCTTCTAGAACTCTATTTCACAAAGTTCTTGGGGGGGGGGGGTGTGCAGTGGAATCCACAGATGCAGTTTACACAACGTGTTAAACTTGAGTCTTTGTAGTCTGAAATGGAGCAGTGGAAATAAACACATTATCATCATCCTCCAGTTTCCACTTGACTCCCCAGCTCTCTTCCCGCTCCACATACCAGTGAGTTCGAGGAGGCAGATAAAAAGTATATCCGAAAAGCCACAATTTACAGAGCACCTTGGCACTGTGCATGCTATGCAGACATCCAGCAAGTTCCATGCTTCTACTAATAGGCATTTCAGAATTTCTAGGATACATAAAAACTAAGTCTGATTCTGTTAAGACTGCATACTCTTAAGAGTATAGGACTGCATATGCAGTTCTGCTACTAAGAAACTTAGACTAACACGCACTTCCATGTTGTGGCCAAGTGCAATTTATATTTACAGGCTCTTAACATCACAACAGTAATATAATGTCTATATGTCATATATTGAGCAAGCCCACCATCAAAGCACAACTAATTTATCCCCTCACTCACACTGTTCTCCCCAAGTTATAAAGTTCTAACACTACTGACCGATTATTAAAGAACACATAATAATTAAATCTACAGAAAAAAATGTACATACAAATTTAGTTTAGTTCAAGTCTTCATATTTTACAGGATGCTTTCTTCTGAGATATAATTTTTAAAGAACTGAACAGTAATAAAGGATAGCATACACTGGGAATGCCTGACTTATCACAGTATTCTACAATACTTACTGTACTACAGCAAGTTACTTTTTTCCCAAACTCTTTATTCTTAGTTTAAATGACTACTTTTCAAACTGTCCCCAACAGAACCAAGAACTACCCAGATTCATCCCTGAGCTTATTTTAGTGAAAAGTCACCCATCTTTGGAAGGAAGAGCTGTTTCTTCCCATTCCTTTTTCTTCCCTGTCAAGAGCCTTTTTTTCCCCATTCCCTAGAAAGAGCAGGTGCACAGTAACACAGAAGTGGAAAGAACAGAGCAGCTCACCTCACTCTTACACAAAGACCATTTATTTCTCAGACCATGTATCATAATTGCTAGATCTATACACTGCTTAAAAGTTAAGGAAAAGTTTATGTCTAACAGTGGCTTCCTTATGAACCAGTCTCTGACAGACACTATATAAAATGCATTAAGAAGAGTTTGCTTTATTTCATTGCACCTATTATCAGGGGATTTCATAACAGACATGTGGGTGTAAACTTAGATTCACGGATTTCAAGCATATATCCATGAACATGCTTTTAGCCGGAGAGTGGGCACACCATCGAATACAGAACATGGCTAATCACCACCCAGAGAAGATTCTGCCTTCACCTGCCCTCACGATCAACCACTTTGCTTAAGTTCACTCTCTGCCTTGCCTTGACCCTGGGGATCCATTATTACTTTCTATAGCCCAGAGAGGCTGCTGAAAAGCTGTCAAAGTAAATCTGTGCTCACTTTTTGGATGGTTTAATTTCAATGGAGCATGAAACACCCCAGGACGGTTAATAAATTTAGCCAGGCATGCTGTTCTCCCTAATATATTTTAATTATGCATCTATTTTAATTGTAATCAGATTAAGTCACCGGAAAGGCACAAATTGGAATCCCTAATGGCTATTGGAGCTTTTCATCAGTTTCTAAACACTAACAACATTTAAAAAATAGGTAGAGACATGAGCACAACTGTGACATTTTCCAGAAATCGATGCAGTTTCTTTGACAACACAGTTCAGGTCTCATTAGCCACCCAAACTAGCCCAAATGCAGAAGACAACTTCAGTCTCTAGGGGCGTCTTCTTCCCCAATTAGCACAAAAGAACCGCTAACGTCTAATGTAAAACTCCCAAACAGGAATGAAAGCCCAGGCTTTTTATAAAGTGCTACTCCATCGATTGGTGAGCCAGGCGGGGGGAGCCGGAAAGCCCATCAGCAGCATTATCTGTAAGTACCGTACACGTCCACCGGGAAAGTTAAAGCAGAGTACGATTCTCTTCTTCCACTATTTTGGTAACTGTCAAGGTGTGGGTTTTTCCCCGGGAAATAAAAGTGGCCCATCAATAAAAGGAAGCGCTACAGGGAAGATCTATTAAGAGGAGGGGAGCGGCTTCCTTCCAGCCCAGACGTAAAATCGCTCAATGTGCACCAACAAAGACCTAAGACTTTTTTTTTTTCCATTTAATATGATCATTAACAGTTCCCCAAATTGCTGCGATTTCCGATCAGAAACTTAAGCGTTCGCCAGCAGCCAATAAGCAAGAGAAAGAACCTGCTGCAAACTAGGAACCCAAACTCCTTCAGACCGCCCAGCGCGCTCGCTTCCCCGGCGTTTGCTCTGGGTGTTGTTTACGCGTCTGCTAAACCTTCAGGTGCTGGACCAGTCAGTTCTTCCAAGACGCACTTCAGCCTTAAAGCGGGAAGCTTCTGAGCCACCGCGGAGTCCCCACGCAGCCCGCCGACCCCTTACCTGTCATCATAGCAGAAATCCGCACTCAAGGTGTTGAGATACAAGGCGAGCCCCAGAGCGCTGCTCACCAACTCTGCAATCATCTCTCCACCGCCTTCCCTCCGGCTCAGCTCCCAGCGCGAGGGCAGCAGCGGCAACAAAAAACAGAAGCATCAATCCCCACCTTCCGCCGCCTTCTCCTCCCAGCTTCACTTTTTCCTAGCTCCCCACCCTCTTGTCCCTCCCTTCCTCCCTCGGGTCCTTGCAGTCCACCGCTCTCCGCCTCCTCCTCGCGCCCGTCTCCGCAGCCGCTGCGTCCTCTCCCGGTGCGAGCTCACACCACGCTCCCCATGCCCGGCGCCCGCGAGCCGCTGGCGTCTTTTGGGCTTCGCGCCCCCCGGCGGATGCACAGGGCTGGTCCTTCGCGCAGCTCGCGGCCCCCACCCTAACCCATGGCAGTTCGGGGCGCCCTAGGTGAGGAGTGGGACTCGGAGGAGGTGGAAGAATGCGGGATGGGGGCAAAGGGACTGGACCCAGCGGGGTTCTGGGACCAGCTGGAGGAAGAGAGAGAAAGAGGGGCGGGTAGGAGGGACAAGGCGAACCGCCTCCCCTCACCGCCTCCCGGGCGCCCGGCTCCGGTGCTGCTCGGGCTGACTCCGGCAGCCACAGCGGCTGCCGCTCATTCACTCTTTATTAGCTCCCTCCCCCAGCCCCTTCTCCAGTGAAGTGAGGAGCGGTGGCTGGAGACTCCAGAAGCTCCCGCGTGGGGTTCTCGGCGCGGCCCCCCGCGCCTGCGTGGCCAGCCCTCCATCCCGGCTTTGCCCGGCCCCTTTCCCCACCCAGATCCTCCCCCCCGAGGCTCCTCCCACACTACCCCCTGGCTGGAGGCTCCTCCCAGTTCCCCGAGGCCCGAGGCTCCTCCTACCCACCTCCCGCCCTCCTCTTGTTTCTTTCACCTTCGATTTCGCTCTGGAAAGCCCTGGGGACCCAAGGGCAACCGCTGGAAGACAGCTACCCGGGGTAGCTGGAGTGCGCCCTGGGAGGAGGAGCTGGAAGAGAATCGACACCAAGGAGGACACGGTCGCTCGCGCCGCTGCTGCCTGGCTGCGCCTGGCACCGACTCAGCCCCAGCGCAGCGTGTGCCAAGCGCTGCCAGGCGTAAGTCCGGTCAGCTGGAGGGACTTCTGGGGACCGAGGGAGGAAGAACAGGTTTGGCGAGGGCTGCAGCCTCACTTGCCACAAACATCGACGCGACCTCGCATACACGCTCACACTGTGCGAGCCGAAAAAAAGGGAGGGGGTATTGGAGAGCTTGAGGGGCATCTCAGGAGGGAGAGATTGCAGCTCCGAGTCTACCGTCGTCCCAAATGTCAATAGAAAGATGTATGGGGGAGGAAAATGGTCCCGCAGTCAGGTTAAAAAGAAGGGACCCCAAAAGAAGAAAGAAACACATACACACACGCCGCTGCTGCGGGGGCCTTTCGTGGTTTCAGGGGGACTTTCAGGCTGACTCTGGAAACATTAGAGAAGAGGCGCCTCTGCAGCCCAGCGCAGCGCTATCCTCAAAACCTAGGAAGGCGGGAAGCTAATGCCGTTTCCTTTCCGCCCGGATGCAGGACTGGATGGAAGGCGTCCAACCTGATAAATTATGGTGTAGAAGAATGGCCTGCGTAGACGAGCTCTGGGTACTAAAGTTGCGAGACCAAAGAGGACAGCGGGCTGCCTGCCACACCTCCGCCTGGCTTGGCCCTCTTCTGGCTGGGCGGTGGGCGCAGAGGGACCACGATGAGCACTACTGCAGCGCCCCCTGCTGCATGGCAACCACAATGCTTGGAAAACAGACCTGTAAAGGGCGGACCAACGCCGCCCCCCGCCCCTCCGCCCTCGCGGGAAGCACCTAACTGCGGATCTTTCCAGGAGTCTGGCGAGAAATCGAATCTCCTGGATGTCTGGCAGTGGCCTGAAAGTAGATACGGTGGTTTGGGGTTCAGCGAAACACAGCTCCATCTTTTCCTGATTTCAAAAAAAAAAAAAAAAAAAATCTGTGTAGACACAGATGAAATGATGAATATTTATTATACCTATTTTGCCATGCACGACAGACATATTTTTGTTCCCTGAGACAAACATACGGAAGCATACAGAAAACTGAGTTGTATCTTTAAAGGCAGAGACTGATCTTTTACCTTTTTATTGTAACTCCATAACCTCTGCTTACTGTTGAAAAGTTTAAAAAATCCTGTTATTTGACCCATCAAGTGCCTCGGTATCCGTATCCCTCCACTGCATTTACTTGTTAATATTGGAACCTAAAAGGAACCTACATGTATTAGAAGTGTTTATTTTTATTTATTGTTATTATTATTATTGTTCTCTCCAACTTTCTCTTATCCTTTTAGTTGTTAACTAAAACCTAGATATATACCTCCAAAATGTAGACCCTGACATCCACACTACTCTAACGCTTGTCCAAACTGTCTTCACTTCCTGCATGGACTAATGCAGTACCTTTCTAAATGGTTTTATTTGTACTCCTGCTACTCTCTGCTCTCCACAGTCTTAACTTCAGGCATTAGACAGAAGATTCTTCTGAAAACCTACACTCTCTTTATTTTAAAATGTTCAATGATTTCCTGATGCACATCAAATAAAACTCTTGATTTCTTACCATGGCCAGCCGGGCCCTCATTTCGCCCTGATCCCTCCTCTCCCCTGACATTGTCAGCAACAGACATCCTTCTCCTCTGATACTTACCACTTTCTTCTCTTTCCTCATAGGATGCCTTCCCAGACCTTCTCTAGCTCCTTCTCAGCATTCCGATCTTAACTTAAATGTTCTCACCAGAGAGGCTTTCCCAGCTCACACTAGCATTGTACCTGGCCCCACCAGAATGGCAGCTCCAAGAGGGCAGGAACCTTATCAGCCTGGTTTTCCACATCACACCCAGAGCCTGTAACATCTGGACAGGTAGAAGAAACTAAAACAAAACAACATAAAATGTTGACAAGAAATGAACAAATAAACATGCTTAGCAGAAACTTGATAGCAGCTGAAAATCTACAAATTTTCATTATGAGAGAATAAGATAAGCTGATTTGTTGTCCATGTCAAATAGTGAAGAATTAACACGGGAGAGGGGGAAGAAGTAGGTTAAAAATTCTTAAGGATGCGCCAGCTCTGCAGGAAAATCTGTGGTAAGTCACACAGAGACAGCTCTCTTCAATAATTAAGAGGACTCATCGGGATCGAGTCCCGCACCAGGCTCCCAGCTCTATGGGGAGTCTGCTTCTCCCTCTGACCTTCTCACCTCTCATGCTCTCTCTCACTGTCTCTCTCTCAAATACATAAATAAAAAATCTTTAAAAAAAATAATTAAGAGGACTCAGAGGCATGAAAGTAGTAGAGAGGTTTGGGTTCAGCATGCTAAAAGCTTATAAGCATTTCCAGAGCTGTCTTCACTTCCAGGCTCCAAAAGTTTTAAATAAATATTTTCCACACACATCCCCCCCCCTCCTCCTTTTCTCCTCTCCCTACCCTCAACTCCTGGGGACTGGGAACTTGGGAGATGGTGAGAAATGTACATTTTGCTCTCCCTGGTGAATGAAAGGCTGAAAAACCAGGTGTGTTGCTTTTCACAAATTTTCCTATTTTAATTTAATGTGAGTCTCAATATTCTTCCAATGCATTAAGCCTTGGTTGCTTTCAGACTTCTCTCCAAGGACTGAGAAACATCCAATGTCTGCCTTTTCCACCTCCCTTGAACACCAATGGGGGAGAGCAGAATCAGTTAAAAGATGTCATCCCTATCTTTGGAGATCATTTCAAATCTGGGGACATTGGTTTTTAGCTTATTAAGGTGTACTCACTCATTGTGAGCTCACTACCTCAGTTCTGAATATATTCTACTTAAAGCTACTGTTGCTCTCCATAGATGAAGGAAATGAGGTTGGTTTGCTTGACTTTCCTACCTTAGACACTAGACTGGCCAAAAAACTGCTAAGCCCTTATTTTCCCAGAGTAGGTTCCACACATCTGCTACCTCACCACTTCCTCAATGAATTCTTTTTTATAGTCGCCCCGACCTACCCTGCATTTGTTCTGCATTCCCAGGTCTTTGTTGTATAATTCATACCTTTGCAGTGCCAGGTCCTAGGGGAAAAGATTTCCTTATTTGCCTAAGACATTTTTAGTTTATTGTGCAATACTATCTTCCCTTTGGGTGTTGCATAAATATTAACTAAAAATCCACATCTGGTCTTAGTCTTCATTTCTATTTGTCCTAATATAACTTCTCTTTGAACAATTCATTTGGAAAGTGTGCCAAGGGTGAAATGTGGCACATAAATTCTCCTGCCTGCACAGAATGCCTTTTAAAGTGCCCACAGATTTGGTTATTTATGAACAGAAGATTTGCACCTCTTCCTTGCTCTCTCAATTCTAAAACTGTACCAGGCCAAAGTAATTACAAGCTCCCATATGTTTTGTGAAAAAGGTATCCAAGAATCTCCTGCTAAAATCTTAACAGATTGACTAGGAAGCAGAAAAACACTAGCCCAGCAGGTGAAACTGCCTCTTTAGGGAGGTCAGAACAGAGCTCTCTGCTGGGGGATTCATAAGCTCTGGGCTTTACTCAGGAAATAACCCTGCAGGAGAAAAACAGCAGAGCGTGGATGAAATGTGGGTCAGGGAGCTGAAAGAGGCACATGCGCTGCTTGGTTAACTAATGACAGCGAAAGCATTGGCTACACATGCGACATTGAGATGTTCCCAGCATACCATAAAATGCTGCCCCTGAACACTGCAATATGTAACATTGCTTTGTCCCCAGACTTGTGATCCATTAGGAATATAATTAGGACAGTACAGCCGCAGAAACAGACCCTGTCACCTCTGTCACCAACCCAGGGCTGTTAAGAACCAGCTGCTCGGAAAATAATGATCACTTTAAAAAACTCTCACAGGCTCCCAGCTTGCGATTCAGAGGATATGGGAGCAGGGGAGGGGAGGGGAGAGGAGGGGGGTAGTATAGAAATAACATGTTAATAACCAGATATGGGTAAACTGCGGAGATGTTCAGACTAATGATAGAATTCAGAAACTCAGTCAAGAAAAGCCAGGACAGCCCCCACCATAGACTCTCTCTCAATACATTCACATGCACTGGTGTAAACAGTGATCAAAAATTCTAACAGCTTGAAAAAATTGCACAGACTCTTGGGTAACAGAGTTTTGATAAACCTCAGATTCTGTAAAATAAAAGATAAAGAGGAATGAGAAGACTAGTTTTGATGTGGGTATTCAGTAAACCAGTTACCCAGGAAGGTTGCCCTGGTACTCACCCCAGCATGGACCCTTTAAAGCAACCTGGTCCGCCAGAGATTTCTGCAAAGGTGGCTTTATATCTGTAATGTCCAACAGAGCAGCCCTCAGCTCCATGTGGCTAGTTAGCATTTTAAAATGTGGCCAGGGACGCCTGGGTGGCTCAGTTGGTTAAGTGGCTGCCTTCGGCTCGGGTCATGATCCCAGCATCCTGGGATCGAGTCCCACATCGGGCTCCTTGCTCGGCAGGGAGCCTGCTTCTCCCTCTGCCTCTGCCTGCTACTCTGTCTGCCTGTGCTCGCTCTCTCTCTCTCTCTCCTTCTCTCTCTGACAAATAAATAAATTTAAAAAAAAAATTTTTAAATGTGGCCAGTGTAACTGAGGAACTGAATTTTAAATTTAAATTTGAAATGAATTTAAATTTGGGTGGGGACATTGGCTAGTGGCTACTTAGAAGAGAATGCTTATCAAAGCCATTGTCTGTTCTTTCCAGCAGTAACAGCTTTCGTTCTGAACCTCTTGTGCAGTACTGCTCCACACCCACACATGGCTTGCCTTTATTTCTAAAATAGCCACCAGGCATCGAACACTTTATAGGTGTTAGGCATTTCACTGAGGATGTGATGTTTAAGTTCTCATTTAACCCTTACAACTGCCCTGGGCGGTAGGTACCATTACTGTCCCTGTGTTTAAGGTTAGGATATAGAGGCGTGGAAAGGTTTAGTAAGTTGTTCATAGTCCGGAAGCCTCTAGTGGTGGATCTGACATTGGAACGCCTGTCTTTTAACTCCAGGAGTCTATGCTTTAACAAACATTAAAGCTATGCTTTAATGAAAATTAAAGAAGCCTATGCTTTAACCAATCAACATCAGTCCAATGTTGTTCCTTCTGCCATCCAGAACACCACATCCCCACTGGGGTCAACTTCAGGAGAAGGAACTCCTGGCTATTGCCACGGTGCTCTGACTAAATTCATTTTCTTCCTCCTCTAACCACCTTCATATGAGTAGGGATAAAATACTTAAAAATTTCCCTTATCAACCACTTTTCAATTTTTTCCCCCAAACCTGGTATCAAAACCTGCGAAGACTCCACAGACTATATACTAGAAATCCTTCCCTATAAAATACACACTCCACATATATATATACTTTTTAGGATTTTATTCATTTGTTTGACAGACAGAGATCACAAGTAGGCAGAGAGGCAGGCAAAGAGAGAGGAGGAAGCAGGCTCCCCACTGAGCAGAGAGCCCGATGTGGGGCTTGATCCCAGGACCCCAAGACCATGACCCAAGCCAAAGGCAGAGGCTTTAACCCACTGAGCCACCCAAGTGCCCCAACACTTCACATATATTTTTAAAAATAGATGTATTCAGGGACACCTGGGTGGCTCAGTGGGTTGAGCTTCTGGCTCTTAGTTCTGACTCAGGTTGCATTCTGGGGTTCCTGGGACCCAGCCCCATGTCCCTGAGCACATACATTCTCTCTATATTAAATAAATAAATAAATAAATAAATAAATAAATAAATAAATAAATAATTTTTTAAAAGATGTATTCAAATAATATATAGACATTTTTCCTAACACAATCCCCATCATTTGTTACAAAAATAGCTGAGATAAGGAACATAACCCAAACTCCAGCAAAGTAATGAAAGTATTAGTGCAAATCACAATTTGGAAAACGAAATAAAGCATTTATAATTGACTTAATATTATCATGTTAAAAACCCCTCTACAAATTTGCACCTCATAAAGCATTTTTAATCCATTCATTATTCCTGTCAAATGACTAGAAAGTCTATTTGGACTTTGGTCTATTAATCTAATAATATATGATAGGAAGTCAGTATATTTAAAATGTTTGCAATAGATTTAAATTGCCCATTTCAATGAATAAATATCTTATAATGTGTAGTACTATTATTTAATAATTATAAATGAATGATATATTTATAGCCTTGCATATAGATTTTCACCGCCCTATATTTTTTCCAAATGTTCATTCCTTCTTTCTTTTTTTGTCCTTTAGAATCTATTATTTTTGCATAATTTGTCCAATGAAAGCATTTAAATTTTTTTTTTAAATTAGAGTATAATTGGCACATAATGTTACAATCGTTTCAGGAAAACTTTTAAATCTTAATGCACGAAACAACAAAGTCACCTTCACCTATGTGAAGATCTGCCCTGAGACAGACAAACTATTAAGAAAACAGGTTGTCTGCAATGGTAGATTTGAAGCTAAGACATTTATTTTCATGGCAGTCTGTTTGAAAGTCATTCCCCAGTTGAAGTGGACAAATGATGAAGACATTAGATTCATCAATTCCAAGCTGATTTTTGGCCAAGCATCTCCTGTAATTTATGTCACAAACATGTGATACAGGCAAACACGGATCTGCTTTCCGTGGCTATAGATGAATTTGCATTTTCTAGAATTCCATATAAATGGAAATAACACTGTGTCCTTCTTTTGCTGAGGGGGGCTTCTTTCACTCAGCAAATTATTTTGAGATTCTTCAATGTTTTGTGTGTATTAACAGTTCATTTATGTTTATCTCTGAGTAACATCCTACTTGTATGGCTGTACCACAATTTGTTTATCTGTTGATGAGGATTTGAATTCTTTCCGGTTTCTGGCTACTGCAAACAAAGCTGCTATGAACATTCATGAGAAGAATTTGCATGGACACATGTTTTCATCCGCCTTGGGTAAATACCCCCCTAGGAGTGGGATGGCTGAGTCGTTCAGTCCCACAGTGTCTGCTATTATAAGAAACTGCCGAGCTGTTTTCCAAAGTGGCTACACTACTTTACATTCCCGCCATCAGCCTGTGACAGTTCCACTTACTCCACATTTTCCCAACACTTGATAGAGTCAGTCTTCTTAGACCTCCTGCCAGGGGTGGAGTGATACCACATTTTAGTTTGTCCTTCCCCTAATACTAAAGATGTTGAGCATCTTTCCATTTGCTTATTCTGAACACACACATCTTTGGTGACAAATCTGTCCAAATCATTTGCCCCATCTCTTTTGTTGCTGTGATTGTTGGCTTCTTTTTTTTTTTTTTTAAAGATTTTATTTACTTATATGCCAGAGAGAGACAGAGAGAGAGAAAGAGAAAGAGCACAAGCAGGGGGAACAGCAAGCAGAGGGAGAAGCAGGCTCCCTGATGAGCAAGGAACCCAACACAGGACTTAATCCCAGGATCCTGGGATCATAATCTGAGCAAAAGTCAGACGCTTAACCAACTGAGCCACCCATGTGTCCCTGATTGTTGGCTTCTTATAGCAAAATTATGAGTTCTCAGGTCTGCAGTGACAAGTCCAGCATGGCTCGACTAGGATCTCAGCTCATGGTCTCCCTTGATGAAAATGAAGGGTGTAGAACAGCTGGGCTCTTACCTGGAGGCTCTGGAGAAGAATCCACTTGCCAACTCATTCAGTTGTTGGCAAAACTTAGTTCTTTGCAACTGTAGGACTGAGCTCCATTTTTCCTTGCCTCAGATTTTAGAGGCAGCCCACCTTCCTTCTCACAAGTTCCCCTCCATTTGCAAATTAGCAACAATGCTTAAAGTCCTTCCATGCTTCAAATCTGATTTTTTCCCCCATTAAAAAAATTGCTTTGTCTTTCTATTATTGAATTTTGAGAATTCTTTATTTGAAATACAAGTCTTTTATTAAATATATAATTTGCAAACATTTTCTTTCTGCCTTTGGCTTCTCTTTTCATTCTCTTAATGATGTCTTTCAAAGAGCAGACATTCTTAACTTTGAGTTAAGTCCAACTGATCTTTTTTTATCATGTTTTTAATCTTGTATCTAAGAAATATTTGCTTAATCCAAGGCTACAAAGACTTTCTCCTGTTTTTCTCTAGAAGTATTATAGTTTGGGGTTTTAGAGGTAAATCTATAACCCATTACGAGTTAGTTTTTGTTTATAGGATGAAGTATTGCTTAAAGTTCTGTCTCTCTCTCTCTCTCTCTCTCTTTTTGTCTTTGGATATTTAATTATTCCAGCATGATTTGCTAAAAAAAGTCTATTTTCTCCACTGAATTGCCTTTGCATCTTTATTGATTGACACATATATGTAAGTCTATTTCTGAATATATATTCTGTCCATCGATTCTTTTGTCTATTTTTATGCCATAATCAAACTACCTTGATTACTGAAGATTTATAAGTCTTGAAGTTGAGTATTGTCATTTTTGTAAATTTGTTCTTTTTCAAAGTTGTTCCCTCCTCTATTTAATTACAAATTTTTTAATTGTATTTTCACTTGCTACTATAAGCCCCTATCATTTGGGGCTTGTTTTCTTTCACCTCTTCTTGATTTATCTATTTCTCAGGTATATTATATACAAGTATGTGATTATGTATGTGTGGGTATGTAGGTCTAAAAAATGTGATTTTTTCCTGTTCTTTGAATGAGTTCTCTGTGTGAGAAGTAGAAGACTTATGGAGAAGAAGAAGTAGAACATTTATGGCCCAGGATATCAGTTCGTTCGATGGGCAGGTAGGATTGAGATAGGCAGATGTCACCCCTTCTAAGAAATATCTTTAAAATATCTGTTCAACATGTATTTATGTTCAAAATGAGAAAATTATACACATTGGAAGTAACACAACACTTTAGCTTTTTTTTGCTCAGATCTGTACTTTTAGCTTTGATTGCTCAGATCTGAACTGTCATATGTGTAGCACTAGTCACTAGCACTCACAAAAGATAAGTTATTTTAATGTATATATTTACAAGTTTTTTCTAGTATTTTCAGTTTCTCATCTCTTCCTCCCATCCCCCATGCCCTTTCATGTATTCAAGCTAGAAAAACATTTCCCATTCTTCTATGGTTCCTGTTCTATCATAAGTTTTATTTTTGTGATGTTTCAGGACAAGACAGCATCTTTGAAAATATCTTACATTGTTTAAACTTTAGTTGTAAATCCCTGGTTCTCAGCAAACCTCGTGTATCATGTGTTGTAGTCAGTTTGAACATTTCAGCTGCCAGCACCTACAGACCTCAGTTTCAGTTGAGACTGGTCATTCATTACACCATACCACCTACTTACAGAAATATGCCACCAAAATACCCAGTGGAGATAGGTTGATTCTGACCCAAAGTGACTTTTGAGTTACAATTCAAGGGATCAATCATCTTTACATTTGTGAAAAGTGCCAAATATGAACTGTATTTCCAATTTATTTCAGTTATGATTTCGTATTTCAATGGAGCAGAGTACTGGGCACCCACCCGACTGACCCATCCTTTAACTTGGCTTTGGGTACAGGTGCCAATCCTTTGCCCAGGTAATACTACTAAAAGTCACAAATGATGGCTGCCTAGAGGTAAGCCTGTGCTTTTTTTGAATATGTTTTTCCTAATCTCCTCCCCACTCCCTGTCTCTCTTGCCCACAGCCAAATTAAGTAGGGTTTCTGATGTGGGGACAGAGGAAAAAAGAGGTGTGTGTATTTGTTGAGCACCTACTATGTGCCCACTGGTACTATGCCAGGTATTCTAAATATACTATATAATATAATTCCCACAATAGTCTGGCCAAATCAGTATTATTGCTGTCTTTTTGCAAATGAAAAAACTAAGGGTCAACTATTAACCTGTGCTAGATGGCAATATTAACCTGTGCTAAATGTCCCTTTGTAATACCTTTTGTAAAATGACGAAGGAAAAGCTTTTGGAAGGACTTCAAAGCGTCTTCGTTTTTGCTCTGGTGAGATTTTTGTGAGATAATGGAAGGGAAGGAGATAGACTCATGGGTCATACAAACAAAATCATGTTTAGGTTTTGCATAAATAAAACTGGAGGCAAAATCCAGAGGGCTACTGAATTTTGGCAGGATATGAAGAATTTGGAATATAAAAGATAGAACTACTAAAGGTAGTGAGTTCCTGCCAAGAACACCAAGAAGCTAAGATTCAGGCAGGGAACAGACTAACTCCCACTGTTGGAAATTTTTATCTCCCAATCTAGTATTGAGAGCCAAGCAAGGGGATGCCACTCTGCACAGACAGTCATGAAGGAATATCTTTTAAAACTATATTGCAGATAGAGAAAAATTAGCCTTTTACCTTGAGGCCAGATGTAGAGATAAAAGAATACAACGTATACATGAAGATATACAAATTACAATTCCTATCTCTTCATCTTATTCAAAATACTTCTTAAAAATCATGTTTTATAACAGAAACACCAGAAAACAAAGAAGTAAAAATTGGCTCTCCATCCCTGGAAAGCGTTCAGAGATTCTGGAAACAATTATTCAATAACAGCAACTCTTAAATTCCTTAATAATATGTATAGATACTCTTGAAGAATTCTAGAACTATATAATATTAAATAAAGGATTATTCATTAAAAGGGGTGCTAGGAGTGATTGCCAAGGGCTGGGGGGTGGGTGTCGGGGAGGGAAGGTAGGGAGTTCCTGTTCAATGGGTATAAAAAAAGTTCTGCAATCAGGCGTGCAAGAATGTGCATGTAGGGGCTTAACCAACTGAGCCTGGGTGGCTCAGTTGGTTAAGCTTCTGCCTTCAGCTCAGGGCATGATCCCTGGGTCATGGGATCAAGCCCAGGGTCAGGTTCCCTGCTCAGCGGGGTGCTTGCTTGTCCCTCTTCCTCTGTCCTTCCCCCTACTCGTGCTGGCGAGTGTGTGTGTGGGCATATGCATGCTATTTCTATCTCTCTCAAATAAAATCTTTTAAAAAAAGAATGCATAGAGTTAACAATACTGTACAGTACACTTAAAAATTTTTAAGAAGATAGATTTCATATTATGTGTTTTACCATAATTTTTTCTAAAAGTGATTCTGGGAAATCAATTTTCAGTGATAATGAATACTTGCAAAATACCCTTTCTTAAGCCATTTCAGATTGTTAGGTACTATTCAAAGAATTATTATTCATTTATGTGTCTTTTTAAAGTTACCCTACTAAATATATTTTTGAAATACACAATACAGTGTATCTCTATAATATAGACACTTATTTCAATAAGTTGACTGTTGGTAAAATAATTTCAGCAAAATAGGAGCATGTATTTAGAGGTAGACTGATCTGCTGGCTATTTTTCTAATGGATATAAGCAGGAAATAATATGAAACTATAGTTAAAATCAGAACATTTGCCTGAATATCAACAAAATGGATTTTCTACCAAAGCATTTTCTTAGGGGAGGTCATTTCCTAGCTCAGATCTGCAGTTATTAATTAATTAATTAATTAATTAATGAAATATTAAAGATAGTGCCTATTTAGGAAAATAGTCAATAAAAATGATTTTTACTTCCTATGATTCACTGATTGGCACTTATTATTAACTTGTAGTGCCCTGAAATCTAAGTAGCTGCTTGGCTTCTTGATTATGCTCCTCCCGTGTCATATAAAGACAAAGTCTTTGGATGGTAGAAGCCAGTAAGAACAGGTAAGAAGTGCATTACCCTTGCCAGCTCAGTCCCTTGAAACAAGTTCCAAATTTAAAACTTTTTTTCTTTGAAATCTCATATAATGTCAGTATTACCAACAGCATTGAAAACCATCTTTAGAATGTAAAAGTAATCTAGAATTGATTTTCAGGACTGGAAAGAAAATACCTTATCTTCCTCTTAAAATCTGGGGCTCAGAAATTTACATGTTCATGGACAGAGATGATTCATGGATAAGCTTTGTCTCCTAATAGAGATTTATTTTTACACCTGATACTAAAATGCAGGACACAATTTCAGCTATTCAGCATTGTCACCAGAATGGTCTCTATTAAGGTAATTGGAGAGTCACAGGGCCCCAGATTCACTCGTAGGGAATAGCAGTATAAGAGTCTTAAGATGTATAATAAGGAGTTTCCAAAATTCATTATATATATATATATATATATATATACCTAAAATAAGTTAATAAAAATTTGCATAATGTTTTAATACAAAATTTACCCATGAATATCAGGTCAAATGTCATCATAATTAAAGTCAAATTAAACCTCACCAATATATTGGATCTATAAATTAAAACCATAATAAACCATTTCCCCCACAATCCCATAAATGCACTTAAAAATATGCCATGCCATGGTACTATTTTAAAATCATTCAGCCTATGCCCTCATGAGCTCCCCTCAGCTATAATCACAAATGCCCTTTCATTCAGATTCAACTTCAAACCAAAACAGAAACTTTTCTCACCATGGCAGAATACACATCAGCACCATCAGCAAGTGGAAGGGACCCAGGGTCCACACTGCTTCCTGTTTGTTTCCCACCATTTGCCAACTGAATCGGTGTTTTCCCCCACACCCTTGTTCCCTTGTTGTGTTGGCTGAATCTATGTATATATCCAGACATCTGCTTTGGTTTTCTCTAATCATTTCAAAATCCATATGGATATAGAGCTTTCCCCTGCACCCAAGCTCACTTGGCTGGGGCCCTGACATCCTCCCCATTTTGACAGGCTTGTCGACGGAGTCTGAGCTCTGTTACCTAGACCATCCTGCTACTCCTGGAGGTTCTGCTATATATCACTTGAAACCACAGTTCCATCCATCTCTTGACTCCTGGATAGCCTGATGCCTATGGACTCCTTTGGCTGTGTTCCCACCAAGCAGATTGAATCTCCTCAGATAGCCATACCTACTGGAATGAAGCCCAAGTTTATCAAACGTCTTTGGACTCTGTATGTTGGACCATCACAGTCCCCTCATGAAGTAGCCCAACAGCTCGGGTAATTTTTTTTCCACAGTAACCATTTTTTCTCCACCTTCAACCTTGTATTCCTTAGGTCCCAGTATACCTTGCTTGTTTATATGTTCCCATTCATGATTCTGTCAACGCTCACAACTTTAGTGTGGTATTCTCAACTGATGCACGTGGCAGCTAGAGAATGCTGTGGAATATTAAACAATTTATTTCTTTTAAATTTGTATTGGAGATCTGGTAATACTGTATGATACTGACTCTTTACATTGGCAACTACATGGACCCTGAATGATAGGATTCTTAACTGATTCTTATTTATGATAATAATCTTATGTAATCTCATTTAATAAGATTTATTTAAATAATTTTGATTTAAAGTATTTTTATTTACTAATTATAATTTGTATTTTTCCCTAGAATGAATATTTTAGGACAACCATCATTTAGTTTGAAAATGAAATAATTTGTTTATATTTTTCATATAAATTCACATTTTCAATGAAAATATATTCAAATTTTGTGCTTTGAATATAACTGCATGCTTATTTAAATCATTGTTGTTATCAGAAAACTATATAAAATCTTGATTTCAAAAACACATTTTACTGGGGCGCCTGGGTGGCTCAGTGGGTTAAAGTCTCTGCCTTCGGCTCAGGTCATGATCTCAGGGTCCTGGGATCGAGCCCCGCATCCGGCTCTCTACTCTGCCGGGAGCCTGTTTCCTCGCCTCTCTCTGCCTGCCTCTCTGCCTGCTTGTCATTTCTCTCTGTCAAATAAATAAAATATTAAAAAAAAAAACACAGTTTACTGAGATGAATTTGAGAAAATAAATGTTATAGAAAACATAAAAATGTATGTATTATAGTTCTTTACTTTTTGACTTATGAAGACACCACTAGCCCATCAACTGAACACCCAACATGAGCAATAGTAATTAAATTTGTTTGGCTTTGGTCTTTTGCCAAATTAAGTTATATGAAAAAAGCCTAGCGATACGCATATTTTCTGATTTTTTTTATGAAAGTATATTTGTCACAATAAAAGGAAAGAACCATTTGCTTGATTTTAAAGGTGGATGGTGTGTAATCTTCCATTGGTGCTCTTGCCTTAGGCTCTGCAAATGTCAGGAGTAGGCCTAGAAGCTAAATACTAATATGTACTTAAAATACAGTAATAGGGGACGCCTGGGTGGCTCAGTTGGTTAAGCGGCTGCCTTGGGCTCAGGTCATGATCCCAGCATCCTGGGATCGAGTCCCACATTGGGCTCCTTGCTCAGCAGGGAGCCTGCTTCTCCCTCTGCCTCTGCCTGCCACTCTGTCTGCCTGTGCTCGCTCTCTCTCTCTCTCTGACAAATAAATAAATTTTTTTTAAAAATTAAAAAAAAAATACAGTAATAGAATATGGACCCTAATTTCTCTTAATGTTATCCGTTGTTATTTGTCTGTGTTGGTGGAGGTGAAAGTGGGATTCTTCCTTCTACTCTAGTGTTTATGTGAGCCTCTGAATACTGACATGAGACCTATTTTGAACCATTTTCTAAACAATGTTACAGAAATACTCATTTGTTTTCTTTGATTTTTCTGTAGAATACAATATTTCATACGAGAAGACGATTTCCTGCCCTTGAAGCAAAGAAATGCTGTGATTTGTCAGGACGTGATGCAGGTGGAGAGGCTCCGTGTGTGTCATTATCTGTGTATCCTCATTTCTTGGCAGCTTTGTTGTCCAGTAGAGGAAAAAAAGCTTAAAGAACAGCTGAAATCTGTTTCTTATCATCATATTTTCCAGAGAATGGAGCAAGTCCTCTTGTCATCTGTTGGCTCAGTATCCATCTCTGACGTTTGGTCTGTAAGATTTCCCTTGAGATAAAAATGTTGAAAGACCGCTTCATGCCTTTCGCGTTCCAGTCCGCCCAACACCTGCCCCATAAATGCCCGTCACTCCAGTAGGATTGTTAGGTTGTCCGATTCTCGAGTGATCTGGTTGAGAATTTTGATTTGTAAAATAAAAATACTTTATTTAATCCTTTCACCATATACCAGTACTACCACCCAGCAATCAAACCCATCCTTTTATTTCGCTCTCCCTGCATATTCTGTGTAATCCTGGCATTAGAAACTATGGAAACAGTGTGTGCAAAATATACACACGTTTTCAGAAGATGGTGCTCATATATCATGCTGGGCACTTTTGAAGGAAGAGTCCTACACCAAGGCAAGTCATTATGAGGAGAGAAGAAGACCACCTGGGAGGGAAGGACGTCAGTCAGCTGGGTGGTGTGACTGTGCAGCGACATGTTCCTTCCTCCAAGGTGCTCCCCCATCCTGGCTGCACTCCCGGGTAGTCAGTGGTATGCTGCCTCCCTAAATCCTGCAGTTTCAATTACAGTCACTGTTCTAACGCACTTCCTGTCAGGAAGGGTTGTGGGGACGTGCCAGTTAAAACAGCTGTTGCATCTGATGTGTGCGAAGCTATGATCAGGGGAGCAAAGAGGCTCTCCTAGACATTGCCAATGTAGGAGTTAGAGAGCTGCCAAACAAACCGACCAAGCAACCACATTCTTTTGAAGCATTCCCAACGGCTCCTCATTTATTTTAATATATTCCTATACCCTACCGCAATTTGTTGATTAATTTTCTAAAGACAGGCACACCGGTGGGATCAGGCAGTGGGACACGTGACTCTTGATCTCAGGATTGTAAAAGTTCGAGCCCACATTGGGTGTGGAGATGACTTACACTCTTAAAAAAAAAAAAAAGAAGAAGAAAGAAAGAAAGAAAGACAGACAGACAAGACAGCCTGGTTATATTTACTTTGAGCTTTTCAGGTTTCCCAGACATTCCAGTTAGAACACCCAGATGGACTCCTCTTGGTGATTAAAGACTGATTGCTTTGGTCCATGGCGTCGTGTAGACAAAAACAGCCCCTCAACAGCCATCCAGTGGACACTCCGTCAGCATGATGCTTTCACCTAATTCATGACTCCTGCTTTAAGGACCCACAAAAACTTGTGCCCAAATAGGCATTTTGATCACAAAACTATTTTTTTTCTTTTGATCTGTTTATTCATTCTTTTTCTAGGCAGAGAAGAAATGAGAATTTTCTTCTCTCTACTGTTAAGCTAGGCATATTGTCTGACCCTCTCTTTCACTTCCACATTGAGCATAAATATTTTTAAAAATTCAAACATCTTGAAAATATCCAAGTGGATTAAAAAGAAAAAAAAAAGACCACGCAGATTTTTACTCTTGTTATGGTTAAAGGCAAATTCTCGAAATAGTGCTGGCACCCAGTGGTTGCATAGTAAGTACTTGCTGGACTGAATTATTGCCTCCTTTCCCTGCATTTATCTCTGGAAGAGAGCATTTGAAATGAAGTATCAGTTTGAACATTGATTTTTTGTTTTATTTAAGAAACTCGGTTTATGATAAAGTTCAGCTTCATAGCATATTATATTAAGTTGTTAGAAATTCGAAATTAGAAAATGATGAGTACCAACAGCAGAAAGAAATATGCTAGTTACTTATTTATACACACAGTGTTCCTATTTTTATATATTTTTTCAGTTACTAAAATGGAACTATAAACCAGAGGGCAACACATTTCTTTTTCTCCACCACCAGATGCATATAATGGAAATGTTGCTCACAAAGAGGACATTTGTTATTTCATATGTGATCATCAAGAAACAGATGGAGAGTGATTATGCGGTCCTTGTCCTGCTGACTGTCTTAAAGCAAGTAAATGTTCATCTTTATTCTCTGAGTTTTGATTAATAAACAGTGATCACTTAGAATGAGTGAGGTGCAGTTGCAGAAAGGTATGATTATCATCACTATAAAATGATGTTGGAAGATTAAATCCCTTTAGTTCTGTTAGGCAAGTCTTGGTGGACATAGCTGGACCATGGCTTACTTAGTGTACAGTGAAGTAGCTGTATGAGATCCCAAAGTTCTTATACGAAGTGAAAAAATTCATTAGATTATTCAGTCTACAGCGTAGTTAGAGAAGTTTCACTGAATTCTCTATATTTACAAGGTGCTGGGAATATAGAGATGAGTCAGATGTAGCAGACTTCCTTGTATCAAAGAACATGAAAAAGTAGTGGCTCTCATTACTCCTCTGGTATTTTGCCATGGGTGGTACAACTTAAGCCAACTTTCTAAGAAAAAAAGGCACTTGGTCACTAGTTGCCCAATAGGTGGCTATGACCCAGAAGGTAAGGTATCCCTCCTCAGGAGGGTTAATAAGATTAATAGAAATTCATGACTTTTGCCCTTTGGCATTTAATCTCAGTCATAATTTGGCATTCTTTCCTTCTCTCGAATGTCGACTTTCTTCCTGTTCTAATGCTTTATTACATTAGGCATAAATCTCGCTTCCCTGTCTTCTCTTTCTTATGCTGTTTTAGTGGATTTGAATCTTAGTCCCCCAAATAAGGTGAAAAAGGAACATCACATTGTTTAATTAATTTGAATTAAGAAGTCTAACCAGAGTCCTATCTCACTGGGTTGTTTGGAAATGAAAACTCGGTTGTTTGGTGGGCAACCCCTCTCTTTCCTGGGGCTTTCTTGAGTATCCCGTGGTTTATGTGGCTGACTAAAACAGAAGAGGAGCCCTTCATGCTCAGCCTGTCCTGATTGCTGTAGAGAATTCTCATTGTCTAAGCCCAAATGAGTCCTTGAAAGGTAGCAGTCTTTCTGGCGTGCTTGGGACCTCAAGAATGTCATTGGTGCCAAAATCTTAGAGCCAAGTATTCAGCCTTCCAGGGCCACACTTTTTTTTTCTTTTTTTTTAAGATCTTGTCACTTTTTTCAGGTATTGGAAGGGAGTGGGTTGACTCTAACTGATCTTAGGGACCAAACATATTTTAATCTATGAGTTTAGACAGGAAGAAGTACTCTTCAGGTATTTTAACTGAGTACTACAAACTCCTCCTCAAGGCAAAGCCTCCAAAGACCCCAGATAACTTCTTAAATCTAGGGAGGGGTTAGAAAATTATACAGAACAAAACACAAGATTAATATTTCATAATTATTTTGTTTCTCTCTAAGGACTTAACTCCCTGCTTCAACTGATTTATTTTTCTTTCTTTCAGCGTAATAATGGAATGCTTGCTAAGGGCCAGCCTCACAGAAATCCTGAGAGGTCAATATTATTAATCTCATGTGAGAGTTGAAGAAATGGAAGATAGAAAAGATAAATGCAGTAGCAGAGCTGAAATGCATGTTTGCTTACTGGCTCCAAAAGAAGTGTAGTTTAAATGGAGAGAAATGGGGACGCCTGGTGGCTCAGTTGGTTAAGCGACTGCCTTCGGCTTGGGTCACGATCCCAGCGTCCTGGGATCGAGTCCCACATCGGGCTCCTTGCTCGGTGGGGAGCCTGCTTCTCCCTCTGCCTCTGCCTGTGCTTGCTCGCTCTCTCTCCCTCTCTCTCTGACAAATAAATAAATTTTTTAAAAAATGGAGAGAAATGTTCAATGTGGGACTAGAACTCTTATACTGTTGCCCAAGTGTCTACAAAGTGGGTGATCTTGACAAAGATGCTTAACCTCTTAGATCCTGAGTTTTTCCTTCAGAAATGGAGCTACTTGCTACTCAGATATTAAATGAGATGATGGGGGATGCCTGGGTGGCTCAGTGGGTTAAAGCCTCTGCCTTCGGCTTAGGTCTCCATCCCAGGGTCCTGGGATTGAGCCCCACATCGGGCTCTCTGCTCAGTGGGGAGCCTGCTTCTCATCCTCTCTCTGCCTGCCTCTCTGCCAGCATGTGATCTCTGTCTGTCAAATGAATGAATAAAAATCTTTAAAAAAATAAATGAGATGATGGACAATAGACTAGTTGGCAGTACTGTACAGATGTAAGACACTTAGAACAGTCTACGACATTATGGCGCCACAAGTTGCACAACCAAGGTGATAAGTATTTGTGGGGATTAATCAGCCCATGAGATGATGGAGATGTCCCCAGGAAATCAGGAAAAGAGAATCTCTATGTAGAATCATAGGCATCTGATTCTGAGTGGGGAGGAGATTAGGTGGTCAAAGAAGAAAGTAATAGGCTCCCTCTGAAGATCAAAATTTACGGTGATTCTTAGCAAAGTAAGCAGAGCATTAAAAATCATATTCAGTGACCCCAAGGCCCTAAAGTATAAGAGAGAGTCTCTAAGCATCCTGAATCAGGAAATTAACAAATAAACAGAGACCAACTGAAGAGGCATCTAGGAAGAATCTATGTACCTTCAAATCGAATTTAGAAATCTCAGCGTCTTGACAGAGTGAGTTATAGACTACAAACGAGAATAGACTGGAAGTGTGTGTTATGACTAAAGACAAAAGAAAACACAAAAACTTAAGGCCCCAAACTGAAGAAATAACTTGAAAACCTGTAATATTTTTTATTTTTCTCATTTCTAGCATGTTCTGGGCACAGTTCCAGTGTGCTTGAAGACAAGTGTTAGGTGGTCATTAACGTGCCTCTATTCCCTTTGCATTCAGTCCAATTGAGAAATTATAGACAGACATCAAAAAGACATTAAACAACAGCTTTTTTTTTAACTAGTAATAAGAATTGCTCATTTTTATTGAGCATTTACTAAGTGCTTTACAGGAATTAGTTAAATTAATCTCCTAACAATGCCTTGAGGTATGCTCTATTAATATCCCCATTTCACAGATGAGGAAAGAGAGACAGAGACAGACAGAGAAAGGTAATGAAACAGAATAAAACAGAGACATGTAGTAATGGCAGAACAATATTTGAAACTAAGAAGTCCAGGTTCAGAACATGGCAATTAACTGGTTTGCTCTGAAGCTAGACTAGAGAATTTAACTTAGCCCTGAAGCCAGAGAGAACTCCTAATGTAAGAGCCCAGATATAGAGCTCTGGATCCACATGTGGTAAACATGAGCTTACAGAGCATCATATGGAGAATTATTACCTGCTACAAACCCCATCAAGCACAGCGTGGCCAAAAGGCCAAAAACCTGAGAAAGAATTGGATTTTCCCCCAACTCTCTGATGTGTGCTATTTTGAACCAAGGCTTTTAAAAATAAGTTTTGTCCCTACACACTGTCTTTTTTCTAGTGGAATGCATACAGCCCCAAGCTAGGGGACAGCTGAATCTCAAACGAAATGATCTCAGTTTTGGAATAATGCATGGCGGAGAGGCAGTCACCAAAAAGGAAATAGCTGCCTTGGACTGTTACTGAGAGGCAAATCTTTACACATATCATGGGCTTCTTTGTTACTGTGTTTAGCTTTACCCTAACAAACATGGAGGAGTAGAAAAAGTAAGGTCATAGGTGTACCTGAGTTTTAATACATCATCTTGGCCCAGTAGAGAAACATGGAGTAATGGATGTCAGACTCCCTTCCTCTCATTGGTTATATAAATTTCTTCTCATCCTGTGGGGACAGCCACTGAGGAGGGTTAAAAAAAAAAAAGGCAGAAAGCTTACTTTAATCTCTCTAAAAGGCAGAAGTTTCTATTTCGAGACGGAAAAGTGAGGAGGGTGAGAAAATTATTTTCCCCATTCTGTGGGTATTATTGTCCTTATTTGAGAGATGAGAAAATTGGGGTACAAGGAGGTTAAGTAACTTGTCTACATTTGCTTCTATTTATACTTTTATTTGTAAGACATAATTTGATTACATGACAGCAAAACAAAAGTCTAAAAAGCAAAATGTGTCAAATGTGAACATAATTATGGAGTCGTGAACATACCTTCATTTACTGAAGACCAAAATTAGGGAAGAACCTTTTGAAGCAAAATGTCTTTGACAATAAAGGCATAAAACCCCATGCCAATAGATTTGCCTGTTATATTTCCCTACCATAAACATGAATCCCTGTGAAGTGTTTCACTACAAACTGCTTTTCTTTCAAAAAGAACATCTAGAGAACACAACCAGAAATTAAGACTGCCCCTCTTTGTTTTGAGGCAGAAAGTCATGTAACTGTGCAAAGTGTCTCACAAGTTGAATCTGTCCCATAGGCGGCGGGGTCTTAACTACCAAGCAATGATTAACTCAGACCATGTCGATACCCTAGAAATTCGCATAATGCTTATTCCCAACCATGTCCATCTTCCTCAAGGTCTAGGTGTCTCCAGAATGTTACATAACAAGACTTTGCCTTTGGTCCATGGAGACTGAGTGTTGGGATGTGACAATTAAGTGAGTAGTATGGGGGCTGGCAGTGGGTCTGAAAGAGAGACTCTGGAGGGAGGGATATGACCCTCTCAAATGGACAAAGGGTCTGACATTCTCTCCTGTGGGGTTCTGAGAGACCGAGTCACCATATCTGAAATGCACAGAAGTGAGATGGCAGCAGAATGGCAATTTACTAGTTTAAAATACAAAACTCGAGGACCGGCACATTCTCTCCTCATGTGTACCCATGCACGAGAATCTACAGCGTGATCAGAAACAACATTGAATTTATTTAGTGAAAGTACAGGGGTAGAAGGGGTGACCCTTGACAACCCCAGGATAAGTATTTTCTCTTCTTGTGGTCAGGTCACATCAAATCTGGTGATTTCTTGGAAGGCAGAAACCAGGAATTGGGTTTGGGAGTAAATACTGAAACTTCTCCAGCTTTCCTGCCTGGCTCTCTATTTCTCGCTCTCTATCCTCTCTCCAGGCTCTCTTGCCCCCACACACTTACATCACTGAAATGAGGCAGATGACTCACAAATTTGTAGCTCCCAGCCTCAACCTCTTCTCTGAGTTCCAATCCATATATCTAACTTCCTACTTGACATTTCCACTTGAACATCTCAAAGGCATCTCAAAATAAACATATCTCCCAAACCAACTCCTGAGCTCCCCCACCCCCAAACTCTCTCTCCCACTGTTTTATCTCAGTGAATGGCATAGCATTCATCTGGCTGCAGAGGACAGAATCCCTAGAGTCAATCTTGATAGTCTCCTCTGGCTTACCACCCTCATAATTAATTCCTTTCCAAATCCTATTGATTCTAGCTTCTAAAACAAACAAACAAAAACAAAAACCTTACCCCCTCTGCTCTCCAGTCCATTGCCATCAACAAAACCATGTTCAAGTTACCCTCATCTATCACCCGGCCAACTACAATAGCCTCCAACTGATCTCCATGCTTCCATTCTCCAATTCATGCTACATATTGTAACTAGGTTTATTTAAAACATTTATCCATACCTCCAAAATTTACCCCTACCCCCAGCCCCTTCATGCTTCCATTAGGTAGTCACGCAGTGACTTCACACTACCATTAGGATAAAAAAGTGCTAATCTCCTAAATGCCACTTGAGGTTCTGCATGGTCTCTGTGGCCCGCTCCAACTTCCTCTTCTTCCACATCCCTCCAGCCCCACAGCTCCAACCACAGTGGTGTTTTTGTCTCTCAGGATAGCTCAACTCCCCTCGCCACAGCAATTTAGTGCGCCATGTTCCTCCTCTCTAGTACTCTTTCACACCCAGCCCCCTCTTCATGGAGTTAGCTGCTGCTCATCTTTTAGATCTTGGTTTGAATGCCATGTCCTCAAGGAAACCCTCACTGGACTCGCTGACTTGGACAAATGGCCCTGTCTAGGTTTTTATGGCCTCATTTCCCTCCATATCATTTATCACTACTGTCATTTTATATTTATAAGCTCCATGATGGAAAGAATTGTGCCATTTTTACTCATGATTTTGTATCCCCATGCTTTGCACAGTTGCCTGAAATGGGTACTCAATAGTATTTGTCAAACCAGTAAATAACAAATGATGAGGGGACGATATACTGGTAGCACTGGGGTAAGACTGCCTGACGCATCGCTCACCCTAACAATGGGCGCACGTTAAAAACTGAACCCTTGAGGTCAGATGTCCTTGTCTCTTGTCTCAGGATGCCCTGTCAATATCCGTATGAGCCTGGAGGCAGACTGTCTGGGTTAGAACTCGTACCCTACCAGCAGTTGTGTGCCAGGTCAAGTTATTTAACTGCAGTAAGCCTCAGTGTTCTCATCTATAATATAGGAATAATTGGTAATTAAACAGATAGCTATGAGAATTAAACAGTACTGCACACACTGAGTTTTCAGTACGTGGTGGCTACTAGCTCTTTGGCTGTACTTGTAAGTCTGATCAATGGCTTCATAGTCTGACTGACTTAGTCTTTTTGGAGTTATGTTATTTTTTAAAAACCACTATCCTTAGGTAATTTCAAAGAGGAGTTGTGGGACCAAAACCAGGAACACTTCATACTGTGACCAAATATCACAGTTCTCCATGGGATGTAATACAGCTCTATTTCCCTGAGGAAACATAAGATTTAGCCCCTCATATCCATGACTGGTGATGTGGGCAATTAAATAGATGTCTCCCAAGTTTAAAACAAACAAACAAAAAAAAGTAAATAAATAAAGTCACCATCCCGTCTTCTGAGAGATGAAAGCTGTTATCTGGTGTAATGTAAAAGAGACCCAAAAAGGCAAATCCATGCTTTTTATATACAGGAGTACAGCCCTGTGATCTATGTAACTTGTAACCTGATCATCCTTACTGCCCCTCCTGCAGAAGGTGAAGGGGACTTCCCAAATCTCTTCTCCAACTCATCAGCCTCAGTTCCTATCCTTGTAACACTGTTTCTAAAATCTTCATAACCCCATTCGCATCCTAGTTCAGTTACATTCCCTCTTGTGGAAGATGCATTCAGAATTGAGTACAATGCTTGAGAAGTGATCTTGTGAAGTACCTGGGTCACCATTGGCCAGTAGTAAATAACTTGTGAGTATGTTTATAGATATAGCTCCACAAATGCAGCCTACTTTAAATGGAGAATTAGGAAAGGTATATTGGGCTGAACAGTGTCCCCACCAAAATCCATGTCTTTCTGAGAACCTCAACATATGACCTGAATTGGAAATAGGGTCATTAAAGATGAATTAGTTAAGAGGAGGTCACGCTGGAGTAGGTAGACCTTTAATCCACCATAACTGGTGCCGTTATGAGAAGAGACATGGACACAGAGAGGAGGATGCCATGTAAGACACAGAGGCACAAAAGAAAGATAGTCATGGGACAATGGGAGGATGCATTGGAATCATGCAGCTATAAGCCAGGGCAAGCCAAGGATTGCCAGCAACCAGCAGAAGCTAGGAGAGAGACATGGTATAGAGTCTCCCTTGAAGCCCCCAAGAAGGAACCAATGCTGCCAACACCTTGAGTTTGAATTGGCCTCTGGAACTAAAAGAAAATAAGTTTCTGTTGTTTTAAACCTAAAAACAGCCTCAGGATCAGCTGCAAGTATCCCTCATTCCCTCTTTCCCACCGCTCCATGTCTCTTGGAACAGCAGATTGCTTTTAGGTGACTCTGCACATCTAGGCTTAGATAGACCATGCCTTGGTCTCAAAATTCCCCAGTATTCAAATTCTTGGGACCACTTTGCCATAGCCCTTAGAACCAACCACACTGACAAATGTTCCTGGATCTATATTTGATTTTTTTTTAAGATTTTATTCTTTTATCTGATAGACAGAGATCACAAGTAGGCAGAGAGGCAGGCAGAGAGAGAGGGGGAAGCAGGCTCCCTGCCGAGCAGAGAGCCTGATGTGGGGCTTGATCCCAGGACCCTGGGATCATGACCTGAGCCGAAGGCAGAGGCTTTAACCCACTGAGCCACCCAGGCGCCCCTGTATTTGATTCTTGCCACAGGTATTTGCATTAATACTGCACATGTCTTGATGACACATCTAAAGCCTTAAAAAATAAAACAACTTTGTTTCTGCTCCCCTGACATTATTTCAAAAGCACATATTTAAGGAAAACCGAAAATATGGACACATTTGACAAGCTTCTGCCCTTTCCTCCTTTTGCGTCATTATATTTAGGTGGTAAATTTAAAATCCGGCACATTCTTTGCATGTGGTCAAGAGTGCAAAATTCCGCTTACCATGTTTTCTCTTACTGTGTGAATCATGATCTCCATTGCTGCTACTATGAGCTCTCTGCTTGCCTCCTCTGATAGCCTCTCTGCTGCTCTCTGTACAGGTTGAGGCTTGTAAATATTGGAGCCCACATTTTCATTTCAAATACAAGGCGCTCCCTTCAAGAGAATGTTTTTACAACGCAGGCCAGGCTCACCAACCTGATGCGTTTCAGAGCACTGTCCTTCAAACTGCATGAGAACAGAGTTGAGGCTGGGATACTGAGTTGGATTTGCTACCATTACTGAATCATATCTGGCTTGGTTAGTGGCAGCAAATACTTACTGGGGGCTTGCTGGGTGCCAGGCATGGGTCATGGTAATAGAATTCTCCTTTACTCAGGGCCTGCGTCAAGTGACGTGAACATGACTAACCCTGCGTAAAGCAATTCTGACAACATGCACATCTTGAAGAATAGTCTACATCTAGAGTAATATTGCAGCTAGAAAGCTAACGTACATTCACTAATATATACATTATATTTTATAATATAATTTTATAATATATAAAATGGGATGCCAAAATCTAAAACCCGCAATAAAAACCAGTGGCTTTGCAGTCTCAATAAGAGGCTGGCAGAAAAAAGAATTATTGCTATTAAAAAATTATGGGGAAAGCAGAGACATTAATTTTGCATGTCTCATATTACTGTGTTTATAATCTGTTATGTTTTAGATAAAGGTCTAGAAAAGATTCCTTATACTCTGTGTGCAGCTTATTTTCGGTATACTCCTCCGGGGGAAAATAATAAGGAAAAATCAAATAAATATGTTTGTGCATAAGGAAAAAATAATTTGGTTGCCAACAGGAAAATTTATCAGGATGAAAGATGCTCTCTAGAGATAGGGTTTTTGTTTTTTGGTGAATTCAAGGTTTGCTTTATTTTCTCCTTCAAAATATCTTTGATCTTCCATTTTGTCATTTGTGGAGAAGCTCAATGTCGTGGAAAGCATCAAAATATATAATTGTTAAAAGCCATGAGTTCTGAAACAAAACATATGTAAAATATCAGGAATCCAAGTCCTTAAAAAATACTTAATGGATCCCAAATCAAAGCAGTCTGTTACATCATTAAAATTAAGATAAAAATAGCAAAGTGCTCTTTCTGTGCTCCTTTAGAGGAGGAGGATTTAATCTGCCATCTCTAGGGAGTCTGTGCTTGGATGATGGACTTCAGGGGTCCGTCATGAGTCCTGGGGACTCAGGAATTTAATTACAACATTTTAAATGGAGGCATATTCACTTTCTTCTCAGACAAGGCTCTACTATGTCATCAGATTTTCAAAAGTCTGTGACATCTCAAAATTAAGACCCGTTGCAAAGGAAGCTCTATTCCAAAGTTTTTTTAAATAAAAATCTGATTTTTGTCACTAGATAATCAAATACTAGGAAAGTTTAAATATTTAATTTTTTTTTAAATATGAGAACAAATTTGGGGGTTTTTTGGCTTACTTTCTTTCAACAAGATAAGGAACAGAAGAAAAGCAGAGTACCTCTTTTTAGAAAAGGTTAGTATAGCTACAATTTAGGTAAAGGAATGAAAGGCAGAGAGTCAAAGAATCCTAAAACCTTCAGTAAATTTTCCTAAAGGATATACCATATTTCATCCAATACCTCATGGATGAATCACAATGCCCACTTCTGCTAAATTCGAAACTTCTTGCAAATTGTCTTCTATTCTCATTCTGTTTTGTCTCCTCCTTACTCAAAATGTCCACCACTATCTGCTTTCTGATGACCCTTCTACTTCTTCTGCTCAGATCTCTCGTCAGAGAGACAAGAACTTTGTGCATCTCTAATTCACGATTCATCCAGTTGGGTGTCTAGTCGGAAAGTCATATTCTTTTGCAGGTGAAAATCCAGTTTTTCCAACACCATTTGAGGAAGAGACTATCCTTTCCCCCACATGCATTCTTGGATCCCTTGTCCCTTGTTGAAAATCAATTGACTATATATACATGGGTTTATTTCTGGGCTCTCTATGCCATTCCATTCATCTATATATCTGTTTTTATGCCAGTACATATTATTTTTGATTACTGTAGCTTTGTAACATTAGAAATCAAGAAGATTGATGCTTCCAACTTTGTTTCCCCCCCCCCCCAGGACTGCTTTTGCTATTCATGGTGTTTTATGGTTCCATGTGAATTTTAGGATTGTTTTTCTGTACATCATAATGTATATAGTTAACAATACTGTATTGCACATTTAAAATTTTGTTGAAGGTTGACTTAATATTAGATGTTCTTACCACAATTAAAATAAAATAAAATAAAATAGTCATATCAAAGCAGCATGTCCTAAACATACACAGCTCTTCCCTCTAACCCTGGATTTCTTCCAGTGGTTCCAGTCTCATGAAAGACCTCATCTGGGGCACCTGGGTGGCTCAGTGGGTTAAGCCTCTGCCTTCAGCTAGGGTCATGATCTCAGGGTCCTGGGATCCAGCCCCACATTGGGCTCTCTGCTCTCTTTCTCTGCCTGCCTCCCTGCCTACTTGTGATCTCTGTCTGTCAAATAAATAAATAAAATCTTAAAAAAAAAAAAAGACCTCATCCAGTTGCACAAACTGAAATTTGTGGACCAACTGGATGCTTTCCCATATCCTCAAATTCTATCTTTCACAAATTCCTGCCAATTTTAAACATCTTTCAAATTTGTACCTTTTCTTCTATTTCTAGTCTCTCTATTCAGGTTCAAGCTACACTCATCACTTGCCTGGGTAAGAAATTCTCCATCTTCCTAGCTCCATGTCTTATTGCTTCCTTACAAACCATCCTTTCTGCAGCAAGCAGAGTTAATATTCAGAAACACAAGTCTTGCCATCACTCATCTGCTTAAAACCAGGAAATAGCCTCCAACAGCTCTTATGATGATAAGCCAAATGATTAACATGGATGCAAAATCCTGACGAAGGTGGCCCCCGAATTCTTCCCCATATAATGTTTTACCATCCTCCTTGCTTTCTGCAATCCAGTTTCTCTGGTTTCTGGATTTCTCAGTTCTATAACTGCCCGAGGTCGTCGTGCATTCTGTGCTTCATTTGAGACTTCCGCACAAACTACATGCTTTCCTCCTCCCCACTTCCATTCTGAGCTACCACTCCCTTCAAACCTCAGCAGGTACATCATTTTATGAGGTAGCATCCATTGATTGCCATCCCCATCCCCACCAAAGGTCAATTAGCTCCCCTACTTCCATGCTCAACAGTCTCTTCTGTTTTTTTCTTTTATTACAGGTAAGACAGCTTGTCATTTTATATTTGTGTAATTATTTGAGAACCATCTCCCTCCACCTTCCCCTGCTCAGCTGTAAGTTCCAATATTGCCTGTTTTGCACATTAGTGTAATAAAACCACTATTTTATTCCAAATAAATATTGAATAATGAATGAATAAATGAATGATAGTTTTGATCTTGGTAAGGAAGCTATACATTAAGAGATTAAGAACTAGGGCGCCTGGGTGGCTCAGTGGGTTAAAGCCTCTGCCTTCGGCTCGGGTCATGATCCCAGAATCCTGGGATCGAGCCAGGCATCATCGGGCTCTCCACTCCGCGGGGAGCCTGCTTCCTCCTCTCTCACTGCCTGCCTCTCTGCCTACTTGTGATCTCTCTCTCTGTCAAATAAATAAAATCTTTAAAAAGAGAGAGAAAGATTAAGAACTGAAACATAAAAAGAGAGAGAGTGAAGGAAGACCACTGACTACCTTTTTTCCTTTCTTCTTGGCCATTTTTAGATATCATCAAAGCAGAATGTTTAGCTCCATTGAGCTGAAGATCTATTTGTTTTACCATTAACATCAGATACAAATGAGTTTTTTTCAAAGAATTTGCTTAGGGATATTGTGTCAGAGTTCTAGCAGAAAACAGGATTCCCTTCAAATGAAGAGACTTATTAAAATAGTTCTTACAGAAGTGTGGGCAAAGGAGAGGAACAGACAAGGGATGATAAGGATCCAGAGCCCATTATCAGTGGGAAACAATTGCTACGCTACCACCAAAGGGAAAAGGGAGTTAATAGTGATACCAGGGCTCAGTGAGAGCTGGGATTTTAGATCAGGGGCCTCCCAGTGGAAGTTAGGGTGAAGGTGAAATGTGAAATTGGCCCTATGAAAATCTAGTTGACCCATGAACAATGTGGGGTAAGGGGTCCTGGCCCCCACATAGTAAAATATTCACATATAACTTTTGACTTCCCCCAAAATCTAACTTCTAATACCCTACTGTTGACTAGAAGCATTGCTGATAACATAAACAGCCAAGTGATGCATATTTTGTAAATTATACGTATTATGTACTGTATTCTTACAATAAATTAAAGAAAAAATATTAAGAAAAACATAAGGAACATTTATTTACAGTACTGTACTGTATTTATTGAAAAAGATCTGCATACAAGTGGATCCATGCAATTCAAACCCATGGTGTTCAAGGGTCAGCTGTATAGTGCCAAAGCATGGAGGAGAAACACTCTCTGCCCCCTCCTTTCTTGCCCTTGTCTCCCATTGGTTGAGGCCATTTAGAAGCCAGATGAAAGCAAGCCTGGGATGTGTGGTCCACAGGTGTCAGCCTCTTGTGCCAACACTGTATGACAGACAAGAGCAGAGAGTGGATCTGTGGCAGAGTGTGGACACAGGCACATATTTTCTATTTATGCCGGGAGGGGTGGAAAGTGTCTCCATTAGGAACGGAGACTTTTATATTACTATCACAAAGAGATGTTTAAAATGTCAAACTCTAAAAGCCCGGAGAAGTATTGTTGACAGTATCTGTGCACTAATCAAATCTGGGTCACAAGATGAGTTAGCTACATAGAAAGGCTGAAATAGAAATTCAAAATTTTACAAAATGAAGTCTGCACCAGAAATAAGATTTATCTTAGCTAAAAGAAAGAGGAGAACGAAATTAATCAGCAATGAGGAGCTAAAAGATAGATAGCAAAGGTACAAATACAGTCAGGGAATGGAGCTGAACACTGGGAGGGTCAAGCTGATATCTGAGCTCTAAGCCTCAGTTTCTGTGGTAGGTAGTTCTGTGCTACCCCCCAACACCCAAACCTGTCCAAGTCCCAATCTTTGGAACATGTGGATATGTTAGGTTGCAAGACTCAGGGGAATTGATTTTTCAGATGGAATTAAATGTATTAATCAGCACTCACCTTAAAATAGGAGAGACTGTCCTGGGTTATCAGTGGGGACCCAATGTAACCACAAGCTTCCTTAAAAATGGAAGAGAGAGGCACAAGGGGTCAGGGTGATGGCCATGAGAGAAGGGCTCCAAAGCTGCTCTTACTGGCTTTGAAGATGGAGAGAGTGATGAGACAAGGAATGTGAGCAGCTTCTGGAAGCTGGAAAAGGAAAGAAAATAAATTCTCTCCCTTCCCCATGCCTTGTCACTGTCTCTGTCCAGCTAGCAGAAGAGGAAAGAGCTTACATCAGCACACTAGGGGGTGGGGGTGTAGGTAGGTTCTGGAAGATGCACATATCCCTTACCGTGGGTGATAATTCACTTACGTACACGTTACAACAAGGATACTCAAACTGAGGGTTTCGGGGGTGGGGGTGTGGGGTGAGGCTGGTGGTGGGTATTAAGGAGGGCATGTATGCATGGAGCACTAGGTATGGCGCATAAACAACGAATTTTGGAACACTGAAAAAAAATTAAATTTAATTAAAAAAAAAAAAAGAAATATAGTCTAGCTGCATGGGAGTCTCCAAAGGGAGACCAGATTTGGTGTATAGCCAGAAGTCTTCCCTTGCTGGATTATGGGACAAAAGCTGAAATCCTGGCACTGTCTCTACATAAAAATCATGTCTCAATGATTCAACTTGGAGACTTCAAGAATGATTACTTCAGGTTTTAGTAGTAAAAGCTATTGTTTGATGATCAATTACCAGTGGAAACTGGTTACTTTCTGGTTCTGCTGTAAACTTATCTCACAGTTATTTGTGGATTAAAAGTGCTTATATACTTGACATTTATCATAAAGCTTGGCATGCAGTAAGCATTCTGCTAAAGTTAGATGTAATATACTATTAAAATTACTGTGATAGTTAAAGTTACCATTACTTAATTTGTGATAGAAAAGGAAACAGTTGGTAAATTGAGATCAGAAGTAATATTTTAAAAAACAGTAATTAAGGATAAAAAGGAACTGCCCCAATAATACTGATTAGTAACAAGGTTAGGAATGAAAAGCTAAAGCAATCTGAACCAGAAGGTTGTCCCTCCCAAAATTTTCTAAGTGGATCTTATGGGAAAAGTTTCTTTTATTCTCTGGGGGCGCCTGGGTGGCTCAGTCAGTTGAGTTTCCGACTCTTGCTTTTGGCTCAGGTCAGGACCTCAGGATCGGGGCATCTAGCCCCATTCTGAGCTCCTCATTCAGCAAGGAGTCCGCTTGAGATTCTCTGTCTTCCCCTTTCCTACTGTCCTGCCTCTCCCCACTGCTCCTGTGCTGTCTTGCTCTCGCTCTCAAATAAATAAATAAATCTTTTTAAAAAAAGGAAAAAAAGTTTCTTTTCCTCTCTGGTCCTGGAACCTTAAGGATGTGACCCCAAAGTTATTGCAACCATGTCCTTTCTCCAGAGAGAAAGCCTGAAAGAACAAGGCCAAAATCCAGAAAAAAGCAAAAAAGAGAGAGAAGCTACAGGAGGGGCTTCACTTCTGTCCCCCAGTGACCCTGGAACTATCCTGTTTAATTATTTTTATTTTGGGAAATACTTCAATATCTTTTCAATAAATCAACCTGTGTACCTTAATTAGCTTGAGCTGAGTTTTGTTTCTTATAACTAAAATGTCCAAACAAATACAAAATGGATGCAATTTTTTGGAGGTCTTGGTATAAAGTCTAAAAGAAATACTAAAAATCTTTGCTACACAAGAACCGCTGAAAGGGGGGGAAATGGGAGATGAATAGCTACATAAACATATCAACAGAGAATAACTTAGGAAGAAAGGAACCAGAAAATTGGAAATTGCCTCAGGATAATTCTAACCTTCGGGGCTGCTTATCAGTGTTTGGATAGCTCTTGGATTCCTCATGCTAATGATGTGGAGGCAGGCATTGCACTGAAAAATCTTATTTTAGCCATTGGTTTTCATCATAACTTTATAAGCAACAGAATTGATTTCGTTTTCCCTCTACTTCCCAGTAAATTTTTAAAAACATTAATGAGTTATGAAAGGGACGAAGGCCACAATGTAGAAGAAAAATATAAGAAGAGTGGATAATTCTCAATTTGGAAAATCCATTTCAGGTAACAGAGAGCTGACTCTGATAATGGACAGAAGGAATTATTCAGGTTTCATGAGGTGGTAGGCTGGAAAGAGAAAAAGAAAGGCAGAAGTTGAGGTTAACATTCTGGACATACTCAGATGTAGGAAGGAAAAAATTTTCCTTGACCTTCTTAGGGTCCCTGGCTGGGTCTTAAAATGAAACTGATGAAGACAGAGCAACAAGAGAAAAGCATACAAATTCATATAAATTTTACATGACACAGTTGCCTTCATAGAAAATGAAGACATGGAGAAACTGTGAGGCCTGCATATTTTTGTGTGAGGTTTGATGAAAAGTGGACAGTCATGGAGAAATATAGGTTAAAGAGTGTGAGGTAGTTATAGTAAACTGGACAAACTTAGCAAGGCCTGTTTGGATTCTTCTTGGAATCCCTCTGTCTTCAGAATTAAGGATGGTCCTTCCTTGGGAGATAGGGAGAGCACCTCTCACATGGGGCTTTTACAACTTGTTTCACTCTAACTTTCCTGCCTCTAGTGCTTCCTCCACCTACTACTTCAGCTGAAAATCTTCAATATGCCAAGGTGCCATGTTTTGGGGTAGCATGTCCTGGACCCCAGGTAATGGAATATGAAATTAAAACAATGAAGAACTTTCTAGAACTTGCCAGAATTATGTTGGTGGTCTCTATAAGTGAAAATGGTACCTCATTTTTAAATGTTACTCAGTTATAGAGATGGCCAACATAATGTGTTACCAGCATAAGGCTTTTTCGAAGCTAACTTCAGAATGAAGCTTCTCCTTTCATCACCTGTTTACAAGTATGTCATGATTGAGGAGGTTGCCGCCACATGCTGATCTTCTATTTGAAATGTAGATCTGCCGGCTAGAAGACAGGATTGTACAGGTGAGGGCCTCCTCCACCTCCAAGTGCTCAGGGCTGGATTAAGTACTGGGTCAGGCAACTCACATCAAATGAGGTACATTTTGTCCCGTGAAAATATTCAGTTGTGGAAATTACAACAAATCCTCCACTATGCTGTTATATATAACAGAAATATATTCTAATGTTTATGTTAGGTTTGGGCTGTTTCAAGGAAAGGGAACAATTGGTATTTATAGCAAGTTATTAAATTCTGAAATAAACAGATTGTGTTATTAAATTCCAAGTTAAAATGACCCTGGCTGAAACAGGACTTTAAAGTTGTTTAAAACGGTTAGTGAGATTAAGGAAGAAAAAGTAGACAGTGTTACATATTTTGTCTTCTAAATTTTGGACACTTGTATTTACCTTTGAGGCAGACCACCCATTTATTTGAGGGGGAAAAACCACACACCACAAAGGGCTTTTTAGGGATGAAATTGTAAAACTAGATCCCACACTTATCCTGAAGAAAGACAGCGAAATTGCTTGAATGCAGATGTTTCAGGTCTAAGAACTCATTTGTTCTGTTTGGAAATGTAAATTGAATACCTTTTAGCAGAATGTGGCCTCTGCGGATTTGGTTGTCTCTGGGAGAAATGTTAATTTTTAAAAACTTCCCAGTACTAGAGATAATTGTTCAGTCCCAATGAATTGTGGGTGTTCTCCTTCAGGCAACTGTTTACAGGAAATCTGTAAGTGAGATCACAGGGAGTGCTAGAAACACCAGCAGGCGTAAAGCTCACTCTGGAGGACACCCTGACAGAGAAATTTGATGCTTCACTTGTGGTTTATCTAACATTGAATCACTTGACTGCAGGGACAGCAGACGCTTTGATCTGCTGAGTCATGGGACCACACCCTTGTGGGTGGAGTTTTCCTAATAATTCCTTAATTAATGTTCCCACCCTCATTCACAGAAAGGTTAGACTGGGGACAGGAAATGAGGCAAGTCTTAGTGTGAAATGTGTCTGAGAAAAGCATTTCTCTCTGGAGCCTATTGGCAGTTTGGTCCAGATTCCTAAGTGTGGAAGGAAGTCTTTTGCTTCAAAGTTCAGAACAAAACCCTGGAGTCCAAAGAATCTTGATCCGCTTCTTGGAACAAGTTGCTGAACAGTGTTGTTCAAAGTTCAGTCCACATCAGAGCTGGTCCAAGAAGTGTGAGGATTCAGTTAATGAGGAGAAAGTACAGGAAGGTAGAATTAGAAAATTTCAGAGCAGATTGCTAGGGCAATTTTATGTCTATTCAATCTAATGATAAATTGACATTTGTATTTGTATAGTTTTTTCATTTCATGTTTTTAGTTATTTATTTTTATGGTATTTTATTTATTTTTGTGATATTTTATAGAAGCTTTAGTCACTAAAGGATTGGAAATAAAACTCTTTTGTTTTTAAAGATTTTATTTATTTATTTGACAGAGAGAGATCACAAGTAGGCAGAGAGGCAGGCAGAGAGAGAGGGGGAAGCAGGGTCCCCGCAGAGCAGAGAGCCTGATGTGGGGCTCGATCCCAGGACCCTGGGATCATGACCTGAGCCAAAGGCAGAGGCTTTAACCCACTGAGCCACCCAGGAGCCCTTGGAAATAAAACTCTTAATTGAATTTTCATATCTGGGAAATACCACAGATTTATTGTAAACAGGAAATGAGATGATGTTTGAAATGTAGTTAGCCTGATACCTGGCGCCTGGTAGCCATTCAACAGACAGGAACCAAGTGTGAAATGTGTCTGAGAAAAGCATTTCTCTCTGGAGCCCATTGGCAGTTTGGTCCAGATTCCTAAGTGTGGACTGAAACTTCAATGTGCAGGTCAAAGTCCTAAACACCAAAATATATGTGTGGCCATTACATCCCCTAGGGTTTGATGAATAGTCTTAATCAATAGGCAGGCCTATTCTCCTTAAAAATTATTTTCAAAGTCCTCAGAATTCCAGTATTTCTGACTCTTACATTTGTCCTCATTTTATTTTTATTTTTACTTTTTTTTTTGGTCCTCATTTTAGTTCTGGAGATATGTCCACTCAAGATAGTGGTGTTGACAATCTCATATTGGGGAGATTCAAAATTATGGAATATGGGCATTAGAGTTTATTTTTATAGGATGCTAAATGTACCCAAATTGAAAACTAAATTTGTCAAAAGTTGATAAAGGAAATATTTTATGCATTTAAAAAGATTAAATTTTTATAAGCACTCTATGATATTTTTCACATAATCAATACTCTTAATTACGAACACTCCTAAATTATAGGCCCTTGTATAACCTCTGCTTCGCAGAACTTTGTTATTCATTACATTAAGTGAGAATGTGTCCTTGAAAGTAATAAATCTATGTCTTTACAGATATCCTTTAATTACTTTTCATTAATTGAACCATTCAGAGTTATGGAGGTGTAAATGCAGATGCTCTCATGTTTTAGGAAATAGCTCAATAACATTTTACTTCTCATTATTTATGTGTCACAACACACCTATATTGTAGGAAGTATGTTCCAATCTGCAGCATTCATAATGCCGTCGAATGAGAAGCACAACCATTAATGAGTTAACAGCAGAAGCTGCATTAAAACTTTGATTCTTTATTCTTGTTTTCCTTTTTCCTGCTGAGACAGCTTGCCTAAAATTTTTGAAGGCAGGTTTTTGTTGTTATTTCCATCTTCCCCTTCTAATTTAGATTTTCAGCCCTTCGGAAACACATTCTCATTTTATTTTTAACTAAAAACAAATGAGTCTCTCATTCCCGTTAATGTGTTATGGTTTCCGGCTTTAATGTTAGAAAGTGATCTTTCTCAAGAAGAATTCTAACAGCAGCACGAAGTATCTATTAGCAATTGTTGAGGGTATGGTCTCCTTTCCGTGACTGTCACGGTTCTTTGTTTGATGTGGAGTTGGCATTGTTTTCCTGAGAAAATGCCCACTGCAGGTGGTGGGCAGCCCAATCTTGCTGAAATGGGCGATTGTAAGATAGACCAGTCCTGAAAAGCCCTGAGCCAGTGAAGTGAACTGGTTATATTATTTTGGGGGGGGGGGGGGGTTGGGGGAAGGGGATATGGTGATTTGGGCCCTGAATGATGAATCAGAGGCTTCCGCTCATCTGTACACTACATTTGACAGGGAGATTTTGCTAGACACAAAATTGCAATCGTCTGCGGAAGTAAAGGGTATGAAAATTAAAGTGGTCCATTAAATGCAAATCATCACCGATCTCGGATGGGTACGGACTGACCTGGCTAGGGAAGTCATGCTTTGATGATTATAGCAGTCATTTCCCTTTTAATTCAGAATGGAATTCAAACAGACATCATAAACAATCCTTTGGGCGGTGAACCAGCCAGCTCCCTGTTGGCCCTTCTACTCACTGTGCCCCAGTTTGAAGCAAGTTCTCTTGCAGTTGGGCATGCTCAGCTCCTTTGCAACATTTCAGTGTCAGCCCAAATGGCTCCTCCTTGAAAAGGACCCTCCTCGGCTTTATCCAAATCAGCACCTTCTTCCCATCATTCCATGCCTTTGCTTTAGTCAGACTCTTACCACCAGGTGTTACTATCTCACTGATAAGTTTGACAGCTTGCTATTTTCTGTGTCCTTGAGGTAGAATATACGTGTGTGTGTGTGTGCGTGTGTGTGTATATATACCACATTTGTATTTTTCACTCTCTCTGATCACTGCCTCAGTAAGGGCTCAATCAATTTGTGTGAGTAAATGAAGTAAAATTTTTAAATGGGAGGTGTGTGTTATCTCTTTAAAACAAAAACTAGGGGCGCCTGGGTGGCTCAATGGGTTAAAGCCTCTACCTTTGGCTCAGGTCGTGATCCCAGGGTCCTGGGATCCAGCTGGGCATCGGGCTCTTCGCTCAGTGGGGAGCCTGCTTCCTCCTCTCTCTCTCTGCCTGCCTCTCTGCCTACTTGTGATCTCTCTGTCTGTCAAATAAATAAAATCTTTAAAAAAAAACCTACCCCATGTTACTTTTAACCAGGTACAAGAAAAGCTGCTGATTATTTTATAAAGCTTTTTCTTAGAACCATAGTTCCAAGGCCATGTCCTCTTTCCACTGGTCTTTGAAATGCAAAGAAATGTGTGTATTTCTTTGTAGGAACTTGGTTTAAAAGGACTGTCAGGAAAAAAAAAAGAGTTTTCTATAAATAGACACACAGACATAAACCCATTAAAGATAATGCATAATCATATAGCTATTTTTCATCTGTTGTTTTCCTTCAGAGAGAATTTAAGCTAGAGCAGTACCATTTACTTGGGAAGATTTGGGGATATCACTATCTTCTTATAGAACTTTCTATATAATGTTCCTTTTCCCGGTAGCTAGTATTTGTTCTGAGCTGAATCCCATTAATCAATCTATTTAGCCTCTACTTAATCTTTATTGATCCTTTTTTCATGTAAAAGAGAAAAATCAATTTTCTATTATGTTTGTTAAACAGGTAGAATAAGATTGTACTAGGCACAGCAAATAAAGCAATTGATAATTATTTGCTCAGATGTTCAACTTAATATATTAAGGGGAAACTACAAATAAGATAATAAATCACCACTTGATCTCTGTTAGTACTTGTGTTTATCCTGAACATCCCAAAACCTGTGTGGATCAGAATGTTAAAATTTTGAAAATAATTTTTTTAGAGAGGAAACAGACATCTTTAAAAGTATTTACCACTTTAATTTCCAATTTTAATGTGTCTTCAGTGTGCCTGATTTGGAAAAGAAAATGAGTGGAGGCACTAAAAGATATTAAATTAGCCCAAGGAAACTGGCATACAAACCAAGATTAACTGGTTCTGCCCTCATTTCAATATACCATTTCCAAGGTGTCTACACTTAAAGTTCTGTCCTTCCTATGCTTTTGGCTTATTTAGAAGCTGAAACTTATATAATTTTAGTGTCCAGGGATTTATACTGTCCATTACTCCTAAATTCTGAAAAAAAATGACACAATGTAGAAAAGGATCTGTTACACAGCCTTACCATTCTATCATCAGACATTCCTTTGTTCTAACAGAGAAAAACTGCTCATCTACAAGAGGAAATTAGGCAGAGGACATTTGCATGCATTTATTTTATGCACCTGTTAACATCCATTATGGGCAGATTACTGTCACTTGAATACAAAGAGATGAAAACCAGATCTCTATGTTCAGAGCTTAAAGTCAAATGGGAGATGACATATCTATGAACCCTTTGATGACATATGCGACAATAGAAAAAGGCCTTGAAGCCTTTCTCACAGGGAAGAAAACTTTTTATGAGCATGTGTAGTTTTTTTTTTTTTTAAGATTTTATTTATTTATTTGACAGAGATCAGAGGCAGGCAGAGAGAGAGAGGAGGAAGCAGGCTCCCTGCTGAGCAGAGAGCCCCATGTGGGGCTTGATCCCGGGACCCTGTGATCATGACCTGAGCTGAAGGCAGAGGCTTTAACCCAGTGAGCCACCCAGGCGCCCCTCATGTGTAGTTTTTATAGGAAGGTCATCTATATGGGCCTGGAAGTGTCTTCGAGGATTAAGTAAGTGGGATGGGGCAAGAGTGTGCACTTGGGAGCCATTTTAAAGCAACAATGAATTTTGTTTATAATGTTATCCTGCCTATTATTAAAACATAGGCAGCATTTAATATAATTACTTCTAAAATCTACAACTAACACAGGCTAGGGCTATTATTGTCATTGTTTTCAGCTTATTAAATAAGATATACTGTGTTCTCTTAGTAACTTTACTCACAAAAGCGGGAGGTAAATGAAGGCAAATAGAGCCATTACAATTTGTACATTGTTCAGAAATTTAAGATCAAGTTCTGTCAGGTCAAGGTAGAAAACACAAGCCTCTGGTAACTTGCTCAGTCCTGGCCCTACCATGAAGCACACCAAGGAGACTGACCTGATCATTTTCAACTCTGGGGCCGTTTGCCAGAAAGCAAGCTGGTAGGAGACATTCAGAAGGCTGTGTTGTCTTGAGTCAGCCCTCAACCCATGTACTGCAGCTGGTGGTCCTTACTTGGCTATAGTTGGAAATACCCAGAGAACTGGTTAAAAATGCTGATGCCTGAGCTCCATTCCAAAGATTCTGGATTAATTTAATGATCTGAAGGAGGATCCAGGATATTGGTGAATGCCATCTTCCCCAGGTGATTCTAATATGAAGATAATGTGGTTAATCACTGAGGCAGAGCAGCAAGACTGCCCCTTCCAAGCAAAGAGGTTGGGTCAAGCCTTGCTCTTTCAAGAATGCTTTGAAGCTATCGTTTCATGACTTTTCCTTCTGAATGCTATCCCTGATATTTATTTGACTGAGATTTCTTCTAAGTAAAAGGGATCAGGGCACTGGGAGAAGACACAGCGAAGGAGACATGTGTCTTCTGCACTGGACTTCACCATCTAATGGGGAATCTACTTTTGACCAAAGTGCCCAACTTGGAACAGATCAGGACATGAGTTATTTAATATTGGATAGTGATAAAGAACATAAAAATGTATTTCAGGGATTGCAAATGTTCATTTTTATGAAATAAATGAATAGCCAGCAAAAAATCTTGATGTACACATTTATTTTGGCCTGTCAGAGGAAAAGAATGTTTTTATTATCTAACAGGCCTTGGTGTTAAGTGTCTTGGAGTCTGTGGGACTGTTCTAGATATTAGAAGTCTTCAGTAAAATCATAAATAAGAAACATATGGTAACACAGAGTCTGGACGTTCCAAGCACATGTGTCTATAATCTTGACCAAATCCTTGGAAAGGAAAAGCTGCAACCAGATTTTCAGGATGCCTAGATTTGGGAGCCTGGAAAGTATTAATAGACAGGGGAATGAATAAGAGCAGTGATGTGTAGTAACAGCCAGAGCTCACTCCTGCCTAGCTAGCCACCATAGGTCAGCTCCCAGCTGCATGTTGCATTGTCTCTGTTGATTTTTTATTTGCACAGGTGGATTAGCGAGGTGCACACATTCTAAATTTGAGGATCAGCAACAAGTCCCAACCCCAAGTCTATAGCTTTGCCTTGTCATAGTGCTGAAAATTCTCAGCAATATACATAGAAGGATTGGATTAAAAGACAGGTACTTGGATCCAGGATCTGCTACTAACCAGAGGAAGGAACTTGGGTATGTTTTTGAAACTCTGAGTGTCAGTTTCCTAAAATGTAACATAAAGATAATTTAAAAAGGGGGGAGGGGCTTGCCACACTTAACTCACAAGTTTATTAAGAAATAATGTAATTTATTTGAAAGACATTTTGTGTGCAATTTACAAAGTATTGTGAGGTGGGGGATATCAGTGTTATTAAAGCATCAACTTTACAAACACCACTTTGACAAACTGTCATGAAAATTGTAACTGTCACCAGTTACCTAATGCTGTGTAACAACTTATCCCCAAACTGTAGTATGTTTTTAAAATCTCAGGATCAGGAATTTGGAAAGGGCTCAGCCAGGTACCTCTTGCTTATGATTCCTTGTGCTTGCAATCAGATTTCTGCTGGCACCTCTTCAATCATCCAAAGGTATAACTAGGACTGGAGGATTTTTTTTTTAAAAAGACTTTATTTATTTATTTGAGAGAGAATGAGTGAGAGAGAGCATGAGAGAGGAGGTCAGAGGGAGAAGCGGACTCCCCAAGGAGTGGGAGCCCGATGTGGGACTCGATCCTGAAAGTCTGGGATCATGACCTGAGCCGAAGGCAGTCTCCCAACCACCTGAGCCACCCAGGCACCCCAGGACTGGAGGATTTATTGTCAAGGTGATTCGTTCCATGGCTGGCAAGTTGGTACCAGTCATTGGCCTCAACCTCTCTCCAAATGGGCCATGGGGCTACTTGAGTGTTTTGACAGTTTGACAAGTTGGCATCTATCATAGCAAGCAATCCAGGAGACCATGGTGAAGTTGCATTACCATTTATGACCTAGCCTTGGAGTTCACATACATACAATCACTTCCACTTTGAGGTTTGAATCAAAGAAGGACTATATGAGAGTACGAATCCTAGTGGGTGAGTATGACTGGGGACCATCAAGGAGGCTCTCTACCAACACTTAGCTCTTTATATTTTTCTACAAAGTAGATCCTCAAGGCCTCTCAGATGGAATTTGAAAGGGAAATGAGAAAGAAAACTGTGAAATCAGCCCAAAGAAAGAGAGACTTGTATATGCTGCCACAGCAAGTAACCCAAGACAAGAAAATAACTAGAGAGTGCAAACCAAATCGTAGAAAATCTTGAATAAGAAGATGGAAGAATAGTAGAAATAACCAACACTATATTGCATGATGTTTTGAGATTAGTTTAGCTCACAAAGAGCTCAAAAGTAGTCCTTGTTTGGGGTACCTGGCTGGCTCAGCTGGAGGGGTTCTTGACTCTTGATCTCTGGGTCATGAGTTCAAGCTCCACGTTGGGCACAGAGATTACTTAAATAAAGATAAAACATAATGGGGTGCATGGGTGGCTCAGTCAGTTAAGCATCTGCCTTCAGCTCAGGTCATGATCTCAGGGTCCTGAGATCAAGCCCCACATCGGGCTCCCTGCTCATCAGGGAGTCTGCTTCTACCTCTCACTCTCCCTCTGTGCTCTCTCTCTCTCTCAAATAAATAAATAAAATCTTTTTTAAAAAAAGATAACACTTAAAAAAAAAGGAGTCCATGTTCAGAAGGTCTTACAATCAAATTGAGCTCTAAAACTAAACAGTTACCACTTGAAGGTAGCTTATAAGTAAATAAAATCTTTAAAAAAAAAAAGATAACACTTAAAAAAAAAAGGAGTCCATGTTCAGAAGGTCTTACAATCAAATTGAGCTCTAAAACTAAACAGTTACCACTTGAAGATAGCTTATACAGTACATTTTTTTAAAGATTTTGGTTGGGGGGGGCACCTGGGTGGCTCAGTGGGTTAAAGCCTCTGCCTTCGGCTCAGGTCATGATCCCAGAGTCCTGGGATCGAGCCCCACATTGGGCTCTCTGCTCAACAGGGAGCCTGCTTCTCTTCCTCTCTCTGCCTGCCTCTCTGCCTACTTGTGATCTCTGTCTGTCAAATAAATAAAATCTTAAAAAAAAAGATTTTGGGGTGTGTGTTCTTTTTAAAAATTTTTTTTTATTAACATATAATGTATTATTTGTCCCAGGGGTACAGGTCTGTGAATCATCAGGCTTGCATACCTCACAGCACTCACCATAGCACATACCTTCCCCAATGTCCATAACCCAAACACCCTCTTCACACCCCCCTTTCCTGGTAGCCCTCAGTTTGTTTTGTGTGATTAAGAGTCTCTAATGGTTTGTCTCCCTCCAGATCCCATCTTGTTCCATTTTTTCCTTCCCAACCCCCCAAGTCCCCCACTCTGCCTCTCAAATTCCTCATATCAGGGAGATCATATGATAATTGTCTTTCTCTGATTGACTTATTTCGCTCAGCATAATACCCTCTAGTTCCATCCACGTGGTGGCAAATGGTAAGATTTCATTTCTTTGATGGCTGTATAGTATTCCATTGTATATATATAGGTGTATATATATCTATATATATACCACATCTTTATCCATTTAAAGATTTTATTTTTTTATTCATTTATTTGATGAGAGAGAGAGAGAGAGAGAGAGATCACTAGTAGGCAGAGGCAGACAGAGAGAGAGAGGGAAGCAGGCTCCCTGATGTGGCGCTTGATCCCAGGACCCTGAGACCATGACCTGAGCTGAAGGCAGAGGCTTAACCCACTGAGCCACCCAGGCACCCCCTATGGAGTACATTTTTTATTTAGTAGACTATGCTGACAATTGGACTGTTTATTCCCAGATGCATTATTCACTATTCCTTTGCTTTGCTCTGTATTGCAGGTAACTGAACTCTGCCAAATTTATTTCTTGGACTCTCTTTCCAACTGTTTCTGGCTACTTTCAACCAATGGGAGACATTGGCTAGAGATTGGAGTTTGGGGATAAGAAGCCAGGGTATTTTCTCCCTTTCCTCTCTACTTTAGGTAGAGTCTCCAACAATAACTGCATCTGCTCCACATGTCTAATACTCACCGGACAGCTGCTTCCTTTGGAGTCCTAGCTCCCCTAGGAGAAGCTCTGTCAAGGTGTGGTTCTTATGAAAAGACAACGGCTCCTGGGCTTCGTTAACTCTACCTCCTCCCATGGGTTTCTTGTTATTGCTATTTTCTGGCCTATCTCCTATAGATCTTTAGATCTTTTAACTCTCCCAACATGTAAACTGTCTGATGCAGGCTCTGTTTTCCTGACTGATCCTGATTGATAATGGTAAAGAATCATTATAAATGGTCCCAAATGTTGCTCAAACCGCAGCACAGAATGTCAATCTAATTAAAATTATGTAGAATGATTAGGTAGTCTGGAATCTAGACTGATATTTAAACATAATGATTTACCTACCAAAAAAGGGAATACCCCTATTAAGTCTCAAAGATCATGTGTACAAGAGGTTTGTTTGATATATGGGAGGAAGGAGAGAAGAAGGATAGACCATATATAAACAAATGTAACTTATTTAGAGTATGTCTAAACAAGGGGCTATAAGGTCTCAGAGGAAGAACACACATTAGCCTCAGGGATCTGGATGGTGGACATAGAGTAGGGAGTATTGAATAGGACCTTGATGGATGAGTAGATCTTGAAAATTTAAAGATGGCATGACAATATTCTAGAAGTAACATGGAGCAGATACAAATATTCAACAAAAAAGGGGCACCTGGGTGGCTCAGTTGGTTAAGCATCTGCCTTCAGCTCAAGTCTTGATCCCAGGGTCCTGGGATGGAGCCCTGTTTCAGGCTCCTGGCTCAGTGAGGAGTCCACTTCTCCCTCTCCCTCTGCCTCTTTCCATTGTTCATGCTCTCTCTGTCTGTCTCTCTCTCTCTATCAAATGAATAAATTTAAAAAAAAACTTTAAAAATTCAACAGAAAAAAAAAGATGAGAAATTTCTATAATGAAATGTCTAGTTTCACTGGAACAATAGAAGAAAAATGAAATGTTAGGCTGGGTCCAATTGAAGGGCTTACGTAATATTTGAAGAGTCTCAGTTCCTATTTTGCATATATCCATGGATTATAACTAGTATAGAGGTGACACTTCTGTGCAACAATATGGTAGCCAGGATTTTGTTTTGTGTCCTGCCCAATCTGATGTACCTAATAATGTGCTTGGTATAGTAGGTGCTCAATAAATATTTGTTGACTGCATTAATGAGGCACAGGCTCCATATCATAGTTCACAGGAACTATAAAACTATTTACTCACTCATATAAGGATCAGGCCCACACTAAGTGAAAGGCTTTATTTAAATGTCTTCCCCAAACATTTCACAGAACAAAGCACAGCATTAAAAATCCATTCTAACTACATTATCAAGATAACTGCCAACACCTCTCAAAATGTGAGCTTCAAAGCACATGAGTCTGTGTGACCTCGAAGATCATTTAGCACAATTCTTTTTTAGCACAATCTGGGCTTGGGTTCAATAGGATTCAGCACTTATTTATCCCTGAAAAAATGTTCATACTCTAATGCGGCCCTTAGCAGGGGTTAATGGATCTTCAAACTGGAACGTCTTTCCAAACTTGCACAGCTGCTATGAGTAAAAACACCAGACTCCCAGATGCCAGGCTTGTGTGACAGAGCTCTGGCACCAGCTGAGTTTGCTATTCATTATTCCATTGTCTCACAACACACCCGGAAAACAAAGCCCTGTAGATGGCTGGTCTGTAGATGGCTGGTCGTTTTCCTGGCTCGTGAAAAGCAAGGCCCAAAGGGCAGTACTTGGAAAAAATCCACCTGTGGGTAGGGACTCTTAATTGAAAACTCAAATATGTTTTAGCGCTCTGGAATGCCATTTCTTGGAGCTATTCTATTCTTCTCCACTGGGTACATCTTTACCGACTTTTGTAAGGATGGGAAGCCTTTCCATACATGCTGCCGCCTGGTAAGTGTGGTCATGGGGAGACATGAACAAATCCTGCCTTTGCGGAAGCCGTTTCTGACCATGGATGCTTGCTCTGAGCCCATCCACTTCCACGAGTTTAGTTCCATCTTCTTTAGTTTCTAACTTGGTCTATTTTAAACAAGCACCTAAAAGCCCCATAACAATGAATTAAAAAAAAAAATGGTTGTAATTCTTTTTTGTAGTGGGAATGTCCATTTATCAAGTGTTTCAAAGAAGTGTGTGTGTATGTTTTAACAGAAATTTTCATCATAAGGGATCTTGACGTTCTGGAGAAAGAGAGAAAGGAAAAAAAAGGTTACATTGGTAATTGTGTTTGTGGAGGCAGAGTGACAGAAAGTTTATATGGTGGTCCCTTATTAAACTATTGCTGGGGCTCTATCTCACAACCTGAAAACAAAGTTGTTGCTGTGGTTGTTGTTTTTCTCTTAATAAGTAGATACCTTAGATGGAAAAGAGTAACACACTCAGGATAGAATTGAAGAGACGTTTTTATTTCTTCCACTTGTCTAAGACCAAAGAACTTTATTTGCCAATGGCCATGTTCAGTTTAGCAGTGAAGAAGGCACTCAGAAGGTGTCATCCTGAGAATGTCCCAGTGAGACTGAAACTGGAGCAATTGGCTAAAATTCTGGAAATCCAGATGTTATGGAAACCATGACTGTGGCCATGAGGTCCCTCTCACCATCAGTTGTCACCTCAGATTCTAATTCTGAGGCTTATCTGAGAAAGACTTTTACATTATATAATTCCCGTATCTATTTCTGTTCAACTTATTTCCATTCTATGTGGAGAAAAGTAGAGTCTCATAAATTATTGCCTGTTCAAAATAATAGACACTCCCACACTGGGTAGAATGTGTGTAATTATCAACCTGAGCCGTCTCAAAGTACGAGCCAAATTTGATTTATAAATAGAAGAAAGAAGATATACTTTCTCAAAATTTAAAATGTAAAAATCTAGGGGTGCCTGAGTGGCTCAGTGAGTTGAGCATCTGGTTCTTGGTTTTGGCTCAGTTTGTGATCTCATGGTCATGGGATCGAGCCCCATGTCAGGCTATGCACTCAGAGCTGAGTCTGCTTCAGATTCTCTCTCCCTCTCCTCCTGCCCCTCCCACCTGTGCACTCTCTCTCAAATAAATAAATCTTTAAAAAAATAAAATAAAATTTAAAAATCCATCACAGCACTCTATGATTATCTTTTGCCTTGATAGACTGTTTCAGTATCTGCAATTTTTCATGGCACCTTTAGTATTCATTTCTCTAGGGAAACTAACATGAGATAAAAAATATTGGGAAGAATTTACAACAACATTGAATTTTCCAGTTGTATTAGCAGTGAGAAATAAAATACAGTTTAATTCTGATTTCAAATCTATTGCTAATTCTCTTTTTATATATCCATCCCTTACCTCCTTTGTCCCATTGCATTATTAATACTATATTTGTTTATTATTCTTGTTTTATAATGATTTCAGTTTTTGGTAAACATTATGGTTGTTCATCATTTTGGAAAAATTGACAAATACAAATTGGACAAGTACAAAACAAAAGTTTAAAAAAAATCCCACTATCTAAAAATGACCATTATTAATATTGAAATGGATATTAATCCCCTCGTGTCTTCCACATGACAAAGAAAGGTAAACATATGAGTTTATTATTTTTTTTAAGATTTTATTTTATTTTTTTTTAAAAGATTTTATTTATTTATTTCACAGAGAGAGGTCACAAGTAGGCAGAGAGAGAGAGAGAGAGAAGCAGGCTCCATACTGAGCAGAGAGCCCGATGTGGGGCTCGATCCCAGGACCCTGAGATCATGACCTGAGCCAAAAGCAGAGGCCCAACCCACTGAGCCACCCAGGCGCCCCAAAGATTTTATTTTTAAGTAATCGCTACACCCAACATGGGGCTCAAACTTACAACCCCCAGATCAAGAGTCTCATGCTCTACCCACTAAACCAACCAGGGGCTCCTGGATTTATATTTTCTAAGTAAAGTTGTCCAAGGCTACGTTCCCTGGAATCAGATACTAAAATGGAGTTCGGGGAGCAACATATTTATAAGGGATCAACACCAGTGAAAGGAAGCAGCACTGGTAGAGGGAGAAGTCAAACTGTGATACAGGCTGGCAAAAGCCTTGGCCAACCCTGCAGGGAGTCCTGGGATAGGTCAGCCCTGTGGGGAGGTCCATGAAGACTTAATGTGCCCACTTGGTCAGGAAATGCAGACTGCCCTTAGAAAGGGTATGGTACTGGTGAGGTGTCTTCACGTAGCTGTGACTGTCCTTGAAGGAGCCGACAGCCCAAGCTGTCTGTTGGTCTTATTCCCCCTCAGCTGTGAGGGGAAGGGGAGCAAGGTTTTACTTTCAGGGGGACCTGGGCAGCACATCTCCATGCTCACTCCAACAGAAGTCTGCCTTAGTCTTTATTTTTTTCAAAACATGGCCAAGAAACCAATTCCTCTAGCACAGTTATCAAGTCCAGGAATCAAAACATTGCACAGAAGTAGCTTATATAACATCCCGCCAAGTAAATTTAGACTTGCTCTCACATCTTTTCTCTAGTTAAATAATTGCTTTAATAATCTGATTGCCTTCTAGTTTTAGAAATGAATCCCTGTTGCTATGGCATATGGAAGTATTTTATTAATCATCTGTTAATTCCTATTTGTAAGTATAGCTCATGCTACATAAAAGTGTAGTTTCAAAGTTGGAGAGGACCCATATTTTCATCTTGTCTAACTTCTCCATTTTATATCTGAAAACACTGGCTCATAGAAGTAAAGTTCCCGTGGTCCAGCTGTACCCAATGGTAGAACCAGGGTTCTTGTCACTTAAGACTTGTCACTTAAATAGTAGCATAATTGCTATTTTATAAAAGATAGAGTGAGTTTTTTTTTTAAAGGATCAATTAAAAAAAAGATGATGAAAATATACCCCTAAATCGTACCCTCATAAAATTTAACCCCAAGTGTATGGTATTTCAGAGTTTACATTATAAATACTATCATTTGGATCGGTGTTTATCAATGAACTATACCATCTAAGATGTGATCTTATATGAAAGAGATGAGCTGAGCTGTCAGGTTTCTCTAAGAAATGTGGCAACATCAGAACTCTATAGAAACTCAGAATTTTCACAAATGGCATTTCATATTCAGTTCAGGGAGTCATTGTTGGGAAATTTTTGAAAAGTGGGGAAAAAATCTGTATGTCTTTCAGTCTTTTATTAATTTTTTTTTCTTTTGGTCTTTTAATTAAGGGTTCTGTGTCAAGCTATGTGGAATCTTTGGAAAGAGAAAACCCTAATAGCCTACTCTTTAGCATATGAATTATGTTCTTCATGGTTACAAAGTGGAGGGACAAACCCCTGAAGAATACATGTGGCGATCTGAAGGGTTGAGGCAATACAATAATTGACACCCAGCACTGAGTAAGAGCAAAGACACTGGACTACGTTTGTCTATCACCCCATTTATGAGAATGCTGCCCTCTTTTGATTCTTTGAGCAAAAGAGACCAAGACCCGTGTATCTCAGTCTTCAGCGGTTCTGTACGTGCCATGATGTTCACAGGACTCTCAGCACTGAATTAGACATGTCTCCCACCCAGCTCAGATTTTATATGAAAGAATTTCAGAATCCTCTCTTAGTATCTGTGCCCTTCCATCACCATGACAACCAAGGATATTTTCAGAGAAGTCAGCCAGTCACTAATTTCTTCTCAGCAAATTCTGAGACATGGGATTCAGAAGATTCACCTTTGCTTGTGAATTTTTGGAACCTTGTGACAGCTGACACTAACCTCTAAGCCCTGACATCTTGGTATCATTGTATAGTCAGGACTTTGGGTCTGTGTGTCAAAATCCCACCTAAACCAGTTTAAGGCAGAGAAAGGAGGAACTGGTTGGTTTCTGTGACTGGAAAGTCTAAACAATGATGACTTTAGGCATTGATAAATTCAAGTTCAAAGATATCTTCATTAAACTACTTTATTTCTCCATATCTAAGTTCTGCTTTTCTCTGTGATGGCCTCAATTTCATAAAAGCATGGGGTGACACAAAAATAACCACTTGCAGCTTTAGATTTACATATACCCTATAATTAACAATTCCAGAAAATAGAGTAATCCTTTCTCCACATAATTCCAGTAAAAGTCCCAGGGACATCTCTAAGGGACTTAGTCTGAGTCATGTGCCCCCCACACCCAGAACTTAGGGGTTAGTAAGCACCACCCAAACACACTGGGCTAAGAATGAAGGAAGAATGATTCCATAAGGAGACATTGGGCATTAATAAAAAGTTCACTGAACAAGCATATAATTTGGGCTACCTCCCATAAATTGATTAGCATAAAACATATGCAGATGTTGCTTATCAACCAGAGGAAAGAAGAAACATTCTAATCCAAAAGAGAGAAGGCTGAATGACAGAGGGTTGAACATTTTATAATCCTGAATAATCACAGAAACAAAGTATTATCTGGAGTGGCTGTGACTGCATACAGCCCCTGAAGACACATGACTGTTTACTAGAATTGTACCACATTTTAACTTCTATTAGTCAGATCACTTTCTATTTCAAGTTTAATCAATATAATGAAAAGTTGCTTGAACAAAAGAGAAATTATCAGCTCATGTAATAGAAAACACAGGGCTTGGTTTTTGTTTTTGTTTTTGTTTTTGTTTTTCCAGGCAGAACTAGGTGTAGGGCTCAAACATTGTCATTTGAATCTTGTTTCTCTCTATATATATCTCAGCTCTACTTGTATGGCTTCAAAAAGTTCTGAGGCAGAAGCTTATCCTCTCTGGCACAATGTGGATCATGTACCATCCTTGAACCAATCACTGGAGAGCGATATGGTACTTTGATTAGCCAGACGAGTGATGTGCTCATCCTGGAAGCCAGAAGCTGAAGCCAGTTTCATTCAAACCACACTGACAGGGGTTGGGGATCATGCAAGGATAAGTTAGGAGGCAGTGTCAAGAAGATAAAAGAAAGATATCCTCCATGTAAGGATCCTCTTCACGTTAACAATATACATGATGTAGCATCCTGGAAGTGACAGGAGAGGATGAGATCAAGGTTTAGAGAAAATATTTCATAAGACTTAAGTAACTTTCAGCCACATTAGGAGTAAGGATGGGAACTATTAAAAATCAAAAAGGGTGAAGCAACAACCTCTGGGTCACCAATGACCAAAAAAAAAAAAAAAAAAAAAAAAAAAAAAAAAAAAAAATCTTTCAGCACAATTTATACTTAGGATCTTTGATCCCTGTGGCTGCTCTGACTAAATCCATTTCCATCCTTGATTTTTAATGTCATTTCACTTGGCTATAAATCCAGCTACCACAGCTCTGTTCTCATTCCATGGCTTCAGATTTGATGCCTCTCTTGGTCTCCCAGATCCTAACCTCCTCCATCCTGAGATGGATCCTTGTTTCTAGGTATCTTGTCATCCACACCTGTCCCTCCAGCTGTACACCTTCAATCTCTCAAACCTCATACCCAACCATCATTCATTCCCAGTGTTCTCGGTCATCTGTGTCTTGCCTCCATCTTCCCAGGGGCAGCAGGAATCATTCTTCCTCCTGGAATCTATATGTCAGTATTTCATTAAAGTCACAAGGAACTTAATGTTCCGAGATTTTGGCAGGATTATCCTTAGGAACTTTCCTTTCATACACATAAAGTTCAGAGACAATACAATGATGTAGGGAATTGTTGAGATGGAGAAGAAGGACGTTAGAAACACTCATATGGTACAGACTCTGTCTTCACAGACACATAGGAGAGAGAAACAGATGCTCAGAGAGAGGGAGGGCAGAACAGCTGTGTAAAAGTGGTAGGTAATCCTTGAGATGACTAAAGATATTTCTCAGTTGCTGTGAGGTCTCAGCTGAGGTCACACAGCATGAAAATATGTTGCAGGGGGAAATCATTGCATTTTTCTTCTCTTGGTCATTTGAAGATATTTTTACCATTTTTAGGTTTGTGCATAAATTCCATTAATATTTATATCAGTTGAACAGCATAATGAACTGCCTTCTAGATTGGTAAAATCATCAATGAGTCAATAATAAATTGAGTCTAAAAATATCTTTGTGATCCTCAAACATCTTTAATCACAAAGTTAGGTCAAAAACCCAGAGACCTTTGGCCCAGTTTTTGCTTTGTGGGTTTTTTTTGTTTTGTTTTAAGTTTTAGAGTCTGTAAATTTATAACCCTTTACGAATGATTCTTCAGCCTTTCTGTTTATGAAAAAAATTCTGACTCAGTAGGTCAGTGTTGGAGATTCTGAATGTATACAATTTAAAACACTCTATGATTCTGTGACACTTGGTTCTAACACCATTGGTCCACATGGAGGGATAGGCATATTGTCTGTCAGTCTGTACAGTCTGTCTAATGGAATTGGCCCATTGGCTCAACTTTGCCACCCATTTTATGCTGATTCTGAAGGCTCAAATTTATTCTTCTTCTATCTCAGTGAAGTACAATGTTTCACCAGTTTGCTGGAATGGAACATGGTTCCCAAATAATTAGAAAACCAGTTCAGATGGCAAACTGTATTTACAAAGGAATCAAAAGATGAAAATGAGCAAAGCTAAAAGCCTCAGGCATCACATTTTAATGGTTGGATGACAGCCGACTCTGCTAACTGATTGCCTTTTATAACCACAGTCTAATAAGGAAATTCATCTTAAAGTCTTGCCCAAATTCCTACACATGTATTTCCTAGAAGTGATAAAGCAGTAGTAGAGATAAAGGCATATTTTATATACAGGAGCTTATTATGATATACCTGACTCTCATAATAGGAAGCTGGGGACTCTGAGTCATAACTTAACCATGTAAGAAGAGGAAAAATGCAACTGATAAAACACTTGTTATGAACATGGAATACCATCTCAGATCACCTGTCCCCTGTCTCCAGCTGAAAGAAATGCAGCCTGGATCAGGGGATCTTTGGTATCTTAGTTTTTGGAGCACAGAACCACCAGTGGAAAGCTGTGTGTTCTCTGCAACAAGATAATCATAGAATTTAGATTTCAGGTAGGAGAAAGAGAAGAAACATGATCTGGTTCATTTAAGGGGGTGGAAAACATTCATTTCACTTCATCATTTCTGAGCATGTGCTGCTCTGCAGTGTCCCTCTTGGATATACCTAAAATCCAAAGTGAGGCTATCAGGCAGAAGGGAGTACAGAGATGGATGGAGACAAGCAATAGGATGGAGTTGGAGATGGGACAAAGTCAAGATGGAAATAATGGAAATGTATTGATACGCTCTTCCTCCCCTAGTCTCCTAATTCAAATAATTAAAATTACTAGGAGTTTCCTGTTATCATTCATTCATTCAATTATTTATCCTACAATCTAGTGAAATGCTATTATGTGCTGAGGGTTGTTAAGCTCTTGGCTCAGGAGACATATCCTTTCCTTCACATTTTACAAATGAGAAAATAGAAATGCAGACATTCAAACAGGGCAAAATCCCATTCTTAATACCGATAATGAGAGGAAGAATAAAATATCAACAGAAAAGGTATATAACTTAATTTTATAAGGCTTATGGAATGTGGAAGACTTGAAGAGTTGTGCAATCTATGATCTATCAACTAAACAGAATATTATTCAAACATTAAAAGGGCACCTGGGTGGCTCAGTTGCTTAAGTGTCTGACTCTTGATCTCAGCTCAGACCTTGATCTCAGAGCATAAGTTCAAGCCCCTCATACACTGGGCATGGAGTCTACTTAAAAATTAAATACATACATACATACATACATGCATACTAATGTAAGGCATAAATAATGTGAAAATGCATATAATATAGAAAATTTAAAAATAAGATGTAATATAAAGTACAATATTTATTAAAATATTTACTATCAAGGCAAAGAAAATTAAAATATTAATTTTGGTTGTGCTTCGGTTGATAGACCTATGAACATCCTTGTTTCCCTCTTTTTCTTCCTGTTATGTATTTACATATTTCCTTCTATGAAAAGAAAACATTATTAAAAATATGATCTATTAAATAGTATCCAAATTTGGCTGTATATTTTGAGCATATACCATTGCATGTTCTTTTCAATTGTTGTTACTGATATTTATAAATACCAGTTTTATATTCTAGCTTTGGGTTTCCTCTAGCCTTTGAACCTGAGTATGCACAACCTATCTTTTTATTGCTTATATACTTGTCAATATGTCAATGAATTATCTTCTCATAATTATTACCTAATAACAAAGAGCCACAGATCAGAAGACGTTATAAAATTGTGGTGCAGGAAATTTTGCTTTATCTGGTGCTACCCTATCTTATTTTGAAATTATAATTTTAAAAAAGATGACCAAAAAGCACAGCATAAATACCTATAGTGGTTTGGAGTTTCTAGAATTAGTCAGTATCCATGTGTGTTAATGTGTGAGTCTTGTGACACGAATATGTGGAAACATGGTTTCTAATAAATATTTGAGAAATTTGACATCACTATATAAGTTGAAGATAACCATATTTGGCTCAAGATCCCACCAACTCTCAATCCTTCATTTATCATTTTATGCACTAATTTTAACATATTAAATCAGTGAAAACTCACTTGCTTTTCCCAACTTGAGAATTATGGTCATTAAGACAATGACTTGAGCTACCTATCAATAAAAATGCTTTGTTAATGGAAGAAAGATTTTTTCTCATAATTTTTTTTTAAGATTTTATTTATTTATTTGACAGACAGAGATCACAAGTAGGCAGAGAGGCAGAGAGAGAGAGAGGAGGAAGCAGGCTCCCCACTGAGCAGGGAGCCTGATGCAGGGCTCCATCCCAGGAGGACCCTGGGACCATGACCTGAGCCGAAGGCAGAGGCTTTAACCCCCTGAGCCACCCAGGCGCCCCTTCTCATAAATTTTTTAAAAGATTTTTATTGTATTCATTAGAGAGAGAGAGCACAAGCAGGGGGAGAGCTGGGAGTGTGATGTGGGGCTCCATCCCAAGACCTTAACATCTGAGCCACCCAGGTGCCCCCACTTTTTCACAAATTTAATAGAGTAACATTTCAAATATTTGAGAAATTGTGATTTATATATATTTTAGGGACTGTATTTTTCTCCCCATCCCACCGTAGCTGAGACCTGGTAAAAGATCTTTAAGGTAGGCTTAAACTAATTTACACTGCCTTAATCTTAATTAGTTCAAATCAGCAGGGTTTTATTAATATAACAGCATAAAAAATAGTCAGGATAAAGGTATTTATACTCCACTGTATGGCAGAGATGGGTGCATGTGTGAGTAAGACTATGTGTTTGAGAATGTGTGTGTTTCCTGCCTTGATGTAGGACAGAGCATCAATGGCACCAAGGGGGGCTTCAAAGAACTTCGCTTCCCTTCCCTATTTCCATCAACTGCTATATCTTTTATATGCATGATAATTGCTTCCTAATCTTCTGAGAAAAGCTATGCAAATGCAGCTTCAAGAAGATTCATCTCGCCTCTTTCTCTAACTAGATAGTCAACCCTAAGATTCCTAAATATCATGTAAATAAAAATTCTGTAACTGGCCACCCAGGGAGGTCAAGGGGCTCAGAGTACTCTCCGCGCAGAGCACCCTTACATCTCTTACCTTCTCCTGGACACCAGGTAAAATTCAATATCCCACAGACACATTTTTGCATGGGTATGCATCCCACTTCAAAACCATAGCTGTTTAAGAAATCAAATTAAATCTGACTCAACCTCTATCTTGCCAGGGTGATAGGAAATGCAATGTGTCACTATTAATTTTTTTTGAGGGAGAATAGGTCTCATCATTTCTAGAATCCCATGAAAACTCAAGAAACTTATATAGGCCTCAGAAATGAAAAAGACCACTGCAGTTCATAATGTTCTTCATGGATTTTATTCATTCATTCATTTGTTCACTCATTCATTCAACAAATACAGAGAACTTACTAATGGACATGCATTGTTCTAGGCACTAGGGATACCTCAATGAACCAGACATCAACATCCAGGCTCATTCAGACCTTTGCAGGCAGGCAGCTTTGTGGCTTCAGTGCTAAGTCTGAACACTTGTGGGTTGCTGACGTTGAGTGGCCCGACCCCAAGTCCATCTTGTCTAAGTCTGCTCCTAAACCCTTCCCCAAGGGGGCCTTGCTGCTTCCAAATATCACTGACACTCTCCCTCTTGTTCTCTCTGCCCAGTTTGATTCTCTTCCTTCTCCCCACTCAATACCAAACTCACTCTCCACATCTACTTTCCTCCAGTATGTTTCTCTTCAGAGAACTAAAGCCCAGAAAGCAGGTTATCTTCAAGCAACTTCGGCTTTTTATGGTCTAACACACACCTGCTCTCTGGTGAGCTGGCACAAAGGTCTGACTGAGAAGAAAGGGCCCTGGGGAAAGGTTACAGAAGAATGAAACATAAGTTTATAGGACAAGAAAAGACCTTGAGGGAAGTGTGCTGTGGTCCTGGAGAGCCTTTGCTTTCCCCAAGCCAGTTCACCTTTTGGCTTCCCAGGAATTTATTTTTATAAGCTCAGACTGACCTGTTATGAAATTGAATTTAAGCTGATTTTTTACAGAGGGTCAAAGGACTTAAGGTCATATCTCATGAACTTTATCTCGGTTCTAACACATTTGTATGATTTTAGATCTTATTGCTGTAATCTGCTCCAAAATAAAAATAGATGAACCAGAAATATTCTAGGCTTTCAAGAATATATTTTTCCTATTTAAGCATCCCTATATCCTTCATTCTTTGCTAATTTTCTATAATCTGGACACATTTGGTATAATTATCTATGGATCAAAACAATTGAATGTAAGAAAATAACATTTATAGTTACTCCCACCAAAGAGAAAGCATATCTATTTCATTTATATCTCAGGCAGGAAAAGAACATTTAGTCGGTGAGCTAAAGAAAAATTGGAGAAAATCATAGGGAATTTTAAGAATGCATGATGCTCAAGGCATTCTGTGATAGTTTAGCTCTCTTAGAATCAAAAGCTAAACTTTGGGGTTTTGAAGTCAGCCCTTATTTGAGAGTCTAGACATCAAGAAGCTAATGTGAGAAGGAATATAATTTGGCCTTGGAATGTAATATAAATCTTAGTGTGGATAAATGAGGGGTATAAACTCTGTAATTTGCCCAATTTTCCAGATCATCTTCACAGCTAACTTTATAGCACATAGCATTTAACTTTGAGTTTGGACAGCTTTGGCATTTCTGTACTTGAGGGTGACTATACATTACTCGAATCTTAAACCATATATACTCTTTTTTCTATTTCTTCCTCTTCCTGTTTCTAGCTCAGGGAAAAAGAAACAAAAACAAAAACAGGGATGGGGTAGAGGCCCCTCTCTGGTAAACAATATATTCTTTCCCTTTATCCAGTCCCTGCTATCCCCACCCCATACAGTTCCTTGTCTTGCTACCTGTATGTGCCCCATACAATCCCCTTCCCTACAATCCTTGGTAGGAATCCAGTTTTCAGTTCAAGTCCTAGACATTGCAAGAATTATATACGAAAACAAAAATGCTCTCAATGCATGTTGGCAAAGTGCTTTGGTAAGCTTAAAGATTTATTACTCTCAAAGGCAAATGTTTAAGAGGTCTCTTTTAAAATAGAGTTTCTATGGAAATCTTATATTTGCTTTGGAATTATTTGTATATTAATCATTTGCAACCAGCTGGATATGTGCATTAGAAGAAAATCCACAACTCCATCTCTGCCATGGTGGCAGTAGGAAAAGGTGGGGTGGAATCACTGATTTGGTCTTCCAAAAATATAGA
>PISX010000141.1:0-375694 GCA_004024625.1 Mellivora capensis | reverse complement strand
GAGATGGAAGCTTCTCTGGGTGATGATGCCGTGAAGACTGTTGGAACGACAATGAGCGATTTAGAATACTGCATAAATTCAGTTGATCAAGCAGCAGCAGGGCTGGAGAGGACTGGCTTCAGTGCGGAAAGATGTCCTACTGTGGGTAAAATGCTACCAAACGGCATCACAGGCTACAGGGAAATCATGAAAGTCAGAGCCAATCGACAAAGCCAACTCCATTACTGTGTTATTTTAAGAACTTCCACAGCCTCCCACCTTCGGCAACCAGCACGCTGGCCCGTCAGCGGCCAGCAGCACGGACGCAAGACCCTCCACCAGCAGGAAGGCGGCAACTCGCTGGGAGCTCAGGTGATGGTTAGCATTTTCTAGCACAGCGCTGTTGCACACTTAGTAGCTGACGGTAGAGGGTAAACAGCTTTTATATGCACTGGGAAACCAAAATATTCATTTGACTCACTTTATTGTGAAATTCGTTTTATTGGGGAGTGGTCTGGACCTGAATCAGCAATATCCCCAAGGTAGTCCTGTGATCAGAACCTCTGGGTTTGGGACGCAGGCACCCCAGAGCTTCCCACGTGTAGCCACATTTGAGAACATCTCTCTTAAGAGACTGGCTTATTCAAAAGAGGTACAAAAATGCTAGAGGGGCGCCTGGGTCTCAAGTCGTTAAGCCTGGGCTCGGTCATTAAGCATCTGCCTTTGGCTCAGGCCATGATCCCAAGGTCCTGGGATTGAGTCCCACATTGGGCTCCCTGCTTGGTGGGAGGCCTGCTTCTCCCTTTCCCACCCCCCCTGCTTGTGTTCCCTCTCTCGCTGTGTCTCTCTCTGTCAGTTAAATAAAAAATAAAAAGAAATGTTAGAATTAGGGTTTGCTGATTTTAAGTTTATTAACATGAGTGTGGAGTGGTGAGTCAAACGGTGCTCTGAGGTTTATCTTGTCCTTTGCTCATAGGAGGTCTTTGGAAGTCATGAAAGAAAAAAAAAAAGGCGTTCCGTCAGGGGAAAACTAGAGAATAGCGTGATGATCTTCTGTGACCCCATGCCACGATCTCAACCCAATCTAAATTTGCACTGTATTAGTTTCAATTTTTTCTTGCTTTCTTTTTTTTTTTTTTTTAAAGATTTTATTTATTTGACAGACAGAGATCACAAGCAGGCAGAGAGGCAGGCAGAGAGAGGGGGAAGCAGGCTCCCCGCCGAGCAGAGAGACCGATGCGGGGCTCAATCCCAGGACCCTGGGATCATGACCTGAGCCGAAGGCAAAGGCTCAACCCAGTGAGCCACCCAGGTGCCCCTAGTTTCAATTTTTCTTAATAATTAAAGCAATACATAGGCATCAGAAACCTATGTTCCTGACCCTATTACCCGCTCTGACTACGTTTCTCATTCCCATGCAGGCTTCCCTAGCCTTGCTGTGTGCTGCTTGCCTACATATCTACTGAAGTGTACATATTTTCATACTTCATATCAACGGCACACACACCGCACGACTTTCTGCAGCCTGACTGCTTTTGTTGTTTAAAGTTGTGTTTTGGGGTGCCTGGGTGGCTCAGTGGGTTAAAGCCTCTGCCTTCGGCTCAGGTCATGATCTCAGGGTCCTGGGATCGAGCCCCGCATCGGGCTCTTGCTCGGTGGGGAGCCTGCTTCCCTTCCTCTCTCTGCCTGCCTCTCTGCCTACTTGTGATCTCTGTCTGTCAAATAAATAAATAAAATCTTTAAAAAATATAAAGTTGTGTTTTTGAGACTAATCCACGTGGCTGCAAGTGGCTGTGTCTATTCCCCCCACCAATCCATATCACGCATGACTCATTGACTCAGCTGGTGGTGGGTATTCAAATAGTTTCTAATGGCTTGCTGTTAAAAACAAGTTTGCAAAGCATTTTCCTGACTACATGTCTCCTTGTGCCAAAGTGCAGGGGTGCCTAGGAATTGCACTGAGGAGAACGATGTGTATGTCCCCAGCTTCACTAGATTTCTCCAAACTGCTATCAGCGCAGCTTTTCCTGACTTCCTTGACAATCCCAGGCATTAGCAAGATTTTAATTTTTTGGTAAACCGACCGTGTGAAATGTCAGTGACTAAATGATTTCAGCAGTTTTCCCGTGTTTCTTGTTTTTTCATATTTTTGCCCATTTTTTTTCTGTTGGCTTGTTTGTCTTTTTTCTTTATTGATCTTCAGGGTGTTTTTATGGCTGTCCCACACTCGTCTTTCAGCAGTATACACATGGCAAGGATCCTCTGCAGTCTACGTCTCATCTGTTCAGTGCGTGGTGTTTATTGGCAAGCAGAGGATTTTAAATTGGATGCAGTCAAATACATTGATCTTTTCCTTTATGGTTTATAATTCTAAAAAACTTTTACAGAGTCCTCCTGTACTCTTTGGTCATAAAGAGCTTTGCCTGTATCTTCTAAAAAATTTTAAAATTTCCACATCCAGGTTTTTTTTTTTTTAAGATTATATTTATTTATGACAGAGATCACAAGTAGGCAGAGAGGCAGGCAGAGGAGAGAGAGGAGGAAGCAGGCTCCCTGCCAAGCAGGGAGCCCAATGTGGGGCTTGATCCCAGGACCCTGGGATCATGACCTGAGCCGAAAGCAGAGGCTTAACCCACTGAGCCACCGAGACACCCCATCCACATCCAGGTTTTTAATCACTAGGAAGGTTTTTTTTTTTTTTCCCCCAGAGATTTGTCTATTTATTTGAGAGATGGAGGGACAGAAGGAGAGAGAGAGAGAGAGAGAATCTCCAGCAGAGTTCCCACTGAGCGTGGAGCCCAACTCAGGGCTGAGATCATGACCTGAGTGGACATCAAGAGTCAGATGCTTAACCTACCGAGTCACCCAGATGCCCCTAATCACTGGGAGTTTAATTTTGGGTTTATTTTGTTTTAGGAGAGGCTAGGTTATGCTAAAGAAACCACCTCAAATTCCAGAGGTTTAATCCCAAATTTATGTCTCATTTACACTGTTGTCCACAGGCAGAGTCTCTGCTTATCACAGCCTCCCAGGGACCCAGGCTGATGGGGGCTTGTCTAGACGGGGCCTCCGGGATCCCCGCAGCCGGGGGGTGAATGTGCCCACGTCTAACTTCAGAGGAGGCAGCAAAGTGCACCCTTTTCCTGGGTCCAGAAGGAGAAGACAACTGCAATATTTGGAGGATAAAATTAGTTTTTTTCCTTGGACCAATCAATTGCCTCAACCCTGTTTTTCAAAGAGTCTGTGATTTCCGATTGGTTGGTAATGCCAGGACTGTCCCCTCACATGCTCTCACACCGCCGTGTGTTTCTGCTTGGCCCTTGACCACCTCGTGTTAACCTGACGTCTTGCAGTGAAAGACCCGGAACCTTGGCCGTCACCTTTCCAGCTGTCTCAGCCAGTGCGGATCCTTTGCTTTTCGTATGACTTTCCAAATCAGCGTGTCAAGTTGGGCGAATCCCTCGCTGGGATTTTGCCCTGTGTCCCACAGCAAACAAACACTGTGCGGGAATACGGCCGTGGGTCTCTCTGAGTCCCAGACGGAAGAGAAATAGAAAAGTCTGGCGAACTGACGTCAGCAAGGGAAGACGGAGTAATTGTCTTGCTTCCTCCCCAAGGCCCTTCGGGGCCCTGGTCCTTCTTTTTGTAGCTTCTGCAGCTCCTGGCATGGAGCTAGCCCAGAGTGAACACCAGCCGGTGAACGTTTGCCGAATGTGAGTGTGTGAGACAAGGGGTCTTGGCGCACCTGGGGGAGAGGGGCTTGGAACATCCTCGATAGGCCCGACGGGCGAAAATACAGCCTCTGCTTCCGTCTAGGAGATGGCTTGATCTCCTCACCAGGTGTGGGCCAGAGACCGTATCACAGAGTAGGGTCAGGATTTCTCATGGGCACCCCGAGCTGGGCGTTCTGGATGGGCAGTCCGCTTGCCACTCCTTCCTAACACCTTGATCTTGGCTTGTGAGTCAGGTAGCCTCCCAGCACCGACTCTTAGCTCCGGAGAGCTCGTCAGCCTTACGGTTCCAGGTGCTTCTCCTAGGGCGGCTGCTGTGTACTCAACAAATGCTTCTGTTGAACGGCCTGAAGGGGAGATGGCAGGAGTCTGGCTCTCAGTCCTTCTGGAAGTGTGGCTGGTTGGAAATAAAGAATGTCAGGGAACACATCAAGGATGGTTCGCATGTCCCCTTGCCTACACCAGTGGGGTTTTCTCATTGCCGGCAGTCCTCTGTGACTCACAGCTCTGTTCCTTCCCTGATCTCTTGTAGCCAGAAAGGGAGATGCCGAGCTCTGGCTCATGCATTGTGCTTCTCCTGACTCAGTCTGCCAGCCCCATACCGCGGGTTTGCTCTCCGTGGGCCCCGCGTCGGGCAGCAGGCTCTGCGAGCCACAGCGGAGAGCACAGCCGAGAGCGCGAAGGGCGCTCTTGCCTTTTTGGTTTGCATCCGGGAGGCCAGGGCCTCCATCGAAGCACCTGGTACTTTGGGGCCTCTGGGCCAACGCGGGGCCTGGGTTAGAGGCTAGGCTGGAGATTCGGATGTACTTTTCTACGCATCACCCTTGAAGCAAGTGTTAAAGAGAACTTAAGAAATGGAAATGGCAAAACTTAGTGTCAGCGAGTCTTGCAGAAGCATGCCCCACCCACCCAGGACATAATTGCAACTATTCAGTCAGTGGAAGTGCTGCCCCACAAAAGAACAGCAGCCTCCGTGTCCCTCCGGGTGTCCCGGGGAGGCTGGCTGCAGTGAGCGTCTATCTGTACCAGCAGGGAGAGTCGCATTAGCTAGGAAGGGGGGTGACGTCACTTGGAGGATCCTTCCGTCTTCTGTATTCCTAGGGCTGCCCTGACCACCACAAGCGGAGGGGCTCCAACAACTGGAAGCTGAGGGTCTGCAGTCAAGGAGTCAGCAGGGCCGTGCTCCCTCTGGGGTGCCAGGGAGGCATGCATTCCTGGCTCCCTACCAGTTTCTAGCATGTTCTCTGCACGTGGTGCTCCCATGTGCCTCTGTCTCTGTGTCCAAATCTCTGCTTTGCATAAAGATCCCAGTCGTAGTGGTCAGGACCCACCCTAGGCCAGTATAACCTCATCTTAACTATTTACATCGGCAACAACCCTGTTTCCAAAATCAGTCCTGTTCTGAGGTCCGGGAGCTAGGACGTCAATCCGAGTTTGGGGCAAACGCAATTCAACCCACAATTTCTGCCTCTGATTCAATCAGATTTCAAAAAATAGGAAAGTCTAGTGGAACTTCATAGCCATGTACACCATTAGCAATAGCTCATCTAACTCGGCTACTCCCCATGTCCCGGCTCAGAGGGAACACGTGTTTGTGTTAACCCTGAATTTCAGAAATCCTTGAACTTCCCTGGGTTTCTTTAGCTCCGCAGAGGTAACCACCTACCCACTGTGCCTCCCTCTAACTAGAGATTCTTGGACTTGGTTGTATTGAACAGAAGTATAATCTGGCCTTTCGATCAGCAGAACATTTGATTTTCTCAATAATCCCTCCTCTGTCTCTTCGGCTCTGCATTTGCTAGCCCGGCATTCTGGCACTTTTTCCAGTCTTCAGGGAGGCTTCTTCCCCATCAACGTCAGCTGCTTGCCCTTTGAACCTTCCGCGTGTGTGTGTGTGTGTGTGTGTGTGTGTGTGTGTAGATGTCCTTTCCTAGCCATCTTATTCTCAAGATTTTTAAACAAACTTGCGTGAAAACCAGCAACCTTAGAGCATCACTTTACTTAATCAGAACCTAATGAAACTTTGAAACAAAAGCATTTAAACCGTGATGAATGAATCTGTCACAGGAAGACGAAGGCAAAACGACTAATGAGGAAAATGGCGTGCCCACGGGGTTTCTCTGGTAATAGAGAGACTAATCTTCTTATAATGTTAAAAGGAAGTAAACAAGAAATAAATTTATGTATTCAGTCCAATTTCAACTGCAGGGCGGCAAGGGGGAGTCAGAAAAAGAGCAGGAAATTGTATAAGACTGATGATTCACGGACCTGTACCCCTGAAACAAATCATACATTGTATGTCAATAAAAAAACTTGGGAAAAAAAAAAGAAAAAGAAAGAGCAGGAGTGGATTAAGGCAAGATGTTCACAGTCGTTATTGCCAGACCATAGAGTAATGCAGATTTAAATTTCTTTTATTTACACCTGCCAGTATTTTCCAAACGTTCTTCAGGTAGCTTGTGTTGCCCTGTATCTTTCTTTTGTTAATCGAAGCCCGAGGATAAGAGTTTCGCCTCCTCAAGGGCTGAGCTACGAGTCACATAACCTACTGGACTCGGTTCTCTTGCCTGTTGAAGCCGTTCACTCGGGATTGGTTGAGAAACATCAAGACAGACGCTTCGAGCTGTGGAACTTTGTATGAGAAATAGTGGAGAGGGGCCATGTTTTCTCATTTCTTTTTGTTTTTTGTTTTTTACAAGATTTTATTTATTTATATGAGAGAGAGAACCCAAACAGGGAGAGGGGCAGAGGGAGTGGGGGGAAGCAGGCTCCCCCATGAGCAGGGAGCCTGACATGGGGCTCGATCCAAGGACCCTGGGATCATGATCAGGGCCGAAGGCAGCCGCTTAACCCACTGAGCCACCCAGGTGCCCCCATTTTCTCATTTCTTATGCCATGACACTTCCGGGGCAGATCATACGCCATAGTCCCCATGAAGTTGTGTGTAGAGCCCAAGCTTGGATGAAAATGGGGATTCGTGTTGAAGGTGTGGAATTATCCTGCAAGCTGCTGGTGGCGGGGCCGGTTATGCGGGTCGCTGTCTTCTGAATCATCTGGATCAAAGAAACTTGTGGCTTTTGTTGCTGGTGGCACGCGAATGGAAAGATCTGAGGAATAAGCCTGGGCGCTTGGCTTACGAGATCTCTTAATTTACATAGCGCTGTGTGACATCCAAGGCCTAGATCAGAATACCTTTTTTTACTTCAAATTCCAGAGTGAAAGCACAAGCCAGGGGACTTGCTCAAACCGCCCCCTCCCCTGCAAATCTCCATAGCAACAGAAAATGCCAAACCTCCCAGGTAGGAACGGGAGGAACCAGCTGTAAGCAGCACTGCCTAGCTGCCCAGACTTTTCTCAGAAAAACCTGCTGGGGCACCTGGGTGGCTCAGTCGTTGCCTTCGGCTCAGATCATGATCCCAGGGTCATGGGATGGAGCCTTGCATCAGGCTCCCTGCTCACTGGAGAGCCTGCTTCTCCCTCTCCCACTGCCCCTGCTCATATTCCCTCTCTCGCTGTGTCTCTTGGTGTCAAATGAATAAATAAAATTTTTTTTAAAAAAAAGAAAAGAAAAGAAAAACCTGCTGTTCTTGCCCCAGTGACTAACTCCGTGGTAAAGTGTTCTGAACACAAGTGAAATGGAAACTCCTCCCCTGGGGCGCCTGGGTGGCTTAGTCAGTTGAGTGTCTTGAGAGCCTTCGGCTCAGGTCATGATCCTAGGGTCCTGGGATCGAGCCCCATATAGGGCTCCCTGCTCAGTGGGGAGTCTGCTTGTCTCTCTCTCTCTGCTGCTTCCCCTGCTTGTGCTCTCTCTCTCTCTCTCTCACTTTGGGTCAAATAAATAGATGAAATCTTGAAAAAAAAAAAAAAGGAAAAAAAAAGAGAGAGAGAGGAAGAAAAAAAGAAAGAAAGAAAGAAAGAAAATCCTCTTATTAAGATTACGGTGTTATAACCAGAACAGAGGTCTCTGGGCTGCTTTCAAAGCGAGCGTGGGTGACCAGCCCAGAACGCCCAGAGGTTAAGCCGTCAGGGCAGCACTAAGAGAATTCCTCTGGTGTTTCCATCAGTGGTCACGGGCACATAGCCATGCTTCCTGCTCTCCCCGATGCTTCCTTTTATGCAGCATAAAGATAAGACCCACGGACATCTACTTCCCAAAATTCGAGGGACGCACCGCCAGTAGAAAGTTGGTGTCTTCCTTTTGGTCCAACAAGGACTCACCTGTCGAATTTCAAGGCTCTTATAATTCATCACAGGACTCGCTCTTTGTCCCAAATAAAAAGCAGATCCCATGGTGACGCCATGGGAGACAAAGGAACCTCCAGAGCAGAGGAAGTAATTTGCACCTAGAACGGGGAATCTTAGTATCCCAGCTTCTGCACCTTGTTGAGATTTTTTTCCCTATAGGTATTCTCTTTTTCAGGCAGAAAAAGACCCACTTCTATGCTCAGACTGAGCTGAAAAAAGAAGAAGGGGGTAGAAGTCCACAGTGGCCCTGCACAGGGTTTTTGGACAAGGCCCCTCCAGTGCCCTCCCCTGCTTCGGGAGGCACCTCACTGGTCACCACATTGGTCCTCTCCTGCCACTCAGGGGCCATCAGCTCCACACCCAGATCGGCCAGAAGATGTCATACTCTCTGCGTAAATGGGGCTGAAAGATCACAGGGTGTCAACGTTCGTCTTGTTAGTCCATTGATTTTTTTCAATGCATAGAAAATTTACCTGCTTGTTCTCTGGGATTCTTGTATCTCATTTTCAGTGTGAAAGCCGGGCCTGCAAAGCCAAATGAGTGAAGCAGGCATCTGGGGAAGCACTTATTATCCCCTCCGGGTCTTACACCCTCATTGGAATGTTCCCGAATGTTCCCAGGATACGCTTTTCACTTCCAGGACTCTCCCTCCTGGCAGCGCCTACAAATGTTTTCCAGAGCCTGCCTCTGGAAATTTTCTTCACCAAGTGCTGCCGTGGTGGCTGGGGGCCAGTGGAGGCCTTTGGGGGGTGGGGCGCCGCCCCATCTTGTCAGTGAAGACAGAGCCCTGCCCACGGTGGTTCCTGCTGTCACCTGTGAGTGGCACTAAGTGGGGTGGGGTTTTTTTTTTCTTTCTTATTTCTTCCTGTCTTCTTGTTCTAAAGCTGACAATTTTCTCCAACTCGCCTGAGATTTAATTTGAACTTCATGATCCTTTACATGTTTTGACATTTTAGAAATCAAAATGTCAGTGAGACGATCTCCTCGCAGAGTCTGCACAGACTTTAACCAAAACAGCCATTAGTCCTGCCTGTCTGTCTTCTGTCGAAGCAGGGCTTGGAGAAGGGGTTCAGCTCTGAGTCCCCCAGCCTGGCGGGGGAGGGGGAGAACTCGGCGCTGAGGTCCTGTCTGGCTCTGTCACATGCTACTGCTGTGTTCGGAGGAGGCCCTTTGCCTTCTCTGCCTCAGTTTCTCTATCTGTAAAATAATCACAAAGGTCCCTTTCTAAGTGCATATTTGCTCCCTGTCCTTTTTTTTTTTTTTTTTTTTTTTGCCTTTGTTTCAGTCTTATTTGTGGAGAGGTCATGAAAGACCAGAGGCTCAAAATCTCCCCCTTGGCTGAAAACAAATCCAAGTGCAACATAGCATGACCACCTATGGATCCCATCCATCAGTTGTTTTCCATTTCCAATCAAAACACGGCAGGTTTCGTGCAAAGATGCCAACAGCTGCAACACAGTCTTTATCAATGCTGCTTTCGGTCCTTACCCCAGATTCCATTTTCCACAAGCGATGGTCCCACCCAAGTGGGCTTCTTTCATGGTAAGAACCCGCGTTCTCCCCTATGTCCTCCATCTGTTCCAAACTCCCTCCATCCGTGGCCGGGCCATCTGGTCGACCTGTCATGGGCACTAGAAAGGCAGCCACCAAGCGGGCGGGCGGCGCCAGCACTGCGGTGAATCCGAGTCTGGGTATGGCTCGCAGGGTGGCTGAGGCAGAGCGCCCGCCTCCCCGCTCCCTGTCCATTTTTTATGTAATAGCAAGTCCTTTCCTTTTTTGTTTATTTTATCTTATCTTCACACGTGCACTCCTTAATCCCATTCACCTGCGTCCCCCCTCCCCCACCCCACCTCCCCTCCAGTGACCATCGGTTTGTTCTGTAAAGACTCTGTGTCTTGGTTTGCTTCTCTCTCTCTCTTTTCCCCTTTGCTCATTTGTTTTGTTTCTTAAATTCCACATATGTGTGAAATTGTATGGTATTTGTCTTTCTCTGACCGACTTATTTCACTTAGCATTATACCCTCTGGCTCCATCCATGTTGTTGCAAATGGCAAGATTTCATTCTCCTTTTATGGCTGAATAATATTTATATATATTTATATATCATATAAATGTATTATATATACATATATACTTTATGTGTATGCATTTGTATATTATATATGTATCTATATGTGTATATTTATGTATATATATACTCTGTGTGTGTGTGTACCATCTATATCCATTCATCTGTCAATGGGCCCTCGGGCTACTTCCGTATCTTGACTATTATAGATGACAGCTGCTATATACATCAGAGGGCAGGTATCCCTTTAAATTAGTATTTTTGTATTTTTTGGATAAATACCCAGTAGTGTGTGATTACTAGATCACAGGAAAGATATATCTTTACCTTTTTGAGGAACCTCCATACTGTTCTCCACAGTGGCTGCACCAGCTCACCTCCCACCAACAGTGCAAGAGGGTTCCTTTTTCTCCACATCCTCACCGGCACATGTTGTTGCTTGTGTTGTGGATTTTAGCCATCCTGGCAGGTGTAAGGTGCGATCTCATTGTAGTTTTGATTGCATTTTCCTGATGATGAGTAATGTGGAGCATCTTTTCATGTGTCTTTGGCCATTTGGGTGTCTTCTTTGGAGAAATGTGTTCATTTGTTTTGTGGATGTTGGGCTGTATCAGTTCTTTGTATGTTTTGGATACGAACCCTTTACTGAATATGTCATTTGCATATATCTTCTCTTATTCAGTAAATTGCCTTTTAGTTTTGTTGTTTCCTTCACTGTGTAGAAGCTTTTTATTTTGGTGCAGTCCCAATACTTTATCTTTGCTTTGTTTCCCTTGCCTCGGGAGACAGATCTAGAAAACTGTGGCTATGGCTGATGTCCAAGATATTACTGTGTGGGCTCTCTTCTAGGATTTTTGTGATTTCAGGTCTCAAATTTTAGGTCTTTAGTGCATTTTGAGTTTGTGTGTGTGGTACAGGAAACTGGTCCAATTTCATTCATCTGCATGTGGCTGTCCAGTGTTCCCAACACCATTTGTGGGGGAGATTGTTTTTTTCCCAATGGATAATCAATCCTCCTTTGTCGAGGATTAATTGACCATATAATTGCGAGTTTATTTCTGGGTTTTCTCCTCTATTCCATTGATCTATGTGTCTGTTTTTATGCCAGCACCACACTGTTTTCGTTACTCCCACTCTGTAATATAACTTGAAATCTGGAATTGTGATACCTCCAGATATCTTTTTTCTATTTCAAGATTGCTTTGGTATTTGGGGTCTTTTGTGGTTCCATACAAATTTTAGAATTGTTCTATTTCTGTGAAAAATTCTGTTGGTGTTTTGATAGGGGTTGTATTATATCTGTGTAGTGTTTTGAGTAGTATGGATATTTTACCAATATTTTCTCTTTTAGCCTATGAGCATGGAATGTCTTTCACTTTCTTTGCATTGTCTTAAATTTCTTTCATCAGTGTTTTAAAGCTTTCAGAGCACAGGACTGTCACCTCTTTGGTTAAGTTTATTCCTAGATGTTTTATTGTTTTTGGTGCAATTTGTAAATTGGATTGTTTTCTTAATTTCATTTTCTGCTGCTCCATTGTTAGTGTTTAGGAATGCAAAGGATTTCTGTACATTGATTTTTTAATCCTGTGACTTTCCTGAATTCATTTATCCATTCTGGTAGTCTTCTGGTGGAGCCTTTTAGGTTACCTACATAGGGTGTCACATCATCTGCAAATGGTGAGAGTTTTACTTTTCCTTACCAATTTAGATGGCCTTTATGTCTTTATGTTGCCTAATTGTTTGGCTAGGACTCCCAGTACCATGTTGAATAAAAGTAGTGAGAATGGACATCCTTGTCTTGTTTCTGATCTTAGGGGAAAAGCTCTCAGTTTTTCACCATTGAGGATGATGTTGGCTGTGGGTTTTTCCTATAAGGCCTTTATTATGTTGAGGTATATTCCCTCTAGACCCACTTTGTTGAGGGTTTTTTTTTTTTTTAACCATGAATGGATGTTCTACTTTGTCAAATGCTTTTCTGCATCTACTGAAATGAACATACAGTTTTTATCCTTTCGCTTATTGATGAGACATATCATGTTGATTCCTTTGTGAATACTGAACCACCCTTGCACCTGAGGGATAAGTCCCACTTGATTGTGGTGTATGATTTTAAAAAATATATTGTTGGGATCAGCTTGCTAATATTTTATGAGGATTTTTCATCTATATTCATGAGAGATATTAGCCTGTGGTTCTCTTTTTTTGTGGTGTCTTTATCTGGTTTTGGTATCAGGATGATACTGGCCTTACAGAATGAATTTGGAAGTTTTCCTTCCTCTTGCCTTTTTTTGGAATAGTTTAAGAAGAATAGGTATTAACTTTTCTTTAAATGTTTGGTAGCATTCACCTGTGAAGCTGTCTGGTCCCAGACTTCTGTTTTGGGGGAGTTTTTTGATAAATGATTCAACTTAATTGCTAGTCAACAAATCCTTTCTTGCCCTCTGAAGCATCTCTCTGACATAAAGGCAGTGTGTAGAGAGTCAATAAAGAAAGTTAGGGGAGTTGACCACTTTCTCAGCCTTGATTTAGAGGCCCTTAATTTCCTATCATCATCAGAAAACATTTTGAGGTTCTTATCTGCAGTGGGCTCTGAGCTACCTGTCACTTCAGTTTTCCTGGACAGTGTGCCATTGGGCTTTGGGAAAGTCTTTTCTGGGTTTCTCGGTCCCCATCTGTAAAATGGGCACATTGGTTTCTACCTACCCTATCCCATAAAGCTGTCAGTAGTTTACCTGGAATGTGTTGAAATGCTCTGAGCTCATTAGGAAAAAAAAATTTTTCCTGTTGTACAAATTCTTGTGGGCTAGATCAAAAAAATGCATTCCTTTAGATATTTGTATTAAATATTACTGAGATCTTTGAAGCAGCCTTTAGTCTCAAATAGCATGCAAAGATGCTTCTGGTCGCATGGAATATATCACGGGGCAGGCTAGAGAAGGAAAGGCTGGAGTCAAGTTTATTGTTGTTTTTAACTATTTATATATTAGAAAGAGAGAGAGAGAGAATAAGCAGGGCAGAGGGCAGAGGGAGAGGGAGAATCTCAAGCAGACTCCATGCAGAGCATGGAGCCTCAGGTGGGGCTTGATCCCAGAAACCCGACCTGAGCTGAAACCAAGAGTCGCGGACTTAACCAACTGAGCCACCCAGGCGCCCCGTGGCTGTTTTTTTCTCAGTGTTTTTGCAAACGGATGGCACCTTTACTGAAGTCCTACAGGGGGCAGCAGAGAGCAGTGCGGAGCAGGACAGCCCCAGGTCTTTTCCGGCACCTGCTCACAGGCCTAAGTTCCTTCCCACCCGTGGCTTCTGGGAAACACAGCCCCAAGCTCGCAGCACACCCAGGTCCCCCTGTGCAAAGGTCACAGCCCTGGTGGCTCCCACTTCTGCTGTCCTTCCTGTAACCCTCACCCCCACCCCAGTGCTGCCTTGTTGCTCGGGGGTCACCTGCCGTATTTCCGAAGTCCTCACTACGCCCGTGTCTGTGAAGCCTGTGCACATGTTTGAGGCATGTAGGAAAGTCAGAGACACGAGTCTGCTCCAGTGCAAGCACCGCTCTTGCCCTCTGCCTGACGACGGCTGTCTACGAACGCCCTCTCCGGCATGAGATTTAGAGGCCTCCTTCATGTAGGACAGAAAAAGCACGTTACGCGTGTGGATGCTGCTCAGGTGCACTCTTCCCTCTTTCCCCCGAAGCCCTTTGCTGTATTTTTATATCCTGCTGCTCAGCATGGTTAAGACCCCCCCCTCCTTCCCAGGGCTCCCCTGTCTGCAGCATGTAGCAGTCACAGTGGGCGGCGGGAATCCGCACGCCCCGCACCACAGATCAATCCGCAGTAAGGTGACAGGTGTCGCAAGAGGATCTAATTTAGTCACAGTAACCTGTTCAGGGAATCGGGAACGAGGAGCTTAGGGCTGCTGCACAGCACTCTGGGAAGCCCAGAGGAGAAGTCAGCAACTGCAGATGTGGAAGTGAATAGGCAGGATGGCCCAGGGGTGTGCATGTGTGTCATTTTTTCCCCTTCGGTCTTCCCAAGGAATAGTGAATTCACTAGTAAACTTATTATGCAAGCAGTTTGAATTAATACCCACCTGTTGATACAAATTAGCAATAACAATGGCTTACCTGTGTCTAGACCTTTACAGGTTACAAAGCATCCCAGTGTTCTTGAAAACAACTGCATACCCCGGAATTGATTATGTCATGATTTTTACCAATCATCTGGTGTTACTCACTCAGCCTTAAATACTCAAAAAGTGCTGTAGGTCTTCATCCCTGTTGATTCTGTTGCTCCAGCCCTTCCAGAAGAAAACTGGACTAGCTTGCAAAGTTATGAGAGCAGAGCCTGCATTTCTGACAGTGCTGGAGTCAGTTCAGAATTAAACCCCGTTGGTGTAACTCTCTGCTGAAGGATGTGGAAAGCTATCTAGCCACAGCCAGGACCTGTCCTACTGTCAGATCTTTCATTTGCTCATTTGTTTGGGCCCTGAGCATAATACTTGGTTCCCAGGTAGGGATGAGGCGCCCCTCCCTGCGGGTGTTCAAAGACAGGCATGCTGCCTGCTGTAATCACCTGTAAGGTGATTACGGGGACGTATGAGGGTGTCCTACGGAACTGTCGTCCACTTGGCTGGTTGCTCACCAGCCTGGTTTCTCTTCTTCCTAGTTATAAACCAAACCACCGTTCCCTACCTCCCATGTGGATTTACTCATATTTTGCTAAGTTACCGAGATTTCTGGGCTTATTTGTTTTAGCAGCTCCCAGTTACCTTAGCTAATATGGTAACTTATAAGGTTCCGTCCAGTCCTGGGATTCTTGGATTTTAAACCTCCAGACATGGGACGCCTGGGTGACTCAGTCAGTTAAGCATCTGCCTTCGACTTAGGTCATCATCCCAGGGTCCTGGGATCGAGCTCCACATTGGGCTCTCTGCTCAGCGGGGAGTCTACTTCTCCCTCTGCCTCTGCCTGCCGCCCCCCTTCTTGTGCACTCTCTCTCTGTGTCAAATAAATAAATAAGATCTTTAAAAAAACAAAACTTGACACACAACACTTGGTTACAATTGCTTGTCATGTTCTCAACCACTTATAACTGATCCTTCTCATGCCTTCTCTCCTTCTGGTTTTGCACAGGATTTCCATTACTTTTCTTCGTTAGAGGGCTTTGGACTCCTGGACAAGGACTTGGCTAATGTCAGGTTAGCCGCTCTAGCTACCCGGCTCCAAAGCAAGCATGCTTCCTGGGCATGTGCTCAACCTGCTGCCATTTGTCTCATGGGCCAGGGATAGGCTGAGTACATGAGGTGAAGCCTGTCGTGGAAACTAGGGTGACACGGCCCCAGGATGTGGCAGGCACAGATGGCGTCTGACCCAAAGTGGAGATGGGGCAGGGTGGTAGAATTCATGGGCTTATGGTGCCTGCTGAGGGAGTTACCTGCAGGAGCTGGGGCCGGGCTCTGATGGCTCCTGCAAGGCCACTGAAGCCTGGTCCTTGTCCCCTACCTGTCGCCTCACTGCAGAAGCCCAGTGAGCAAGAGCCACCTTGTACAATCGTGAACTAATTAACAGAAGTGGAGGGTTCAGAACTTTGAAGAAAGGCTTAATGAAATTTGTTTTTAATGCTAATTGTTGATAAACCAAGGGATCTGAGGATCTAATTAGTGCGACCCTCTTTCTGAGAAATGGGGCGTTGGGTTTTAGAACAAGTTTGACTAGGACTATCTTTCAAAGGGAAAATTGTTTTAAAGTGCATTTTTAATTTTTTAAGAAAAGATTTATTTATTTGAGAGAAAGGGAGGGAGAGCGAGAGAGCATGCACATGTACATGTGAGTGAGCAAGGGGAAGGGTGGAGGGTGAGAGAGAACCTTAAGCAGACTCCCCAGAGCTGGAGGCAAGGCTCAATCCCACGACCCTGAGATCATGACCTGAGCTGAAACCGAGAGCTGGACACTGAACCGACAGAGCCACCCAGGTGCCCCTTAAATGGCATTTGAATGAAAATGTCTGTTTTTGTCTTGAAACCTTTTAAAAATTATCATCTTCATCATTAGCAGCAGCAGATTTGTAATCTGAATGAAGGTCAGAATTCTGGCTTGAGAGACTGAAACTCATTTTTTATAAGATTTTTATTTATATATTTGACAGACAGAAATCACAAGTAAGCAGAGAGGCAGGCAGAGAGAGAGGAGGATGCAGGCTCCCTGCTGAGCAGAGAGCATGATGTGGGGCTCGATCCCAGGACCCTGAGATCATGACCTGAGCCGAAGGCAGAGGCTTTAACCCACTGAGCCACCCAGGCATCCCAAGAGACTGAAACTCTTAACCAATACCCTGATTCTTCTTTTTAATGTATATGATAGAGTGTGATGAATGAATCTGTTTAGCCTCTTGTCTGGGGTGGTGATTGTTTGTGAGGGCGTGGGGATGAGAGAGAGAGAGAGAGAGAGAGAGAGATTGAGAGGGAGGGAGAAGATTCCATCAAAGACTTAGAGATAATCATTTTTAATCACATATTTGTCAGTTTCTCTTGACCCAATCAATGTGTGATCATATTCTAATATACAGATGTGAATAGAGGAGTGCTTTACTTAAAAGTCTACATTGTTCGAATATATTCATTCACTTGGAGCTTTTTAAAAAAGTGCTTCTCTTGCAGAATTCGATTATCTGAACAAACACTGGAGGTGAGGCCCTTACTCTTGTGGCGTACAGGATTTGAGGTTTTCCCCTCCTCTTTTTTACTTTTTGGTGTTGCATAAGCTAGTCACAAATACCAGTTGCTGTTGACGTCCAAACCAACAAATATATTTAGAACAACACACCAGAGGCTGGAAAGTAAAGCTTTTAATTAACCTGCAGGGAATTTTCTAAGATCATAGGTTTAAAAAAGGAGAGAGAGGCAGGAAGTCCCCAGAGAAAGGTAACATTTGCATTTTCTCCTGACTTTGGGATGTGGCCGGCAGAGCAGGGAGACTTCTGTCCCACTGATGTACAGCTGCAGATTGCCATGAAAAGAACATTTATTCACATCCTTTGAATAACCCCGTACAGTGACCCTGCCCTCCGAGAAAAAGACAGTAACATCCAAAAAAGGTGTTAGGATGATTAGTTTGGGATTTCAAAAACCCACAAGCCCCAAAGTTGAGAGAAGTTGTGCTAGGTCCAGTCCTTCCTTTTGACACCTTGTCTTCATGCAGGGAAGCCTCCTCCCTTGCCCCAGGACTGGCTGTGACCAAGAAGCCCTGTCCTTGCAGGTGGCCCATTGCCCCTCCTCTCCCTACCCCCTGGGGCCAAGTTCACCTGTTGGGTCGCCCATCCGTTGCTCTCTACATTCCAACATAATGAGCATTTGTCAGTTCCAGACAGGGAGTGGGGGCTGTTGCCTTTCCTCCCTAAGACCCAAGACCACACTGTGATGCTCTGCATCAGTCTTCCTACCAGACTTTGTCTGCCACTAGCCCCCATCCATTCTTCCTTTGGGCTGTTTGATCCCCTAGCCCATCAGCTCTGCTCTGCCCTGTCCCCCTCCTCCCTTCACCACAGCTCCAGTGCATTCTCCCAGCCCTTGGGAGACTCAGCGGTCCCTACACCTCATCGTGCTGATGCTCAGACTGCATCTGCAGGGCCCAGCATGTCCCTGGGGGTCCCTGGAAGCTGGTGGGTGGGTGGGCTTTGGGGAGCCTGGGGGAGATCCTAGAGACTGTGCTGCTTCTGCTTTCCTCCACCCTCCCCTTTCTCCTCTCCATTCGTGCTCTGCCTCCTTCACTTTCTGAGATGTTCAGAGAGACAGGAATGAAGCAGCGCTCATACCTGCTGCTCCCCTAGGCATGCGCCCGCACCTGCTCCCCGCCCGCCTCCCAGGCATGCCATCTAGACTCCTCCGCCTTCCGGTGTTAGATGGGAAACAGACCACACTGTCGGTTGCATGTGCGAAGTTTAATATAAAGACCTATTACCTTCAACAGGGGAGGTGTTCCCCAGAGGTCGAGAACCCCACAGAACACCCCAAGGCTAATGGAGAGCACCTGGGAGGAGGAGCTTGGAAGGGGACCTGTTCCTAGGCTGGGTTTTTTAAAAAGTGCTGGAGAGGGTGTGATCACAGCCTGCTGTGTGGGTGGACACTCTCTGCTTGCCCACTGTTGCTGGCCAATGGAGGTTAGCAGGAAAGGTCACAGAGGGCAGTGGGGGTGTCAGATGCCTGCTCCCCAACGGGGCAGTTCAAGGACGGGGGCTCTCAGGTTCTACATCAGGAGCGCTGGGGCCAGGGGGTCCCCGCGGGTGACCACAGGGCTGGAGCTGGGTGCTAAGCTCTGGGTGTAGGGCTGCGGCCAACCCCTGGGAACCGGCAGCCCTGGCGGGGTGGGGAGGAGACCGCAGCTCCGGCGCCGGAAGCAGAAACAGAAGCTCCTTCCTCCTGCTGAATGCAGCGCGAGGTGCTGCATTTGCTGCCAAGGAGAGACGCTTCACCTCCTTTATCCGAGAGCGGGTGAAAAAGCATGGCCTTGAGGCTGCGAGCAGCGGACCGATAGCCGTCCCTGACCTCGACTGCTCCCCCAGTCTGGCTCACGCAGCTCTACGAATCCTGTTCCCCATCACACACCCTCTGACTTTTCATTTTGGCCGCCAGCCGTCTTCCTCCAGGCGCTGATCTCTCCGGCCTACCGAGTGTTCTTCCTTCTCTTTTATTTATTTTTAAAAAATATTTTATTTATTTATTTGACAGAGATCACAAGTAGGCAGAGAGGCAGGCAGAGAGAGAGGGAAGCAGGCTCCCTGCTGGGCAGAGAGCCCTATTCGGGGCTAGATCCCAGGACCCTGGGATCATGACCTGAGCTGAAGGCAGAGGCTTTAACCCACTGAGCCACCCAGGCGCCCTTCCTTCTCTCTTCTTGATCACACTCTACCTGCTCCAGAGACCTGGCTCCAGGCCCAGTCCGGCAGCTATTAGCTGCCTCCTGACCCTTCTCCTGTGTGCTTCAGCCGGCTCTGCCACCTGTGATTCTGGTCATGGCCCGATCACCTCCCTGAGAAGACTGCACGTTCTTTGAGAACAAGGGCTGTATCTTTCTGGCCCCATTTTCTGTGGTGCCTGGACTAATGCCTTGTCCTCATAGACCCGACTGATAGGACGATGTGATTGAAGGAGGGCCTGGAGGTTCCAGTGCTGGGGAGCCAAGTTGGGAATCTTTGGAAGTCTCTAGAAAAGAAATCCGGCCGCTGCTCCTTTCTGGGCTCACACCCAGGACCCAGTCCGAGTGCCTCCAAGAGGTGGAGAGCCTCCATGATGGTAGCACTGCTTCTTTCCTTTCTGGAATTAGGAAGTAGAGTCACTGCAGCCCACCAGTTCACAGCATGTCACCGCCTGCCCTAATTCTGTGGACCGCGTGAAGGACATGTAGTAAGGTCAGGTGTAATGAAAACGATTTTGCCTACTTTGGCCCGAATCTGGCTGGGAGAGGCTGTCTTAATTCTCTTTTATCCGTTTTAAAAAACAGAGTCGCTTCATAACAGAGACTTCTTTCTCAAGACGGAATACTAGAGATCATAAAGAAGTGGAGAGAGAATGACCCGAGTGCTTTATATGGGACAGTTTATTGGATCGATGCTCTTTCTTCTTAATACTTTGTGCTTTCCCAAATGGTCCATAAGTGATTCTTGAACCACTGTGATCTCGGCCTCGGTAGCCAGGGCTGGGGTGTATTAAAAGCTTTGGCATGTGCAATGAGTCACTTGTTGTTTATCAAGCAAGCCTCCTCTACCCTCTCAGCTGGCATTCCTGAACAGTCCTTTAGAAGTGATCACTTTCCTTTTATATCTGGGTGCGATCTTCCCTGACCACCCCCTTCTCCCATCAGACTGAGCTGATTTTCTCCTTTTGTATTTTCTTAGTATTTTTTTAAAAAAAGTATAGGTGTGTATAAATATCCCATATCACTCTGTACTGTAATTGTTGGTTAATTCCTTGTCATTCTGGAACGTGCCATCTTTTAGCTGTGTCTCTGCAGGATGGAACTGGTGGCTTTCCTGTAGTAAAGGCTCAGTAAACGCCAGGTGCGCGAAAGGAGGGCGGAGTGATGAAGCAGTCACGCTTCCTTGGGTGGCAAATATCAGTAACCCAATCTGACTTCTTGCCATACACCCTGACTATGAAACCTGTCTCCCCCCCCCCCAACTTTCAAATGTCCCTTAGAGACAGAGGACAGCCTCTCATTGAGATTCCAAAGAAAATGGCCTGTCACCCAGTCTCCATAGCAATTCTTGAAAAGGATTCTGATTGGCTCCGCTTAGGTTGTGTTTCTTCCTCTGGACCAATCACAGTGTTCGTTTGAGGTCTTCGGGCGTTTGGCCTAATCTGATTGGCTAACGTATTCGTTATCTATTGCTGCCCGGAAAATTACTCCAAAGCTTAGCAGCTTAATGCCTTTATCATCTCAAATGATTTCTGTGGGACAGGGATCTGGGAGCAGCTTGGCTGGGGGTGGTTCTGGCTCAGGGTCTGTCGCGAGGTTGCAGGCGAGCTGCTGTCTTCCCAGGCTCACCTGGGGCTGGAGGGTCCACTTCCAAGCTCACTCGCAGGCCTCAGTTTCCCGCTGGCCGGTGGGTAGCTCACCACATGGCCTCTCCGTAGGCTGCCTGAATGGCCTTTCCACATGGCACCAAGCTTCCCACAGATTGACTGACCTAAGAAAGAAAGAGAGGAAAGGAGGGAAGGGGAGTGGAGGGGCAAATCAGAAGGGGAGGGAGTGCAGGGAGGGGAGGGGAGAGCCCAGTATGGCACTGCAGTCTTTTATAATCTAATCTTGGGAGAGGCATACTTCATTTCTGCTGCATTCTGTTGGTCACACAGACCAGCTCTGGTACCTGTGGGTGAGGCTGCGCTAGGGTCTGAGCACAAGAGGCGAGATCTTTGGAGGCGGGATTACAGGAATGCCAGCTCCAGGTCGTGCAGTGTAAACAAAAAGCAGATAGCTGTCCACTGCAAATGAATATTTAAATTCACCTCATCACCAGCTCACTCAAGGCAGCACAGGGGTTGAAGGCCTGGTGAAGATAGCGCCATGAATTATTTCTCTCTATCTGTATATCATCCCTTGTCCCTTAAGAATATTTTTTTCCTGCTGCAAACCGATGTTTCCTGGTCAGCATTTATTTGTGCAAAGGCGTTCACAAGCAATTCAACTGCCGATTTATAAATAGGTTTTGTAGATCTTGGGAGTAGACCAATGTTTGCGTGCGTGTCTCTTATATAAATTGCTCTGGCAGCCGCTTACTTGTTCTCCAAAGTTCGCCTTTCTGTGGTGCACTTTAATTCTTTTGATTTCTAGCAGAGAGAAAGCATCAACTATACGCAGGTATGTTTCCCCCAAGAAGAAATTAAGGCAGGACTGGAGGGGCCCCGGGAACAGGATACCGCCCAACCCTCTACAACACCAGAGGCAACCCTTCCAAAGCAAGCATTTTGATTCTGTGCATCAGGATAATTTTCTGGAGTCGTGCCCCCCGACCCCCGAGACTACGGGGAGTAAGTAAATGCTGTTTTCTCATTAGGGATTAATGGCGCACACAGCCAAGGTGATTTTTGAGACTTCCGTCTTTGGTTAACTCACCACCAGCAACTGAGCCAACCTGACACCCCACTGCTCTCAGGAATGAGAACCCGCTGTCTGCCCTCCCACCGACTGGCCCGGAGGGACGCCTCCAGCTGTCCTATAAGCCACACCTGGGCAGCTGATGGAAGATTTAGCTTCTCCGACCTTCAGGCTTTTGGAAAGTCATAAATGCAGTGTGGAAAATGGGGACTCAGGAGACGGATGGAAAGGAAGTCTTGGTAAGGTCTGATCCTATAAATGGAGGCACTTACTCTCTCTAACAAAAACAAAGACGCCAAGTGCGCCGCCCTGTGTTACTTCTGCTTGATTTTACACAAACTCTGCATGACAGGTTGGGTACCCATCGACCGTGAATGTTCTGTTCAGTGAGGAAGAAGAGGAGTCTGACTTCCGGCAGCTCAACAGATCGCCCGGCGCAGACCAGGATCTGTCAGGTCTCTGGACAGACTATCTAGAAGCAGGCAAAGCACACAGCCTGGCCAAAGGCTGCAGACTTATGCACTGGCCTTTCAACTGGTCTTCAAAAGTGTTTCAACATTTTTCTTTTGCATATTTCTGATCATTCCCGCCCCTTTAACTGTCCAGGTAGCTCACCAGAGAAAAGAGGAAAGAAGGTGAAGAAAAACAGCATCATTAGGAGATTATCGTCTGTTTTCCTGCACCTTCCACCACAGATGAGAAGGGAGACTCACATGTGCTAAACTGGTTGTCTTAGGCTGTGTCACTAGGCTTGATGGTTTCCTTGACATTTGCAATACCCAGAATACAGCATCTCCCTCCTTATCCACTGAGGATACGTTCCAGGACCCCCAATGGATGCCTGAAACCATGGAAAGGGGCACCACAGATAAAAGAGGAGTCTTGTATTTGGGCAAAGGTTATCTATGGCTAGCTGGAGTCATCGAATGAGGGGTCCCTCCCAGGGGTACAGAGAGGAGTGCTGGTTAACCTTGGTGTCATTGCCGGAGGAATGACTGGGGTATGGTTCACCCATATCTGTGTCCCTGGTTCTCTCCTTACACTTAGCCTCTTGCTGTTCTGCTGAACCATGTTCCTCACCCTGTCCCTCCCATTCCTTCCTGAAGGGCCGATTGGAAGGGCTTGGACAGAAGGGAGCATGAAGCAGATATTTATAAAAAGGCTGGGTCTTAAGCTCTGGACTTAGACCATCCTGAGTTCTAACTCTAATTCTAATTCTAGCTGTGTGAGCTTGGACAGGTTACTTAACCCCTCTGGGCTCTGTTTTCTTATGCAGACAGTGGAGATAATCATGGTACCTCTTTAACCTTTGGTGCTGTAGTAAGGACTAAGATGATTCAGAGCAGGGTGTGACTTGGGAAGGATCTCAAAGTCCTGTTCTAGCGGCTGGCGTGGTCCCCGTCATAGTGGGGGCTCCGGCATACTGGGTGGTGGAGTGCAGGGTGGCAGAACTGGAGGGACCTTACTGCTTGCAGGGCCCCTTCCCCTCCTCGCTCTTAGGGGTCAGAATCCAGCCTTGTTGCTGTTGCTGTTCAATCAGCCTTTGCTGGTTTTCTTGCCGGGAGGAGGAGTTTGGAATGTTCCAGTACTTCATCCTAGGGAGTGGGGGGACCTCTAGCACAGCCCGTGGAATTCCCTGCCACCTGTGGTTTTACTGGAAGGAGCAGAGCTCAGAGAAACTGTCATCTGATCTTTTTGAGACAGTTTGCCTCCGTAAAGATTTTTATGTATCTTTTTTTTTTTTTAAAGATTTTATTTATTTATTTGAGAGAGAGGCAGTGAGAGAGCATGAGCGAGGAGAAGGTCAGAGGGAGAACAGACTCCCCGTGGAGCTGGGAGCCTGATGCGGGACTCGATCCCAGGTCTCCGGGATCATGACCTGAGCCAAAGGCAGTCGTCCAACCAACTGAGCCACCCAGGCGTCCCAAGATTTTTATGTATCTTAACTTTTGACCCGGTTTGGGTTTTTTGTTTGTTTGTTTGTTTGTTTGTTTTTTAAAGGAAGAGACGTAACAATTGTGAAATGCAACCTGTATGGAGTAAACAGAATACTTCTATGGTTAGTAAGACCTTCATTCATTAATTTCCTACTAAGGGCTCCCCCTCCTTTTATTTTATTTTTTAAAAAGATTTTATTTATTTATTTATTTGATAGAGACACAGCGAGAAAGGGAATATAAGCAGAGGGAGTGGGAGAGGGAGAAACAGGCTCCCCACTGAGCAGGGAGCCCGATGCGGGGCTTAATCCCAGGACCCTGGGACCATGACCTGAGCCAAAGGCAGACGCTTAATGACTGAGCCACCCAGGCGCCCCCTCTCCTTTTCTTTAAAATGGAAAAATAATTTTATTTTTTCCTCACTGAGAGACCTTAATAGACATTAATATCTGATTCTCTGCTGTTTTTCTTCTCCCTAAAGCTCTGCTTATCAAAACATGCAGCTGCAGCCTTAAAACCTAGTTGGGAATAAAGTAGGGCCAGAATCCAGCACCTGCCACCGCTCTGCCTGGGACTGCACACAGTAGGGCAGGCTTTGCAAAGCGAGGCCAAAGCAGTGGCCTTGAGTGTTCAGGCACAGAGCCTGATGCCAAGTGGCACCACACGCCAGCCAGGGTCCAGCCCTGGCCCACCGCACGGGATCCCCTGAGTCCAAAGTGCTGGGGGTGCACCTGCGGCTCTGGCTGACGGGGGGCGGGGGGGCAGAGAACAGGGAGCTTATGTCCTGCGGGAGAGCTGCCTGCAGGAAACCAAGGCCACTGGAAACGCATTCCTGACAGCTGTTGGGAGTGAGACCCCCTGAAAGTCGAATATCGAATATCGAGGAGCAGTTGAGTGGCACAGTGAGGACTTGCACTTCCCTGGACGCCGAAGGTCAAGTACATCACTTGTAACAGGTGTTTGGGGAGCTTTTCCTTTACAATCCTGTTTGAGACTGACCTGGGGTGGGGGAGCGGTCAGAGGCCGGGGAAGTGGGGAATTAGGTCCGCAAAGAAGCTGGCAAACAGTGCCTGTCTGCAGCTGCTTGGGCCGCGTGAGCCGGGGTTGGCCTGCCTGAGCCCCGGTGGGCACGCACCCAAGCCAGTGGTCTAGGGGGTCAGGGGAAGCCGCGGTCATCCTGAGTCTGCAGAGGGGAGGGCTTCGGAGCCCAGCACCCCGGACCCCACAGAGGTGCGGGCTGCAGCCCCAGGCTCCACAGGCAGCCTTCCACACGTGTTAGGAACCACGTAGATAATGCCATTCCCCCCCCCCCCCGCCCCCCTGCCTTTATGGGCTTGCATTTGCAGCCAGGACTAAAGCCTTGCCCTTGCTGGGTCTTTCAGCTTCTGGAACATTTTCCTTTACTTCTTTCAGACAGTGTCTAAATGACACCACCAAGTGAGATTGGAGCTGTCGGATCTCTGGCCCCGTCTGGGGTTAGCAAGTGAGTGACGCCGAAGGTGCCTTCCACACCCACCCCTGGCGCTTAACTCACTCAGGCGTCAGTGAGCTCACCCTTCGGGACTGGCACATTAGCGACCTCGAACTAATAACTTTCCCGGCAGAGGCAGAAATGACAGCCCATCCTGAAGTGTTGGGTCACTCCCCAGCCCTTGCCGGTGTAGATGGCCTCTGATGCTTTACCACCGCTTCTGAATCCATCCAGGTAGTTACCGAGCCTGGCCTGGTGCCATCATCTGGCCCTGGCTGCCTTGCCGGCTTCTTTCCCCACCCCACCCATCCCACCTTCGTGTAGCCCGTGTTCTAAGAAAACCCTGTCCACTTTCCTGAACATTCTCTGCATCTTCCCACTTCTCTGCTCTAACTGAAGGTCTTCATTTGCTGGAATGCCCTTCCCCATCTCCACCTGTTAAAATCTCATGATTCTCTAGCATACAATGCAAATGTTATTTCCTTCAGGGAGCCCTCTGAGACTTCCAGAGCCAGAAGTGAATCTGAGCATCACTGCAGCTTTCTGGGCTCTGGGCTCTTCGGCCATCTCCGACCATGGTTAATTCCATCAGCCCTCCTCCGTGTGTGGGGTCTTAGCTTTCTGGACTCATTTTTGTTCCACAAACACCCATTGAAGATCTTTGAGTTCCAACTACTGTGTTAGATGCTGGCAGCTTGAGGATGAATGAGAGACTGAAAATGTCTTTGAGGATGTAGAAAAATCCAGAGGACAGATAGGCAGGTACACACCTCATTAGAATGAAATGTGCTAAGACACAGAAACAGGGTTCTGGGAGCGCGCCAGGATGGACAAGGTCTACTCAAGGCCACTCAGGTCCTGGTGTATTCCAGGAATAGTTACTAGCCTCTGAGTGGCCAGAAAGAGGGCCCGTGTTGGAAAAAGAAACTGGAGAACCACATTTGTGATGGCTAATTTTTTTTTAAAGATTTTATTTATTTATTTGACAGAGATCACAAGCAGGCAGAGAGGCAGGCAGAGAGAGAGAGAGAGGGAAGCAGGCTCCCCACTGAGCAGAGAGCGTGACACGGGACTCGATCCCAGGACCCTGAGATCATGACTCGAGCGAAGGTAGTGGCTTAACCCACTGAGCCACCCAGGTGTCCATGTGATGGCTAATTTTATGTGTGAGCTTGGCTAGGCCATGGTACCCAGATAGCTGATCAAACACTATTCTGCATATTTTTGTGAAGCTGTGCTTGAGATGAGATGACCATTTAAATGAGTGGACTTTGAGTAAAGCGATTACACTTTATAGTGTGGGTGGGCCTCACCCAATCGGTTGAAGGCCTTCCTGGAAACAAGACTGTCTTTCCCCAGGGAAGAGGAAATTCTGCCAGCAAGTTGCCTTTGGGCTTGAGCTTCAACTGTTCCTTCTTCTTTGGGTCTCAACCTGCTGGCTACTCTGCCCGGCTAGAACTTGTCAGCCTCTATATCCATATGAATGAATAACTTAGAATCTCGCTCTCTTTCTCTCCATGCAGACACATGTACACACACACACATACACCTTTTGATCCTGTTTCTCTGGGGAGCCCTGACACAATAGGGATCCCCACAAGGAGCTGAGGGGTTTGCTTCCTTTGAAGGCAGTAGGAAGCTGTCAGAAGTCACTAAGCAGGGGAGTCATGGGTCAGTGCTGTATTAATAAAGGGTCCTTCATTTTTTTAAAAAAATTATTTATTTATTTTTAGAGAGAGAGAGAGAGAAGGGGCAGAGGGAGGGAGAGATTCCCAGGCAGATGCCGAGCTGAGTGTAGAGCCTGACTCATGGCTCGATCTCATGACCTAGGCCAAAACCAAGAGTTGGATGCTTAACCAACAGTACCACCCAGGCGCCCCAGTAAAGGGTCCTTTATTAAAGGAGCAGGGCCCAACTGCAGCTGTTAGCTTTGGCTAGCCAGCCACATCAGGGCACCCCGCCCCTCCCCGGCTGCAGGGGAGGGTCCTGTCACGTCAGCCATCGGTAAGGAGTTCTGTCCCATTACCTGCAATGTTGGCTAGGCTGTTACTTTCTTTCCACTCCCACAGACCCAGTTTGGGTATTCATCACCAGGAATGGCTGAGACTGTGTCCTGCCTCATTTCTTTTGCTCTCTCCCTTCATCCATCCAGCAGAAGGTTTGGTTCTGCCCAGCCTGTCCTGGGGAGCTAGCCACTGCCTTCTGGAAGCTAAGTGAAGCAAGTGAGCCTATGGCCCAGGAGCAGATCCAGGCAGAGATCCTGGCCCTGGGCAGTGCTTAGAATCCTAGACAGGTCCACCTAGGGCTATGGAACCTTGTTTCCTTCTGATGGGTCTTGAGAGATGAGTGGTCCTTCATCGGTGGGGGAGATAGGACCCAGGCTATGGCTTTATGGACTAGTGACTTTAAGACTGCTCTGCTTAGGGTGAATGAGGGACTGGCACCGAGGGGGAGTAGGCAGGACCAAGGAGTAGCCCAGCTCCATGGAGTGGATCCAAGGTGCAAGGGCAGGGGCTGCTCAGACTTGAGGCAGCTGGAGCTTGCAGGAGCCCAGAAGTTCAGGGTCACTGGTTCCCCATCGGGAGAGAGTCACTTAGTTCCATGCCACGTGGGCTTATGTGGCCAAGGAAGTTGACTTCTTCCTGTTGCTGTAAGTTGGGGCTCTGGTGCGGGAGGGGACTGGTCGTAGCTGTGGCCGTGGGTGGCTGGAGCAGGCGAAGGCACGGGAAGCGAGGCAGGGCTGACAGTCCTGGTATCATGCAGACTTTCTTAAATTAGCTGTGGGGACAGGAAATAAGAAAGAAGAGCCAGAAAGTCAACAGTCAGACTTTCCCCGACCATCTGTGATAGGAAGCAGAGAGCTGCCAAGAAAAACTCTTGTGCTAGAGCTAATTGGTAAAACTTGAAAGCAGAAGTCAACACACCGCCCCATGAAATCGAGTGGCTTTTCTTTTCTTCTTTTTTATTTTCTTCTGTTTTATTCCCTTCTTATCATTTCTTCCTCCTTCCCTCTCCTTCCCTCCCCCCTTTTTTGCTTGCTTTCTTAAACACATAGCTCTCTGGAGGCTCCAAGTAATGGTATTGCTAAGCAAATCCAGATCCGAAAATTTGGTATAATCAGAAAGCAAGTATGCTAACTGGTGAACCAGGATTCAGCGGAGTCACGTTTCATAGTTTAACTCAAAGTGGGGCTAGCTGTGAGTGTGGGAGTTCGATTTTTATAAAAATTCGGCTGCAAATTGGATTCCTAATTTGTAATACCATTTTAAGGGTTATTTTTTTGGACCCACCAATCACAGTTGGGTCCCTGCATGCCTGCCTGGATGTCTTACTTCTTTCTATTACTCGTAATGCAGAATAGTTCTGTTGTTGGGCTTCTGCCCCCTGGGGTGGCGAATGCTCCCTGTGCTGAAGGGTTTGAGGAGTCTTCAAAGAGTGCTTGAAGCTCCCCATCTTATTCAGATCCTTCCAAGGCTGCAGACAGGGTTTGCATATCTCTGGGGTGGAGCATTTCCGTCTTCCTCCAAGCAGATGCCGGGACCGGACTCCGCAGAGTTGTACGACCTAAACGAAGTTGATGGCTGGGGGTTGGCGAGCCATCAGCTAGCTAGCTAGGCTTGCGTGAGTTGGAAACTTGCTCTCTTTTTTGAATGAAAGGGCTAGTGGATCTTACAGACAAGACAGTAAGGAAGCTACGCAAGGGCTCGCTAGGGGCTGGGGGTGGGCAGGATGGAGGTGGGGAATGTGGACCCTGCTCAGCATTTAGCACATTTCTCACTCCTATAGCCTTCTGCTTCTCTGTACGCCAGAAACTCTGCCTTGAGCCACGACCTGGCAGCATGGCATGCCACCACGCATCACCGGAGCACAGCGGCTTACCTTTAAGCAAGTGTGGCCCATAAGTGCCCTTTTTCTCCTCGCGCCCACGGTCCTGTCCCAGTGCAGCCTGGCAGCCCAGCCTGATCCCCTCTCCCCACACCACCTCCGGCAGTCTGCTTGTCTGCTTTCATCTTGCTCTTCCTTTTGTGCACACTCAACAGTGTCCCGCCCAAGGATGCATGAGCTTGTTGCCACAGACTGGAAGGGCTCACAAGTGTGGTCCCCACTACCTGGTTCGGGGGGGTCTTTCCTTCACCAACTTGATGCTCAGAGGGGCATCCTCAAAGGGCCTCTCCCACATTGTGAGTACAAATATACTTTGCTTTTTTGACTCCAGTTGGTCTGATCACATTTCAACATTCTGTTGACTGTTACTACATCCGGCATAAGTAGAATTATTGCCCAGGAGCAGGGGAGAGCTTGTTCTCTCACTGTTGATGCATCACATTGGTGACTGCTGTCTGCTTTGGCCCTATAAACTCTTGAGACTTCAAAAATTAACAAAGACCATTGTTTTCTGTGGTATGAAAACACAAACCTGTAATGTGTTTCTACTCATGGTGAAATGGGGTAAATCCTGGGCTGCAAGTTCCAGCTGCTTAACCTTGGATGGGACCTGTAAACTGGTTATCCTCAGTTTCTTCCCATGCAGATTGGGGATACCTAGTGTAGACTCCTGGCAGGCAGCTGTGAGAATCCAAATGAAATCATTACGTGAGAGAGCTCTTCACTCTATGAAAGCTTAGACAGATGTCAGGCATGGAAGGTTAAAAAATATCCCACATGGTTTCTTCTCCAGGATCTGCAGCCTGGCAGCTCAGTCCCTCTCATGCTGGTGGTGAGAACCTGTGGGTTGTACACCAAACCAGGCCCCCAAATGCAGCCTGGAAATTTGTACGCTTACCACACCCTGCATACATGAATATCACCAACAAAAGCATAAGGCTGATAGAATTATGTTTCATTTCAAATGGTGTAAAGGAAGGAAAAAAATAATTGCCTACCTTAACACATTATTTTGTGCATGTTACTCCTTCCTTCTCTCCTTCTACTCATCCATCCATTCATCCATCCATCCACCTATCCATCCACCTATCCATCCATCCATCCATCCATGCACCTATCCATCCATCTATCCTTGCTGTTCCTTCCTTCCATCCATCCGTCCATCCATCCATCCATCCATCTATCCTTCTGTTCCCTCCTTCCATCCATCCATCCATCCATCCTTCTGTTCCCTCCTTCCATCCATCCATCCATCCATCCTTGCTGTTCCCTCCTTCCATCCATCCATCCATCCAACCATCCAACCATCCATCCATCTATCCTTGCTGGTTCCCTCCTTCCATCCATCCATCCACCCACCTTTCACTGATCACCTATTAGGCCCTATTCAGCACAGGGGGATACACAATTGATTATGAGACAGTTTCTGTCTTTAGTTACTTGCTGTAGTGAGAGACCAATGAGTCTTCAAAGAGCTAAAATGCTGTATGACCAAGTGCTATAAATGAATCAAGAGTCTTCTGTCTCCCTCCCTCCCTTCTTCCTTCCTTCCATTCCTTCCTTCTTTGCATATAACTGAGTGCTCCAGGGGAGCACTCTCCAATATAGGATCCAATATATAGAATATATTCTCCAATATAGGAGAAGGAACAGCTCTTCTTGAAGCTGCCTGTAGTGTTTATTTTTCTCCATAGATAGGGGATGGACTTCTTCATTACATGCAGAATAACAGTTTAATGGACTTTTTGGTTATGAAACTCATAAATCCCAGATTGTCTTCTGGAATAAAGTGGTTTAAGACATGAAGAATCTCAATGTTTTACATAATTAAAATGTTTTCAGTGAGGACAGAATTGCAAATCTCAGATGATTTCATTCTAGAAACAACTTTTTTTTTCCCCCTTCTATGGAAGCCTCAGAAGAGACCCATCTGGACTCCAAGTTAGAAAGATATGGGCCTTGGGAGGCTAGGCTGGGATTTCACCACCGTCATAGAAAAGGGCCTAGGGAGAGCAGTGTCCAGTGAGACCAGAGGAAGGCTCGGCCCACTGGCTCCAAGAGCAGCCAAAGCTTCCACCAAAACCCTGTTGATCCTTACAGTCTATCATTAGAACTAAGGGATGGTCCAGGGTTCCAGCTTGGGCAAATGGTTCTGGAAACAACAGAAGCCCCTGAGAAGCTAGAGTCCAGTCCATGCGGGTGACCGGATGTGGACCAGCGGAGCAAACAAGAACCAGACGGTGCCGCTTGGGGAGTTCTAGAACACAGGCCTCTGCCCCCTGTTTTCAGGCTGATACTGAGCTCGTGACTCATCTGTGACACTTGGACGTCAGGCAGATTTACTTAGCAAATCTTTATCCCTTTATGCGAATAGCCTCCCACCCTAGGGTCACTTGTTCAAGTTCTTGACTAAAGGACACAGAGGATGCCAGCCCGCCCCCTGGCCACTAGGAAGGCCAGCCTCCTTTCAGGCCAAGGTAGCAGCAGACCCTGAAGTCAGCCTCATGGGGGTGATGGGCTTGAGCTGTGGCTTGTATAAGGCACATTCCCCTGACTGTCTACTCCCCTGTGCTCCCTGTTTCTTATAGTTTTCACTCCTACTAACATGTGGCTCTGTGGTCTTACTTATGCTCCCTCTCTCCCCTCTCTCCAACCAGGTTGAACCTCCCTGCAGGCGTCCCTCCCCTAATGGGGTTTCCAGAAATACCTGTGGAAGAGCAGCCTGATGTCGAACGTCCCATAACCCCTTTTCCACAAAGCCTTTTAGAGGCACAACTAAACCGTGGTTTAGAAACTTGGGCTCCTGAAGCCAGAGAATGCTAGATTCTCCCCGCTAGGGAGAGCCTGCATGTCACCAAGTCTAACCCTCCGAGGATCTACCTGTTCCTCGTTTTTCTAAAAGACTCTGAGTCTGCACAGGTGGAAAACCTAAAGGGGAAGAAAATAATGCCCCAGGGGGCAAAAGAGTGTCCCGTTTGCAGAAACTGTCCCTTGCTGTGCAAAGTCACACTAAAGGGGACAAAACCATACCGTAGTTCAGTTCACCAGCTTTGGCATCAGAAAGATCCCGGGCTGAGTTCCCGGCCACCATGCCCTGGCTCTGTGACCTTAGGTCCTACACACATATTTTACTCATTTAATTTGCAGGACAAACAGAGAATAGGGTGTTATTTTCATCCAAAAACAAGGAAAAGGAGGGCGCCTGGATTTAGCATCTCACTGCGGTTCAAGTCATGATCTCAGAGTCCTGGGATCGAGCCCTGAGTCGCTGGGCTCCCTGCTCAGTGGGGAGTCTGCTTCTCCCTCTGCTTCTGCTGCTCCCCCCGCTCATGCTTTCTCACCCTCTCGCTCTCAAATAAATAAAATCTTAAAGAAAAAAAAAAAAGGAAAACGAGATGGTAAGAGGTGGTGGGAAATGCCAGCACTCTGTGTGTCCCCGCTGAGCCTGGGTTGGGGGCTTGCTGTCTTTGCTGCCATGGGCCCTGACTGACCCTTGGGATTTTCAGGCGCTGATGGGTGTTTATTTACTCTGAATCATGACGGGATGATATAAAGAAGGCTTGTATAGAGAGCCTTCCAAATTGTACAATGTACTTTTCATTCTTCATTCTCAAGAAGGGGGCTCCCATTTGAGGAATTGGCCTGGAGAGACAGGCCTTGGTTTCCTCACAGGCCACTGATTTTCCTACTTTAAGAAAGAGAAGGGCTCTCCATCTCCTTACAAACACTGATGCTTCCATGGTGCACAAGCCAACAGAGGTGTGGGCTTGGTGCGGGGCTCTTTGTCCTCTTGATTCTAAGGCCTCCAACTGATGGACATTGGGAGATTCCAAAGATGCAGTGGTGGGTGGGTGGGTGGGGCGCTGTGATGTTCTGTATGGAGACAAGGAAGGACCAGACGCATACCTTCCAGAATGGGACCAGACGCATACCTTCCAGAATGGGAGACCTTTTTATTAAGTCCCAGTTCCTTATTCCTGGACCCTAAATAGTTTTGTTGCTATCTTTTGCCATCTGGAGCTCGTTGAATGGTATTCTCTGCCTGCCCCCAAAAAAGGACGTGACACCAGGAATCTGTGAATGTGAATTTATTTGGTAAAAGAGCCTTTTCAGAAGTAATTATGTTAAGGATCTCAAGATAGGATCATCCTGGGTTATCCAAATCCCTAAATCCAGTGATAAGTGTCCTCAAAAGAGACAGAAGAAGGGGCACCTGGGTGGCTCAATGGGTTAAAGCCTCTGCCTTCGGCTCAGGTCATGATCCCAGGGTTCTGGGATCTGAGCTCCCTCAGCGGGGAGCCTGCTTCCCCCATCTCTCTCTGCCTGCCTCTCTGCCTATTTGTGATCTCTCTGTCTTTCAAATAAATAAAATCTTTAAAAAAAACTAAAACAACAACAACAACAACAACAAAAAGAGACAGAAGAAGCACAGATATGGACAGACAACGCCGAGGAGAGGAGGCCTCACGAAGACAGAGACAGAGATCGGCCTGACCAGCTGCAAGCCCAGGAACACGTGGAGCCACCAGAAACTGGGAGAGGCGAGGACAGGCCCTTCCCTGGAGCCTCTGGCGAGAGCACGCCCCTGCTGACGCCTCAATTTGGGACTTCTCGCCTCCAGAGAGGTGAGAGAATACATTTGTTGTTACAAACCACCCAGTTGGTGGGGATAAGTTACAGCAGCCCTAAGAAACCGATGCACCAACGCACACGCACACAGTTCTGCCCCCCACCCCCGAAAGTTGCAGAAAGCAGACGAAGTAAGGAGAGAGACTGAGGGGCGGCTATTCATGGGATCTGGTGGTTCAGATCGTGAAAAGTTCATGCACACAGAGAAGTCATGCCTCCTCTACCTGGGGGAGAGAAGGTCGCTGGAAGGCGTTTATTCACTACTAACTCTTTCTTGGCTCCCGCCGCTGGGTCACAGAGTGGCTGCTGGATTCCCTCAGCTCTTAGCAGTTGCCCATTTGTATGCTCAGTCACAGGAGGGACTCGCTCACCAAAGCCTGACGTTTTCTAGTTCTTGGGTCGCTCTTGGGTCTGCGCCCGGAATCAACAACCCTCCCCAGGCAGGCCTCTAGCTCTGGATGGACAAACTTTTTTTTTTTTTTTTTAAGATTTTATTTATTTATTTGAAATAGAGTGAGTGAGAGAGAGAGAGAGAGGGTACACAGCAGGGGAGCGACAGAAGCAGATTCCCCACTGAGCAGGGAGTCCAAAGTGGGACTCGATCCCAGGACCCTGAGATCATGACCTGAACCAAAGGCAGACACTTAACCAACTGAGCCACCCAGGCGCCCCAGGATGGCCAAACTTCTAAGAAACCTGAGTCAAGGTATTTGCTGGCCTGAAGTTAAGCTCTCTGGCAGCTCCCGTGAGTGGCAATCCAAGACGTCAGAGAGCTCCCTGGGGCAAGTAAGGTCCAAAGGGTGGGTGACCGGGGGTGTGGCCCCAGTGTCACGGGTGTGACCAGTTCACTGAAGGAGCCAGTCCCGGGGCGGCGTAAACACAACCTCTGGATGTTTCTGTTGCCTTTCCGGCCCTGACTTTCCGACACAGCTGTCTGGACCCGCAGCTCTCCTGGTCAGTTCTAGGCCTTCGTGAGCAGCCTCCCTTCTAGGTTTAATCAAGTTGAGTCTAATAGCCAAGCTTCGGTGTCTCCAGCTCTAGGCTTCCCGCTGGCAGCCCACAGAGGGGACAGTGGCCTGCTCCGCTCCTGAGGCCGGCCCGGCCTCCCGGGTGAGGTGAAGGCAGGGAGGAGAGACAGGGCCTGGGAGCCATCATGCTTGCCGGCCTCGGACAGGGCCGGAGGCCCAAATGCTAGGTCTGATTTTTGTGAGTTCTTTGACTTTGTCCCTCTGGGGACCCCCGTGGGGGCTCTGTGGTCACCGCATGGCTCCCCGGTGTCCCCTTGGACGGGTTGTTTGGATGCCCCCACCCCCTGCCCCAGCTTCTGCTTCTGAAGCTCGGCCCTCTGGAGACCTTTTTCTCGTGGTCACTTCCTCTTCCAGGCACCTGCTGTGAGTGTCTCTTTCCAGCCAGTTCAAGCCTTGACCCTGTGCAGGGCCCACTCTGGTCTGTGGAAAATGCTCGCTCCTTCCTGCAAGCTCTGGGCGATCAGACTGCTTGCACCGCTGCCCACTTCTCCCCTTGCCCTCAACTCACATCAAGGTGTGTCTGGTCGGACTTTGGTTTTCAGAACGCTGCAGGCGGGGGTCAGGCCCAGTCCTCGCCTGGGTCCTCCAGACTCCAGGGTCTCACCGGGTTCCTCAGGCAGGTCCCTTACAGGCCCCTCATCCGGCTTCGGGAGGGGAGGGAGAACAGAAAGGGAGGAGGCTCCCTTTCCTGTTCCCACCAGACAACTGGAAACCCTCTCCTCTGTTCTTCTTCCTCATCATTCTCTCTCACTTACAGAGCCTGCAGGTGATGATAGGCTTGAGGTCACAAACTTGGCTTAGGGGGGCCCCACTCTCTGGGGGACGTCCCACGTCCATGGTGCAGATCCTTTCACTGAGCGTGGAGGCGTGGTGGGCTTCCGGTTCCCTCCTTGGGCCACCAGCAGAGGATCCAGTGACTGGGCCCTCAGAGAGCTCCCGGCTCCTCCCTCTCTCATCCCCTCCTTGCAGTCGTTCCACAGTTTCTTTGAAGCCCTCCCTGCCTGGGACCCGTGCCTTCTCCTTCCGGGCAGGATTGGCTTCCCCATGGGGAGTGCCAGGCTGAAGACTTTGAGACTTACGAACTGCCTCACCAGGCTGTGGCTGGCTGTTGGGGGTGTCCCCCTCTCCTCTGGCTCCGAAGCTTCTAGGAGGGAGGGTGGACATGAGCTCGGATCCATGGGAAGAGAGACCAGGGAGGGAGGCCCAGGGGTACCTCCCTTCCGGGGAGGTCTCTCTTCACCAGTGATGGAAGGTCCGGGGCCACCTGAGCTTCTCAACACGTAAAAGAACTTAGGGGCTGGGCGGACCCCCCGGTCTCTATATGAGAGAAGGCATACCCCTCTTAAGAGCTGCGTTTTGACCCCCAATACTGACTAAACAGAATTAAAAAAATAGATTAAAGTTCATTTTGTCTAGTTTGTAGCCAGTCAGGAGAAGTTGAAGTGGGCCTGATGGTGGAGGGGAGGTGAGCGATGGGCGGCTGCTTCCAGACAGAAACACGAAGACGTGCCGCCGAGAGGAGCGTGTCTCTGTACACACCCACATGTACACACGTGCACACATACACACACATCTGCATGCCCACACATGTCCATGCACCCCACTTATTCCTATAAATCACATTTTCTAAGAAGAAGATATTCTCTGAAACTTCACAGAACTTTCTCCCCGAGATCTGGAAACTACAGGTCTTTCGGAGAACCCCTCTTTTTCTCATTTTCCAACATAAATTTAAGGTTAATAACACCTAGCTACCTGTTTGTTTGTTTTTTAAGATTTTATTTATTTATTTGAGAGAGAAAGAGAGAGTGTGTGTGTGTGCGTGTGTGTGTGTGTCTGCACGTGCGCACACGCAAGCAGGGGGTGGGGCAGAAGGGGAGGGAGAGAGAGAGAACCTCAAGCAGACTTCCCACTGAGCGCAGAGCCTGAAGCAGGACTCGATCTTGTGACCCTGATATCGTGACCTGAACAGAAACCAAGAGCCGGTCACTTAACTGACTGTCCCACAGAGGCTCCCCCGACCTGTTTTTAGCTGACGACACATGAGCTGTGGTACTCCTCATTTCTTAAATATAAAGCCATTCCCTCTTTTTGCCATTTTTAAAAAGTTTTGGGCTAACGTCATAAACCAGAGATTTAATTTCTGCTTATTCCTACTGAGAAAGCCTCATCACGCATCTGGTTTTCTGTCCCCAGTGCTGGTGGCAACGTAGTTGGGGCTGGAGCTAGCGGATGCCATGGTCTGTGTTTTTGCTTTTGTTTTGTTTGGGAGAGGAATTAGCGCTGCTGGATTCCCATCCAACAACCAGCTGCGATCCGGGTGTCTTGATTTTGCTGCCCTGTATCGCGTCTCCAAAGGGTCATCCACTTCTAACATCCAAAGATGCCAGGTCCTGCCCCCCCCCGCCCCCAGCTGGGCAGAGCTGCCCTCATTTCCAGGCCATCTGTATGCTTTTGCTGTCTTCCACTTTCCTTTTTGGGCAATGAACTTTTTGTTGCTTGACCACTTGTGATCGCGAGGATGTGTGGGGAGAGAGGGAGGCTAAGGCCATTTACTGTATTGAACACGATAAGCTTTGGTAAGGGGTTTGGGAAAGGAAGGTAGATGCTGTCTACATTTAGATGGCTTATGCATCCAAACCCTAGTTTTATTAGATTTTTTGTTGACTTAAGTTCTAAAATTCATTCAGTCTAATGTCTGGGAAAAAAATATTTTAAAATCAGTTACATTAACACAGTTTGAATTTATTTTCTCTTTATAGGAAATCATGCCACTATTTTAGAGCTTTTGGCCTAACACAGTAGGGAATGTATGCCATCCAACATATCTACAAAACTTACACTAGAACCTCTTACCAGCTTCGGTTTCAATCTAATGAACATATTATGCATTACATGGAAATCATACATACTCGGTGTATCTCAACCTCTAAAACATTTGAATAAACAAATGTCCTTGGAAATAGGAAGTTGACTTTTTGAGAGGATTTTATTATAAAAACGCATATTACAAACACATTTCCTTTAATACCACTTTATTTAGTTTTTTAAAAAAGATTTTATTTATTTGCCAGACAGAGATCACAAGTAGGCAGAGAGAGAGAGAGAGGAGGAAGCCGACTCCCCACTGAGCAGAGAGCCTGATGTGGGGCTTGATCCCAGGACCCTGAGATCATGACCTGAGCCTTTAGGTTCAGAGAAGGCAGAGGCTTTAACCTGCTAAGCCACCCAGGTGCCCCCACCTTATTTTTTAATTATTTTTTATTTTTCATTATGTTCGGTTAGCCATCATAGAGTACATCATAAGTTTTTGTTGTAGTGTTCAACCATTCATTAGTTGTGTGTAACACTCAGAGCTTATCCCAGCACGTGTCCGCCTTAATACCCATTAAAAAAAAACCCTAATATTAACAATTATTCTGCTTTGTATCCTTTGCGATGTATGGCAACAAGAATATAGGGTTAGGACGAAACAAGAAGCCACAAGGATCTGAATTCTGTAGCTGGACCATGAGTATTCTGGAGGTATTTATTCTGCAAAGAGCGATCCTCTGTGCCGTGTGCATCTATAAATCATATTTCAAATTCTGCACCAAATGAACTTATCAGCAGCCTTTGCTCATGGATTTGTTGCCTCTGACGGATCTATCCCCCAGCTGGTGCTGATTTCGCCCCGCACTGTGGGGAGATCATTAATCTTGTACATGTTCTCTTACTCTGTGGGTTTTTTTTTCTTTACTGAGGTTTTAAAACAGATTGTGCCGACCTTTGAGAGATTTGTCATGGGTCCTTCTTTAAAGAGGCTGTGAAAGAACCGGTTCCTTGAGTCCAGCTGGGATCAGAGGCAGTCATTCTGTGACTGGGGTCGGCCGCCTGGATGTTTGTCACCCTCCCCTGCGTCAGAATCAGGGGGAGGGCACCGCCACCAGAAGCATTTATTAGTAAGCATCTGAAGAGAGGCTCTGGAACCATCCTGATTAGCGGTTCTTCTCCAGGCCTGGGGGAGTCGCTTCATCCTGCCTCCCGAGCTGCGTGGATAAGGCCCCGGGGAGGCCACCCACCCAACCAAGTGAGAAGGGGACTCCTGAATGCCCAGTTGCCTCTGGAGACCTCTGGAGTTGAACCTGGTCATGGGCAGTGTTCTCTGGGTTGGCCGTGGGCAGTGGCGGTGGGGAGGAAGGATTGTGTTTGCATGAGCAGCAGAGGGAAGGGTCGTAGAATGATCTAGCCAAGACAGGTGTGGGGAGAGATATCAGGATTTGCTGGATGAAAGAATGGGTGTAGATCACCCTCTGGAGACTCCATAAGTGCTTCCTTCCTGGCTGGTTATGCGTTGGTTTCATTTTGAATTAAACTGCCCGTTTTATATAGAGTTACCATTTGCTGCCGTAAAAAGACTGTTGCTTTCATGTAATTACTTACAAGGGCAAGGACACAACATTCCTTGAATGTGTACACATTCAAGTGTTTCTTACCCCACTTTAAAGCTCTTTGTAGGATTAAAAGCAAACGATGACAAGCCTGCGGAGAAAAACGGTCCACATTCCCATCGAACTCAGTCCCCTACCAGATCTCGTCCCTGTCCCATTTACCCAGGGCCTGAGAGTGGGAGGTGACCCCCCGGGTGCCCACTCTGTGAGCCACATTAAACTCTCCTGCTCACGTCTGGTACGGGCACCACATGAAAACACCGCCTTTCCACCTTTAGAAATTCATGCTGATCCTGCCTCCGGGCCTCCTTCCTGACACCTTAGTTGGACTCTTCCAATCACAGGCATCGCTCCTTTGGGGATTTCCATCCTTTCTTCTTCTCGTGGGTCTGATGCGAAGCGCTGTGTGGTCTCTGGCCGTGAACTTGGCTTCTCCTACAGCGATGTTGACTCTTCACGGGGTGTGCCGGCAGGGTGTCTGAGCACACGCCATTCTTTCCATCTTTGGTCTTGAGACCTTTCCAGTGCTGTCCCCTCCAGCATTGATAGCACCGGGTGCAGCCCAACCCTTTGGGAGGAGGCAAAAGGACTTACTATGAAGGCAATTGAAGATAAAATGTTCATGATGAAAAACGTACTGATAATACATTGGAAAGAAGCCAGTTATAATACATATACAACACTTGTTTACTATTGGTTTCTTTATGCTTTACGAAATACCGTGGTTGAGGCAACCGGGTGGCTCAGTCAGTTGAGCGTCTGACTCTTGATTTCAGCTCAGGTCATGATCTCAGGGTCATGAGGTCGAGCCCCTCGTTGGGCACTGAGTTCAGCGGAAGTAGCCTTGAGATTCTCTCTCTCTCCCTGTGTCTTTCCCCCTGCTCACACATGCTCTCTCTTTCTACAATAAGTAAATAAAATCTTTAAAAAAAACGTTGTTGCTCATAAAGACAATAATAAAAATAGGTGGTTGTGGGGTTTACCTGGGTTTATTTATTTGTGTTTTAACTGTAGTGGGGATTGCTGCCTGAGTAAGGCTAAGAGGCAGAGATTGGGTTCTCATCACGACCTCTGAGGTACCAGGGGAGCATTTGGCTACATGCAGAGGTGATGACTTTTCTGAGTTGTTTGGGGCCTGGAGGGATTAGGGACTGGAGCTATGGAGACAAACCAGGCACACAGAGAGTTTTGACTCATAGTGTATTTCAGTGGGAGAACAAAAGAATAAAGAAATACATACACACAGAAATGAAAAGGTCGCAGGTGGTCTACCACATCTCTGAGCCCTTGAAGGGGAGCTGCTTCCACTCCTTCACCTCTAACTCTCCCTCTTCTAGAACCTGTCCTGCAATCAGTCCTCTCCCTGTGAGCATCTCTCCCCATTGTGCGCGCCCGCCAGCCGCAGTCAGGCCCCCGTCCACTCAAGCTCCCGACGCGGCCGTCCCCAAGGGTCCTTGGGCCTCGTTTTCCTCATTTGTAGAATGGCTGTTTTAGACTCCGTCTTCAAGAGCGTTTCTACTTAACGATTTTGAGTCAATAGTAAATGAGGTGGGATGGGGCAAAGGTGAAATTATTTTCCACCTTCTACACCTAGAAAGATGTGTTGCAAGTATTCTTTTGGGTGGCTGTTTTTAAGTTCCTTGAAGTCACAGACCACATATCCCCTCCCCTCCACTTTATTTATTTATTTATTTATTTATTTGAGAGAGAGAGAGAGAGAGAGTGTGCAAGTCAGGAAAGGGGTGGAGGAGAGGGAGGGAGAGAATCCCAAGCAGACTTCCTGCTGAGCACAGAGTCCAACTCGGGCTCAATCTCAGGACCCTGAGATCATGACCTGAGTCTACATCAAGAATCACATGTGCTTCTTGTGCCGGTAGGTGGGAGAGCTGGAGTTAGATCCAAGTGTGGACATCTCAGGTGCTCTTTGGATACCGTATATCGTACTTGATTTTGATTTTAGCCAAAAGGTGTGTTCAATCAAATGCCCACCAAAACTGAATTTGAGGAAGCATCAGGAAGATAAGCATGGCTTACGGTCCCCAGCTGCTGCCTTGTACACTCGCTGAACCACAGCCCCTGTCTCTCCAAGGAAGCGCAGATCTGAGGTCTGGGGGTGGGCTTTTCCTTGGGTGGCCCACCCAGCTGCTGCTCCTATGTTCTCCAGGATCCCACCTGCCCCGTGGCTTTTGCCTCCTCATTGAACAAGGCCCTGTCTCAAGGGCTTCTCAAGGTCAGCACTAGTGACATTTTGGGCCAGATCGTTCTGTGCTGTGGGGGGCTTTCCTGTGAACCATCCATAGGATGCCCAGCATCCCTGGCCTCGACCTGCCCTCTACCAACAACACCTTCTCTGTGGTGACAACAGAATGTGTCTCCAGGCATTGTAAGACATCCCAAGGGAGGCAGAGTCTCTACCTGGGGACCGCTGCCTGATCCCTAGTCTCCTCTTCTCGTCTTGTCTGAGCTATTTCCATTTTCTCTCTCTTTACAGCACCATGAACTCCCGACTAGTACGTTTGTTATATGTGTATCCATTGACCTTCTCTCCCTCTCTGGCTAGAATGGAAAACCCAAAAGGGTGTGGGTTCCGTTGGGTCCCTGCTGTAACTCCAGCTCCCGGAATGGTGTCTGATGCCCTGTGGCCACTCAGCAAATATGAAGGATGCGTGCGTGTGAGGAGACAAGGCTGGAGAAAGCAGGAGAGGCGTACAAGACCCAGAATGGAGAAGGAGGAGATGTAGAGAGAGCAGGAGTGAGGGGCCCAAGGAGCCAAGAGGCCGGAGACCCTGCCTGAGGAAGGGTGGCAGGTGACGAGAGACCGCTGGACCCACCCACCGGGCATGTGGACCAGGGAGATACCTTTGGCCCTTGGGCTGAGTTCCATCCAGTAGCAGGCAGCAGAGCCCCCTTTCCTCCAAAGCTTCTGCAATGTGTCTCTCCATAATGTGCAATGAGGTGTTTCTTTTAGAGAGCAAAGCAAATTTTCCATCCTGCCCCTTGGCTGGCATGTGTTGAGGACAGACCTCCAAGAGCACTCAACCAAAAATGGGTGACCCAGATAAACGCATTTATCCACAAGGAATCTCCATCAATGCCAGGGACACGAAGCTGGGTTCGGTTCTCCACATTGATCTTCTCTCGGGTTTCCTCTCTCCCCAAGGAAGTACAAGGACCGTGAGAGGCCAGGAGCAGAGGTGACACTAATTACGTGGGCACAAGGAACGACATGAAGCCCTCATGAACAGAAACCACCAGCTCATTTGCAGCTATTTTTGAGAAAATAATTATTTTGTTTTTGCTCAACTGGTTCATTTATTTAAACTGAATGAGATGAGGGAGGGTGTGAAAGTATTTGTTGAAGGGCTGAGTTCCACGAAGCTGTGGGGGGTTGATACTCGGACTCGAAGAGGAAAAGTGCGTTGTCTTGGGGAAGCTTTGAGCAGGTGCGTGTCAGTGTTTGCTGGCTGCTGAAATGGAGAGGGCTTTGTGCACCTGGGGAATGGACTCTGCCCTGGCTACTAATAATTCCTTTTAAGGAAGCCAGGATGGTCAGCCCATCCTTCCCCTGCCCTCCAGAGAAGGGTGCCACTGTCCTAACCGCCCGTGCCTTCCCCAGCGTCTCCAGCAGACACCCTCCACTTGAGCTGGAGATTTCCCTGGGGGCGAAGAAGCTTCTGTCTCTGTGGCTTGTCCAAAATAGCTTTCTCAAGTGTGGACACAGGTTAGGGATGCAGGACATTGGGAAGATAAAGTAGGGTTCCACCGAAACTGTCAATCCTCTGTCACATGGAAACATGCCTCCCAACTCTCAAAGTGCTTGCCCATTCCAGTGGCCTTTGATGATATTGCCTTGTTCCAACTGAGAAATAGAAGGTCTTTGGAGCAACTACAGATCAAAAATGGATGTCGTGGGGTGGCTGGGTGGCTCAGTCATTTGACATCTGCCTTGGGCTCGAGTCATAATCTCAGGGTCCTGAGATCGAGCCCTGTGTTGGGCTCCCTGCTCTGCAGGGAGTCTGCTTCTCCATCTCCCTCTGCTTCTCCCTCCCCCTCCCCCACCATGCTCTTTGTCCCTCTGCTCTCTCTCTCTAATAAATAAATAAATAAAATCTTTAAAAAATTGGATGTCTTATGTTCCAAAAGGACAACAAACAATGAAATAAAATGCCCCACCATTCTGTGGAGGGCTATTTTCTTTCGTGAAGTATGATTTCAGTAATGGATGTCCTGCGTCCATGAACAAAGCCATGAAAAAGAAAATAAAAGGTCGTTTATCCTTTCTCATCTTTTCCAGGGGGCAGGTCCCCTCCACGTCAGTCTTCCCTCCACAGCTCTGAGCCATGACTCTAAGTTATAAGTTCCACAGAAGCTATGTATCTCAAAAAGTTTTTGCCCTGAAAATTCTATCAAATAATCAGGAACTGATTTAAGTCTAGGATTTATAGCTTTTTATGGAGAGCCTGAAACCCAAGCTCTGACACTAAGCCATCTATATGTCAAAACTTTCTGAACCTCTGTTATCTTAAAATGAGTGTGAATGACTATATCATTATTATTTTTTTAAGATTTTAATGAATTGATAATTAAGAAAGCACAAGCGGGGAGAGGGGCAGAGGGAGAGAGAGAATTTCAAGCAGACTCCCTGCTGAGTGTGGCGCCCAGTGCGGGGCTCAATCTCCTGACCCTGAGGTCATGACCTGAGCTGAAACTAAGAGTTAGACACTTGACCCACTGAGCCACCCAGGCGCCTCCATCTGTATGATCATTTGATGGTTGTGGCAGTGGTTGGGGGGGGTGGGACTAGATAGGATACTGTGAATACTATGGATTAGGGTGCCCAGGAAGTGCTCAGTATGTGGTAGTGTGGATTGAAATAATTATTGTGCTTCCGCGTTAGATGCGTGTTTTTCCCATTGAGCACCTGCTGTCACATGAGGCCAGCTGGCCGCCTGTGTGACTCTGGGAGGTGACTGCAGGGGCTGAGGGGCTGAGATGTTAATAACTTGGTCCACTCCAGGAAAAGGGCACGTCAGTTGGAGCTGGTGCATCAGATGCCCACCTTCTGCCTTGCAGTAAAAAATATGTTTTGAGATTTTCCTATGTGTGCTAGACATCAAGGGGTGGGGCATAGGGAGACATGGTCCACTTCTGCAGGTGGTGATTTTGTGGGTCCTGAGTTCTCCTGAAACTTAGTTAATGCCGACTGAGTGAGATGTGACTCTGAGTTCTACGATGTTTTAACAGTGGGGCATCTGCTGTAGGTTTGGGGCAATAGGAATATAATTTATTATTCCCCTTTTGCTCCCTTCCACCAAAGAATTTTGTTGTTCCCAAATTGAACTCTTGTCCCATTAGGCTGGACTACTCGTTCTGTGTGAGAAAGGAAAGAAGATTCTCAACAGAGTAGAAGTACTCTTGCAGCTGGTGATACCTGGTGATACTTAATATAAAAAAAAAATTAAGAAGTTTCTTCTGGCTGGGGGCTGACTCACTTGACAATGACTGGAGTGTGTGTCCCTTTCACCCCTGGAGATGCTTGAATCAGCTCTGCTCCCAGCAAGATGTCTTGCACTCAGCTGCCCTCTATTGGCTGGAATATGAATTGTTCTCATGCCTTCCTGAGGATCTAAGAAAAATGACCCATGTTCACAAATATTCATCAGGTGCATTTTGTACTTCCAGACCGAAATAATGGTCTGTATGGATTTCAGATTAACACATTTTTATTAAATGCTCTACTCTTTACCTTATACCCTTACGTTGCCTGGCACTTACCATCGTACCTATATCCATTTGTTTGTTTGCCTTTTGTCTCTCTCCCTGATTTGAAGGCAAGCTTCATGAGACCGGGGACTCATTTATGTTCTCAACTAATGTTTACCGACCACCTACTACGTGCCAGGCACTCTCCTAAGCCCAGACAATTTTTATTTAGGAACGTGGAGGCTTATTAGACAAGTCCTAGCCTGTGTCGGGCCATCCACAAGAAGCACCCAGTTCATACCAGTTACTGTGCTGGTTATTACTGCGTGTCAGGTCAAGGGCGTGAACATAAAGCTGAACAGTCTGTGGGTCCCGCTCTCAAGGACGGAGGAGTCCGGCTGTGATGAGTGTGACAAGTGTTCTGCCAGAATTGTTTCCACTTGCGCAAAGGTGTGTGTCGCTGGTGTGCCCAGTTCAGTCTGAGCAGACTTGTATGAACAAAGACGGTTACCTCCTGGGCTCAGGTGATTAATTTTTGTTGGTTCATAGGCCTGGTTGCTTTGTGGTTTTTTGTTTTGTTTTGTTTTTGTTTTTGTTTTTTAACTGGAAGAAGGAGGGAAAGGCTTTGGCTTGGGTCCCTGGATACTGAAGAGAAAGGCAGGAGCACGGAGGGGACCACATGGTGCCCTTCTCCCACCTGGCCTGGGAGGCTGGATCTCCAGGTGGGGAGATAACAGCAGAAGGTGAAAGGGGTCTCTATGGACTTGGGGTGACGCTGTGTGTGTCATGGCTCAGGGACTGGAACAAGGCACAGAGTGGAAGGAGAGCTGTTCCCCTGTGCTTTTCCACAGGCCAGAGAAGCCCAGTGAAGCAGAAAGACCCCAGAATGAATGAGTTTTCACAAGGGCATCTGCTGGGCAGAAGAGGGGTGCTTTCCTCAAGGGGGACCTGGGCTATCATTTCTCCAGGTGAAGACCGAGACCAGAGTTCAACCATGGAGGTGTTGCTGAGTGCTTTTATGGTAACCTTTGGGGCCCCACATGAATAACGGAGGTAATTGGAGGGTGAATTTAGGACCCAGGTCAGTGGGTTAACAAGCCACTAAAACTCAGGTACTTTTGGTAATTATTTTGTCTCACAGGCTGGGGAGGCCAGGGCCATTTCTGTTCTAAGAAGACAGCAGAGTGTTAGGATTCTGTGAGAGGGGCAGGGTAGATGGGGGCAGGGAAATCTGCAGTAAGGGGGACATTGTGAATTGAGCTTTGAAGGATGAGTAGGAGTGGGTTAGGCTGACATGGGTCAGTGAGCATTTCAGATGGAGAGCATTCTCTTTTGAGCTTCTCCCTACCACCTTCTGATCTTTTTCTCAACCTCCAGCATCAACCCAGGACTGTGTTGTGCCTTCTAGATACACAGAGCAGCACAGGGCAACTTTGGGGTTTCTCTCCAACCCAGTCTTCTCAAGGGCATGCCCCAGAATTCCAGTGTAGACCGCCGAACCCATGATTCCCTACTTGGCCCCAGATGGAACTTGGAATTGGCCTCAAATGCTAGATCAGGAAGCAGGAAACCTTCTCTGTCCTTGTCTACACTCATATTACGTATTTCTATATGCTCATACAAGGGGGAATGGTTCCTTTTTTTTTTTAAGATTTAAAAAAAATCCTCTCTACACCCAATGTGGGGCTCAAACTTACAACCTGGAGATCAAGAATGGCACGCTCCATTGACTGAGCCAGCCTGGCACCTCCAGGGGAAGAGTGATTCTGACTAAATGCAACACAGGCTCTACTTGAGGGCCCCCGGTCCTCCATCCTGCTCACCGGCATGGTGGCTCGGCTGTTGGGCGTGGAGATAGGGGGACAGAGGACAGCTGGATTCCCAACCAGCAGCAGGGCAGGGCCGGTGAATGAGGGGCATTGAAATGAGCTTTAAGGACCCCCCACCCCCCACCCCCTCCCCCGGCCCCCTGGCCAGGCTTGGGATGGCTCTCCTGGAGAACCTTCCTGTGCAAGGTGATGGCTGCCCATCCCATTGATCTGTCTGACGCTTAACAGGAGGGTGGGGGTGTGACTTGCCTCAGGGTGTCAGGAATCTAATGAAGCATCAGGCTCAGGAACTTGAGCCCTTTCCCACCCTCTCCAGCTCCCCCACCCCCGACCAACACACCCACCCTTCAGTTCACCTGTGCTCTGGGCAGGTGGACACCAAGCTGTTCCCTAGCAGGACTCTGACCCCATCCACACCCCCCGGGGAGTGCATCTTTCCTTTTCAAAGCTGCAAAAGGCAGCCGTCCTTACATAGATCCCTGAGGGTTTGGCAAGCATCTGCAAAGATTAGAAGATGTTCTGTTTCCTGTCAATCTGAAAAGACTACGTTTTGCTGAAGCCAAACCACTGTCTCTGCATTCATTCTGCTGGTCAGGCAGGGAAAGGCTCTGCCATGCAGTTAAAAAGATATAACCATTTCCTGTTCCATTAGCTTCCTCCCTGCTGTCGCTGCACCTGTTCCGGGGCCCCCGGGGGTGTGCCGTCCTGGTACCCACGAGCCCGCAGACGTGAGCTATGTATAACGCTAGTGTGCCTCACCTTGGGTTCACAGACATTTTCCTGCTGTGCGGAGGGATCAGAGAGAGCCGCGGCGATGTGCGAGGTGAACATGGGCTCAGTAAGCTTGCCAAGAATCGGACAGTCCGTGAAGATTAATTACGGCCTCTGCCTTTTGCGCGCCCTGTTGTTTGGCAGACATCTCTGTTGCTCCAAGAAGTCAATGCAAATAATTAAAGCCAACCTGTCCTCTGTTAGGGGGCTGCTCCAGCAGGTGCCCTGCTCCCCACCACACGGGACACACTTCACTGAGCCGGCCCAGGAAACAGCCAAGGACAAAAGGAGAAAGTGACGGTGGGACGGGGGCGGGGCGGACCTGAGAGTGGGGAAAGAGGGTCACTCCTGTCCCAGCTGGGGCACACACACGGTCCTGATCCTGCCAGAACACCAGCAGAGACTCGCATGTGTCTTTATTACTTGGCAGGGTGAATTCGGTGGGAGAAATACTTCCGACAAACCCTGCTGCCTTGAATTCAAATTGATTTCTTTCCGCTGTGCTACTATTTAATTAACTCGAAGGCAGACTCCAATACTTGGAGAAGTGAAAGATGAGTGTTTGGGGGAGGGGGTGTGGGTAGTAGGATTCGAACCACTGGAAGCCAGCCGATATCCATGATGGCGTATCTGGGGCTGGCGGATAGGATAGGATAGCATGTGTTTTTTGTTTTGTTTTTTTAGTAAAATGGGCATTTTTGTCCACATGGGCTCTTTTTTAAATGCTAGGAAAAAACGGTCGAAACGTGATCATTAGCTTCTGACCCTAGCCCCCAAAACCTTGCTTGACTCACACAAAGGCACACTGCAGAGCTGGGTCATTGGTCTGCTGGAAACACATCCCACAGCCCTTGGTCAGTGGAGTCTGCCTCATTTGTCCCTACTGGTCTGACACACATTCTGGATGAAAATGGCTCAAGTACCGCCTACGTGTCTTTCATTCATTCTTCTTGGAGCACCCAGCCCGTGCCAGCCACATCCGATGAGATGAAGATCCTGAGATGAATAAGCCAGAGTTTGTGCCTTGAAGGAGCTGTCCAGAGAAAAAGAATGCAAATATATATTTGCATTTGCATAAGTTTATTACAAGTTTTACGGGTATAAAGGATGTATAGCACACAATTTACCAATAATTACAAAATATAAAGCACTCTTTAAAATTTTTTAAATTCCAAAACAGGCAACATGTTATATTAGTTTCAGGTGGATGATAGAGTGATTTAACAATTCTGTACATTACTTAGCGCTCATCAGGGTAAACGTACTCTTAATTGCCTTCACCTGTTTCACCCTTCCCCCCACTCACCTCCCCCTGGGAACCATCATTTTGTTCTCTATAGTTAAGAGTGTTTTTACCATTTGTTTCTTTCTTTTATTTGTTTCTTAAATTCCACGTGTGAGCAAACTCATATGGTATTGGTCTTTCTCTGACTTCATTTAGCATTATACCCTCTAGATCTGTCCATGTTGTTGCAAATGTCAAGATTACATTCTTTTTAATGGCTGAGTAATATAGTCCAGTGTGTGTGTGTGTGTGTGTGTGTGTGTGTAAAATATAGATCGCATCTTCTTTATCCATTCACTTGTCAATGGACACCTGTTGGTGGGCTGCTTCCAGAATGTAGCCATTGTAAACAATGCTGTCATAAACAGAGGTGTGTGTATCTTTTCAAATTCGTGTTTTTGTATTCTTTGGATACATACCCAGTAGTAAAATTACTGGATCATGTGGTAATTCTATCTTCAACATTTTAAGAGCCTCCATACTGTTTTCCACAGTGGCTGCACCAGTTGGCATTCCCACCAATGGTGCATGACTGTGCCTTTTTCTCCACATCTTCACCAGCAGTTGTTGTTTCTAGAGTTTTGGATTCTAGCCATTCGGAGAGGTGTGAGGAGGTATCTCACTACAGTTTTGATTTGTATTTCCCTGATGATGAGTGAGGATGAGCACCTTTTCAGTATCTGTTGGCCATCTGTATGCCTTCTTTGGAGAAATGTCTGTTCATGTCTTCTGCCCATTTTTAATTGGATTATTTATTTTTTAGGTATTGAGTTGTATAAGTTCTTTATATATTTTGGATACTAACTCCTTATTGGGTATGAAATTTGCAAATATCTTCTCCCATTCAGTAGGTTGTCTTTTAGTTTTGTTGATTGTTTTCTTTGCTGTGCAGAGCTTTTTATTTTGGTGTAGTCCCAATAGTTTGTCTTCGCTTTTGTTTTTATCGCCTCAGGAGACATATGTAGAAAAATGTTATTATGGCTGATATCAGGGACATTACTGCTTGTACCCTCTTCTAGGATTTTTAGGAGCAGTGCATTAGTAGTGAGTATTTTTACCTTTATTTTTAGTATTATTTAGGGATAAGCTTATATAATTTACTTTTTGATAATGCCTGTATTTAACAACTGGCTTGCAAAAACCCTGAAAATGGTAACAACTGTTTTTTTTTCTGGATTTTATTTATTTATTTGACAGCAAGAGAGAGGGAGAGAGAGAGAGAGAGAGAGGAAGAAGCAGACTCCCTGCTGAGCAGGGAGTCAGATGTGGGACTCGATTGCAGGACCCCAGGATCAAGATGTGAGCCAAAGGCAGATGCTTAGCCAACTGAGCTTTTTTTTTAAAAACACTTTATTTGTTTATTTGACAGACAGAGATCACAAGTAGGCAGAGACACAGACAGAGAGAGAGAGAGGAGGAAGCAGGCTCCCTGCTGAGCAGAGAGCCCGATGCGGGGCTCGATCCCAGGACCCTGGGATCATGACCTGAGCCAAAGGCAGAGGCTTAACCTACTGAGCCACCCAGGCGCCCCAACAACTCGTTCTTAAGAGCAGGTACAGACCAGTCCCAGCACACCCCTGCCCTGTATCCCTCCCCTTTAGGTAGGAAAGATTAGTTTCTTCTCCTAAATGCTCTGACACTTGGCTGCTAAAGTGGAATGTAGAAACGGGTGCTCAGGACATGCTATACTGAACGAATGAAGACACTTGGAAGAACAGCTATTTGCTATCATCAAAGTGTGCCCTCGTTTTTTTGGGGTGTGTGTGTGTGTGTTTTACAAGATCATACAATCAGATGTAGAATAAGTATATTTGAACTAGCAAATACCGTACCTACTACAGTCAGTCCTGTTTCTCCGCTGCAGTGTGATTTTCTACCTTTCCGCTGACGGCGCACCTTGCATTTTGAAGCCAGGCCCCCTACCTTGCTCCGTTTGGAAAATAGCCCATAATGAAGTTAATTTAAAACCCCCCCAAAACCCAGCATGCTCCTTAAGACCCCAAATGGAATGTCTTCTCAGATGAGCACTTGCTAATTGGCTAGCAGGGGTCTCCTCTTAGTGGATTTGTCTCACCAGCTGCTGCAGGTGGTTTCTACCAACAGACTCTCCCTTCTCTCCCTGCAATTAACGAGGGGCGGGGTCTTCCAGTTCTTGCATTGATTCACAAAAGCTGAACAACAGAGCCCTCCCATCCGCTCCCATCTGAGATGGCCTTCTGCTGGGAATGATCTGCTTGGGGGTTCAGAGAGGCAGGGACAGAGGCAAGGGTAGCGCGGGATCGGAGTTGCAGCTCTGCAAACGCATAAGGCAGACATCCACGTGATGGCCGGAGACTCTAAGCGTGGGACTGCTCCTGTGGCCTCCATCCCTCCTTATTTATCCTCGCCCACTCGCATGGCTAATGAGTAAGTACCAAGAGCCTGCCTGGAATCTGAGCAGGGTGAATTTTCCAAAGAGTTAAAAACCTTCGTTGACGTTTTCTTACAGAAGAAAAGCATATTCATTGCAGAAGATAAGAGTGAAATGCAGATCAGTGAAAACGAGAGAAAAACATCCCTAATTCACCCTGTCCAAGATATCCACTGTTGTGTTCCAGGCTCTTCGGTGTGTACAGAACCTGTGGCTGCAAAATTGGGATCATACTTAACAGAATGCTGTTTTATTTCGAATCGTAGAGTGACGAAACAGCTTTCATTTTAATAAGGCCTTTGAGCTGGTCCTGGGAGGGGGACACGAGGTCCCGTTAGACTCCTTGGAATGGAGGGAAATAAATTCTACCCCATGGAAATCCAGGGCTAGAGTAGAAGAAACCAAATGACTGGTGCCATTCCTTCTGTCTGGAATGTTCCCTTATCCCTGGGACAAGGGAATCTGAGATTTGGGAATCTTGTCACTGTTTTTTTTTGTGTGTGTGTGTGTGTGCGTGTATGTGTTTTTTCCTTTCCTTTGGTCTCCTTTGATTTAGAATCCTTAATTTTGGAAATTGGACTACTGCTAATAAATTCATATTTCTGTGATTATTTCCTTTACTTGACTCAGTCAGTGGCAAAAATATTTTTGTAAATGTGAACATAAGTTACCTTTTTGGGAGGAAATGCAGAAAAGAGCTTTAGTGAACTTTGCGTCTAAAATAGAGGAAGCGGGGTGCCTGGGGAGCGCAGCCGGTTAAGCATCTGGCTCGGGTCATGATCTCGGGGTCCTAGGATTGAGTCCCACAGGAGCCTCCCTGCTTCTCCCTATCCTCCCGTTCATGTTCTCTCTTGCTATCTCTGTCTCTCTCAAATAATCGAATAAAGTCCTAAAAAAAAAAAAGAAAAAAGGAAAAACTGCAGGAAGCAAAAATAAAATAGAATAACATACAATAAAAGAAGCAGCATTTTGCTGGGACCCTGACAGGTGGAGCCAAAATCAGGTTCTTCCACGCAAACCACTCCCCGCACTGACGTTGGAGGTTTACAGTAAGTCATCTTCTGTCACTGAGCAAGGCCCCTCACTCCCCCCACCCCGACCCCAGATGCTAGGATTTGGCTCTGATTCCAACTGCAGGTAAATGTGATAAAAGGAGGGTGCAGCCTTAGGTGGTGGGGAGGAGTGGGCAACCTGGAGAGAGCGGATTGATGGAACCGGCATCTGGAGGGAGTTGCGCCCCTACCTCTGTTCTTTTCTCTGGGTGGTCACACCCCACACCCACCAGGGGCTTAAGCCCCGACTGCTCTCTCCGCTGAGCTCCAGACTCTCCCGGCCAGCTTCTTACCGGACAGATCTACGGATGGCCTGCCTTCCCTCTTCACATTCCCTGTGTCTAACCCTAAACGACTAGAGGTGACACCCCCCGCCCATTCCTGCTCTCTCCCTGCATTCTTGGGAATGGTGCCCCCACCCCTGCAGCCGGTTAGGTCTGTCCCCCGACTATCCCTGTTGTCTGCCCCATCCAGCCCACACTGCCACTAGCTCGATCCAGGCTCTCGTTACTGCTCCCCTGCAAGGCCACTGTACCCTCCTTTGCCGTCCATGTCCTGGCCCCCTGCCCTCCCCCCTGCAACCAGGACCATTACTGTGATCTCACTGCAGTCTTGCTCTTGGACTCCTGGACCAGCAGCACCAGCATCACCTGGGAGCTTGTTAGAAATACCGAATCTAGGGGCACCTGGGGGGCTCAGGTGGTGAAGCGTCTGACTCTTGATTTTGGCTCAGATTGTGATCTCAGGGTCATGGGATCGAGCCCGACTTTCGGCTCTGCTCTGGGTGTGGAGCCTGCTGAAGATTCTCTCTCCCTTTGCCCCTCCCCCTGCTCCTGCACATGTTTTCTCTCTCTAAAAAAAAAAAAAAAGAAAGAAAGAAAGAAAAGAAAAGAAAAGATATACAGAATCTCAGGACTCATATTTTCTACTAGTAAGGATCCAGGCTGTAGACAGAAAGCACCATTAATCTGAGTAATTTCCATTAACTTGAAATCTTCCTGTAATACATGAGTGAAAGGACAGATAAAGTATATGCATCCACACGGTGGAAACTCACTTAGGGAACAACGCGTGAATGGCAAAGACATTAGGATGAGTCAAAGAGTCAAGTCTCAGAAGGCTGCAGTAGTGTGATTCCAGTTTTGTAACATTCAAGAAAAGACAAAACTCTAAGGGCAAAGTTCAGTGATTGCCAAGGGCAGGAAGGAGGGGAGATTTGACTACAAAGGCACAGCATGAGGGAATTTTTTGAGGTGCTGGACGTGCTCTGTGTCCTGATTGCGATGGCGGGTTCACCTGCCCATACGTCTCAGCACTCAGAGAACTGTGTGCCAAAGAGAGCCACGGGGGCCGTATGTAAATTATAAAATCATAATTAATCAATTAAAAAAACGAACAATGATAACAGTGAGTTATAAACCATTGACCAAGATGGAAAGCCATGAGTTCGTATTGACATAAGGAAGTCGATAGAAGGTATCTTTTCCCCAACGTTTACTAATGACAAAGGGAGGAAGAGGAACTTTATGGTAGAGAAGCCAGGCTGACTGACGGTAAAGGAAGGATTAACGTTGATACCATCAGCGGGTTTGCTGCCTGACTGAGATGCAACGTGAAGAACGTGGGCGGGGCCGGCTCTGCGGACGTGTGACCTGTGCAACACACTTGGCTGAATGCTCTGCCGTCGCCATCTTGAAATTCTTAATAAACAAGGGGTCTGCATTTTCATTTCATTTCATTTTTGCACTGAGCCCTGCTGGTCCTGAACAAGGCCTCTCTTTTGTGATATTCCTGCCAAAGATGTAAACCTGAACTTGGTCCTGATGAAACTTTGGACAAACCCACGTTGTTTGGGCATTCATACAAAATGAGTTGCCTGTAGTCTCCAGTGTCAAGGCGTGGAAGTCACTGAAAGACTGGGGAACTGTTTCGCGTGGAAGGAGACAGTAGAAGATGTGACTGCAGGCAGGATTCAGTAGGCTGGAAAGCATGTTGTTGAAACAGTTGGTGAAACCTGATGGGGGTCTGAGGTTAGATAGAAGGACCGTATCGTTGCTGACTTGCTCATCCTGATGGCTGCATTATGACTGTGTCGGAAGATGTTCTGGTTGTAGGACTTCCAAACTCAACTATTTAAGGGTGATGGGGCATCATGTTGACAACTTACTCTCCAACAGTTCGGGGAACGAAGTTCTTTGTATTCTTTCTGCAACTCACCATTACGTTTGAGATGGTTTCAAACCAAAGAGTGATGGTGGAGTAGAATTAGGGGAGAGGGAGGACCTCTCTGATAAGGGGACACTTGACCGGAGACCTGAAAGAAATGGGGGACCAAGCCACTGGGAGTCTGGAGGAAGACCATTCCTGGCAGAGGGAACAGAATGTGCAAAGGTTTTGAGGAGACTGTTTCACAAATAGACAGGAGGCCGGTGAAACTGCTGTAGAGTGACAGTGTGGGAAAGTGGCAGGTGATGCGGCCAGGGAGGTAATGGGAATGAAATAAAAATCCCAGTAAGGATTTTGGGTTTTGTTTTCTATGCTGGGACATACTGGGGGGTGGAACCCCACTTATGTTTTATGAGGCTCACTCTGGCTGCTGTGTCTAGAAAAACAAGACTGGAAGCAAGGAGACCAGTTGGGAGACTATGGTAATAATTCAGTCTCAGATGGATATCTGGGCTGCAGGAGTGTCCAGGAGGACTTCAAAGAGCCACTGACTGGGCCACAGACACAGCCCTGGGATCATTCAGCCCCAGCAGCAGCAGGCCTACCTGACTTCTTCTATCTCTCATGCCCGTCTTCCCTGGGAGGCCTGCCAAGAGGGCCCGGCACGGAAGCTGCTCGCCAAAGGGCAGCTCTGATCATGACTTGCCAGGAAGGTTGAGAAGCCAGCTGGTTGCATTTTTAATCTAATTTTTCTATTATTTGGCACAAGTGCTAAAGTGTCCTTTTAAATTAATTATCGTAGAAACAAAGACAAGCTCAGGGAGCAATATTGTAACTGTCAGATCTTGTCTCCCTCCCAGGGGCTGCATGACACCACAAGCTCTACTGTTCTGTGTAGGAGGCCCTCCGATGAGTGGGTCTGGAGGGTTTATCTGGTTCCAAGAAGAAATCTGTGCCTTGACTCCTGATTTTTGAACCCATAAAAGACCTTGGAGAGGAATAATTCCAGATCCCCCTTTTTCTGGACCCACCAGTAAGTGAGTTTATAGCTTGGTTAGTTTTGTTGTGCCCCAGACTTGCCTTCAACAGTCATCAAGTCCCAGTGGAAGAAACCCAAGAAACCTTGATTTGGGTCCCAAGAACTATGTTCCTTATGGTTTGACATCATGTGTTCATTGCAACGAACACAACTCAGACCCGCGCCCAAGTCTTTCCTTGGAACCCCCAGTGATCTCAAGATGTATCTAAAAGACAATTTGGTGTCTCCTTTGTGTTTGTACAATGATGTTTTAATCTGTGGGGTGATTCTTTTCAAACATAGAGATACGCTTATAGTGTTAGATTTAAAGCTCACTTTTTAAATCCAAGACCAAGCTCACACTCGAAGAGCAACATTTCAAAATGTTTCTCTTTGATACATTTGATCCTACCTTTGATGGGGAGGGGTAGAGGAAGAAGCAGGCTCCCCACTGAGCAGGGAGCCCAACTCAGAGCTCAATCCCAGGACCCTGGGATCGTGACCTGAGCCCAAGGCAGATGCTTAACCGACTGAGCCACCCAGGCTCCCCAACACATGTCTATTTTAAAGTGCCTTTCAAATGTGATCCTAAGCCTCAGACAGTTAATCCCCAGTTTTTAAAACAGTGAGCAGCGTGATTAGTGGATGATCTGATCTAGGATGGAGACAAAGCCAGTGACTTTGGCAATGAGGCAAGCAGTTAGATTTGAGTGATTTCCAGGTCAGGACACGAGATGATGCTCTGCCTAACAGAGGTCATGCCACGAGTTTTTTTGGCTTGGGAATGACGGCCCTGGCTCTTATTCGGCCCCTGGTGCCCGTCCATATATCCACTGACCACGGTGAGTTTCAAATTTTGTTCAAAGAGATTTATACTGTTCCAAGGGTAGAGATGAAAATACGATCTTCTTCCTTAATAACTTTTTAGGATTATAATTCTGTGGCCAATAAAACATTTCCTTCTAAAAATGCCAACAGGAAGAGCTCAGTCTTAAAAGAAACGTGCTAACGTGAATTTAACCTTTCAGACAATTTGCAGGATTCACGAGGCATGCTACAGTGCTTCCATCTGTCAGATTTGTCGTAGCCCTTTCAAAATTGTTGGCATTTTCCGTGACCACGACTTATCTTTTGTTCTTATTTCCTGACAACGATTCACGGGTCTACTTACTTGGGATACATACTTTTGCTGCTTTTTTTTTTCTGTCTTAATAGAATGAAGAAGAAAACTCAGAACATCTGGGTCTCGAGTGTGCGAGCCACGTGACTTTAAGCTTCTGGGCCTTCTGGGCACATTAATATTCTCATCTGTGGGTTTGATTCTCATTTGTGGGTCTGCTGCCTATTATGGGCTGAACTGTGTCCTTCCCTCAAATATCTTTTTTTTTTTTTTAAAGATTTTATTTATTTATTTTTCAGAGACAGAGGGAGAGCGAGCGAGTAAGCACAGGCAGAGTGGCAGGCAGAGGCAGAGGGAGAAGCAGGCTCCCTGCCGAGCAAGGAGCCCGATGTGGGACTCGATCCCAGGACGCTGGGATCATGACCTGAGCAGAAGGCAGCCGCTTAACCAACTGAGCCACCCAGGCGTCCCTTCCCTCAAATATCTTTATTGAAGTTCTAAACCCTCAGTGTCTCAGAATGTGACTGTGTGGTGGTAAGGTCTTGAGAGGGGATAATTAAGTGAAAACAAAGATTTTAGGTTCTGGAGTCCTTAAAAGAAGAGGAAATTTGCCCACAGACATGCATGGAGGATAGACCACATGAGGATCCAGGGAGAAGATGGACGTCTGTCAGCCCAGGCAAGAGGCCTCAGAGAAAACCAACTCGGCTAACACCTTGACCTTGGACTTCAAGCCTCCAGAACTGTGAGAAAATAAATTTCTGTTGTATCCACCCAGTCTGTGGTACATTGTTATGGCAGCCCTAACAAATTAATACAGATTTTTGTATTGGGGGCTGGGTGCTGCTGTAACAAATGAAAAAAAAAAAGAAAGAAAGAAAGAAAGAAAGAAAGAAAGAAAGAAAGAAAGAAAGAAAGAAAGAAAGAAAGAAAATGAGAAAAATAAAAGTGGCTTTGGAACTGGGTAATGAGTAGAGGCTGGAAGAGTTTTGAGGCATGTGTTACAAAAACCTACATTGCCTTAAAGAGACTATTGGTAGGAATGTGGATGTTCAAGGTGGTTCTGTTGAGGACTCAGATGGAAATGTGGAATATGTTATTGGGCACTGGGAAGGCCATCTTTGCCGTGAAACAAACTTGGCTGACTTGGGTTCTAGAGTTTTGTGGAAGGTAGAACTTGTATATACTACACTTGGATGTTTCGCTTGGAGATTTCTAGACAAGGGGTTGAAGGTGTGGCCTGGTTATTCCTGACTGCTTATAGTAAGATGTGAGAAGAGATGAAAATTTAAGGAGGAACTGTTTGGCAAAGAGGAACTAGAACTTGAAGATATGGAAGGCTCTGAATCTCTCTATGCACTGCCTTTTATCCTACAGGGTGGCTCTGGAGGCCAAAGGTAATAGGGTACTCACGGGATAAGTACTTTATAAATCGCAAACTATTACACAAAGATGAGATGCTCCAATGTTATTATTGCCTTATGTATTTTTATAGCTTTCTCAAGGGGTGGAGGGAGAGGAAAATGTCAGCGTGGCTATTTTTTTCATTTGGGATGTTTGAACTCTGGAGAGAAGAAGTGATTTATACAGTAATGCCATCAAATCACAGAACCTGAATGAGGCTGGAATCTTCAAAGTCTCCATTCCGCACTCTTTCCAATATAACACCCTCTCCTACCAAAGACTTGCAGACTTCTAGCAAATCAGATCAACAAGCATTTAATTACACACCTTGACCAGCAGACGGCTAGAACCAGCAAGGAATACAAAATAAGTAGGAGGCTTGTCTCCGCATCATCCAGAAAGCAAAAAATAACTACATGTTTCAGGTAACAGACTACATAGTGATCTTGGGGTGGTAAATTTCCAGCTTTCCACACCAATTAATTGGTTAACCTATAAAAGCAGGTTGGCTATCTCCATAGCTTTTTTTCTTTTTGAAAAGTCATAAACAAGTAGATTTGGAGTTCTGAAAGCTTTTATTATGATTTTTTGTTGGTTTGCCAGAGATGCAATTTCCCCCTCCTTATCCCTTCAATAATTGCCTTGGAAGGAAAAGGTTTTCAAATCGGAGGTGAGATCATAGGCTGCTGCCCCTGCCAAGCCTGAAAGGTTATGATGGGGGAATGTTTGTGAATTTGGTCCCTGAGTTCATTAAAAGTGGTACCTAATATGAAAACCTTCTCGGGAAGAGTAAAAGTACCATTCTGCGGATCCCGTTTTTTTTTTTGCGGTCGTGAAGGCATCTAGAAGGCTGAGGGGTGATGTCAAGTTCAACCTGGCGAGAAGCTCCAAGGATGGGAGCTCTCGTTCAACCTCGCCATTGCTTTTGTAGCGAAACCACGTCTGCGGGAACAGAGGTGTTAAAATTCTGTCTTCTCCTTTCACACAGAGGTCGCTCAGCTTTGGCAAGATCATAATAGGGATATTAATGATGATGACGGGAAGGCAAAGGAGGGGAGTTGGGAGAGAACTGCAGGACACTCGGTGGCCCTCCTCGTCGTGTTGACAAGTTACCAGCTGCACAGACAATCCCCACCAATATCCTCAGGGGTGATGCCAACTGACTGATCGTCATGGGAACGCGTCCTTTTTTATAAACGCTTTTGCTTTCTAATATGCTGGCTCTCAAGCAGAAGGTCCCCAGATATGCTGACCCCCCCTCCCAGTACAGTTCTGAGAGGCCGTGTGGACGTAGAATCCGAATCCCATCAGTGATTTAAATGAGTCCCGTGGTGGATTATATGGTGAAGTGTAGAATCTTTTTTCCCTACTCCCTTTTGATGGTTCGGTTTGGATTTCCATGTATTTGGTTGTCACAAAGTAGGAGACCTAACATATAACCTCAAACTAAGGGTGAGCTCTGGACAGGTCTGCCCAAGAAAGCAAATCTGTTCTGATCACACAGCCCGTCTTTCATGCTGCTCCTGCAATACTGGGTCGCGATATGCCTCTGATTGCCTCTCAGCCACTCCCAAGGCAAATTGCTAAGACCTTACCACACCTTCTTTGGGCTTCCATTTTTCCCTTTGACATCCTCATTTATCTAGTTCTGTCTGTGCCTATATTCCATAGAGGCTGTGTATGTGAGTGTGTGTGTGTGCATGTGTGATGTGACATCTGTGAGTGTGTGTGCATGTGTGATGTGGCGTGTGTGTACATGTGTGGTGTGGCATGTGTGAATGTGTGTGCATTGTGGTGTGGCACGTGTGAGCGTGTGTGCATGTGTAGTGTGGTGTGTGTGTGCATGTGGTGTGATGTGTGTGTGCATGTGTGGTGTGTGTGTGCGCATGTGTGGTGTGGTGTGTGAATTTGTGTGTGTGCACGCGTGGTGTGACATCTGTGAGTGTGTGCGCATGTGTGTGTACATGTGTGGTGTGGCGTGTGTGAATGTGTGAGTGTGCATGTGTGGTGTGGCATGTGTGAGTATGTGTGAGAGAAACAGACAGAGACTAGAGAGTACCTATAGAAGAAGGCTTGGACAAAGCCCTGTAAATGGTAATTCCTCTTTTTATGCCACTGGACCCTTCCAGTATCTTCATGAGCCTGAGTTTCTCTTCCTTCCTTTCTCCAACCCGATCGACCAGAAGAGACAACCGCCATGGGCTGATCTGTTCACAGAGCACGGGGCAGCCTTGGCGCCCAGGAATCAATCACATGGAAGTGGTCCTGACCTTCCCTTCACAGCCTCGGGAAGGGAATCTTGGCGGGCTGTTCGCTGCCTGGCCGGCCCAGGGCTCCGTGGTACATGACTGCCACCTACAGGTCGCATGTGGAACAGGTCCTGGAGGCAGCAAAACAGAACAACGAAAAACGGAAAAGGACCCCAAGCCCCGTCCAAAAGCAAGATGATTTGGTCAGAATCAGTTTTTAGATAAATCATATCACAGGCTAAAATTAAACTCCTTTTCTCGAGACATCCCATCTCTGAAAGTGCACTCTCATGCGACAGAATTATTAAAATTAAAAAGCTCAAGTTTGGCCACTCTCAAAATAAGGAAGGAGGGGAGAGAGACAGAGAGAGGGAGATAACACGCTTGGAAAAATGAGCCTCATCATTACCATCACCATCGTCTCACAGAGGAGGAAGTTGAAGAGCCACGAGGTGCCAGATTTCTCATGGTCCCATACCTGGGGAGCGGTGCTGGCGGGATTGGAATGCACGGTTTGTCTGGTCTTTGATTCCAAAACAAACTGGTTACATCGAATCAATATAAAACTTTAAACTTCTTGCCCACGCATGGTTAGTGGCCTTGCAGCTGATCCCCGGGGTCCCCCACAACCCCAGGAGGGACGTGCCTGTGTGCTGTTCTGTTCTAAGATCACCAGGATCCAAGAGGTTCAGTTCCAAGATCATCTGTTCCAAGAAGACCTGGTACATTTGGGGTCGTCTCCCCGGGAGCACTGGCTTTGCTCTGCTGTATACCTCCTGCCCCCGCAGCACCCACATGTCAGATGGTGGCTGAGGTCAGAGGGAGGAGCCCATGACGGTCGAAGTGGGTGAAGAGACTCATCTTTAAGGGAAATGGCCACAGACGAGGCCCCACGACCACCACATGCTAAAGTCCCCCTTTTCAACCTGACAAGCAGGAGGAAGCGGTCCTTCAGAAGCAGAGGTGTGGCCCAGATGGAGGGGCTGACAGAAAGGGTTGTGTCCTCAGGCAGGGCTTGGTGATGGGTCTTGTGCCATGGACCCCTCTGGGAAGTCTGTGGACCCATCCTTAATGTACCACTGTCCAATACAGAGAGAGAAACACACAGGATGCTAAAGGAAACCAATTATGAGCAAATAAGCTATGAAATTCTTTTAAAGTGTGTGATATTGTATTATATGTGTGTCTTAGTCTGCTAGGGCAGCCATAACAAAATACCACACTCTGTGGCTTCAACAGCACATGTGTTGTCCTGGGGGCTAGAGGTCCAGGAGCAAGGTGACAGCGGGTTCCGTTGATGGTGTCAGACCGCTGCCTTTGCCGTATCCTCACAGGGTGGAGACAGAGCCCTGGTGTCTCTTCTTCTTCCTTTTCTTTTTTTAAAGATTTTATTTATTTATTTGACAGAGAGACACAGCGAGAGAGGGAACACAAGCAGGAGGAGTGGGAGAGGAAGAGCAGGCTCCCCCCTGAGCAGGGAGCTGATGCGGGGCTCGATCCCAGGACCCCGGGATCATGACCTGAGCTGAAAGTAGACACTTATACTGAGCCACCTAGGCGCCCTTCTTCTTCTTATAAGGATGTTGGTCTTATTGTGGGGGCTCAGCCTTTATGACGTCACCTAAATCTAATTACCTCCCCAAGCCCTCCCCTTCTAATACCATCACTTTAGGGGCTAGAGCTTCAGCATAGGAATTTGGAAGGGACATGAAGAGTCCATAACAGGGTGCGTCTTTGTTGATGCTTTAAATGACGGACTCCAGTGGCCGACCGACTCCCCAGCACACTTGTGAAGAGGTGATAAGTATAACTGATATTTTGAGATATTTGCCACAGTGTAATGTGACAGGAAAATGTTAGTGACTTGCATTGGTGACAATGGCACAGGCACTTATTAAAATTAAGTATACATTTTTTCCCCCATCTATATCCAAAGACGCTTACATTTCATCCATGGACCCCACTTGATAAGCGTCACCAAATTCACTGGCTTGTACACTGGATTGGGAGGGGTTGAGGGACATCTAAAACTTGCTGCATTAAATAGCTCTTTCCTGGTGTGCCCAGAGAGGCCTCGTGATTGTGTAGGGAGAACCCTGGGGCAGAGGTTCCCACCACAAGGCACCATGGTCCCCAGTATTTATCTTTCCCCAACCCTATCATCTTTCCAAAATGGAGGACATGGGTGTGTTGCAGGGTCTGTTCTAAGTTCAGTGTTCTCTTCTCGCCATCTGGCTTTGGAACCCGAAGAAAGAGAATATTAACAGGTTGAGTTGACCTTTTGGCCCCAAAGTGCTGACCTTAATAGGCAGTCCCCCCCGCCACTTTTTTTAAGACTTATGTACTTTTTATTTTAGAGAGAGAGAGAGAGAGAGCACATGCATGTGCAGGGGGAAGGGCAGAGGGAGGGAGAAAGGGGAAGCAGACTCCCTGCTGAGTTGGGGATCCATCTCAGGACCTCAATATCTCCACCTGAGCTAAAACCAAGAGTCGGATGTTTAACTGACTGAGCTACCCAGGCGTCCCAGGGAGTTCTTCTGAATTTCATTTCCTTCCTGAAAATATTAGAGAATCCACAGATTTGTGTTCCTTAGGGAAATGGCTGGTGTTTCTAGTATTTAAGGCCGAAAGAACCCTTTTGTAAGTAAAGTAAAAATGACAATGAACAAGCGGGGGGAAGTGGAATCAGTTGGAAGGTTGTCAGATCTCAGTAGAAATACTATAGTGAACTAGAGGCCAATTTTCTTGAATAGTTTCAATCTCCAAACTCATTAAAGATGGATCAAGAGATCCTCTCTTTCCCTTAAAGAAAACCGGTGACTGATTCTAGAGTAACTATCTCAAAGCCATGCCTTTTGGGTCTCTCCTGGAATCACAACACCAATGGAGATTTTTGGTTGTACTTTCTAATCGTAAAGGAAAACCTCCATGTTACTTTATTTAGATGCTTCTTTTCCCTCCAAGATAATGGCATCATTGGCACTTGTTCAACACCCAGGAGTAGAGGCTCCTGTAAGACCTCCAGTCTATGTAGGTTTGAGGGCACTGTGCTCAGATGGCCACACTGTGGCTTTTCTGCAACAGGTCTGGGGGGACTCTACCCAAGGGGGGACTCTTGCCCGGGGGAGGATTCTGCCAAGGGGAGGACGGTAGCCTCCAGGCTGCACACCAACTCAGAAAGCTGCCTCCCCCGTGGGCAGCTCTCCAAAGCCAAGCCTGGTGGTAATGGGGTGGGGAGGACGATGGAGAACACGGGGCCAGCAGATGGGGGAAGGAGGAAGGAAGGGCAGGGTAGCTTATGGAATTCATTCAGAGTTTTAAAAAAAACTAGGGATGTTGATGATTCTTCATGAAAAGGGAAATTCTCAGTATGACTCAGACATGCACACTCATTTCCCCAGTTCCATCTTTGTTACCAAAAAAAGCCAATGGGATTTTTAAGAGCAAATGGGCCACGTTGCAGTAAACACCCCGGACATGTACTCAGTTCTTTCCCTAAGAGTTAGACTCCTGTTAGACTCTTGTCCCTAAGACACACCATGAAATTCCCCCAGTGAAGTAAGAGTGTTTCCTGATGAAAAAAACTTCTTATTCTTTAAGTGTCGTTATTGTGTTTAGATGATGGACACTAAGATAATTTGGGCTGAATAAATAAAGATCGTATCAGAAGATATACATTTTTTTTACAATTTAAGCATGTCATTTTGGCAGATACCCTTTAGGTGTGTCTACCTAGGCATTTTTATGCAAATCTAAGCACAGCTTAACCTTCATGTAATTCACTGTATACATTTCTCAGGATGGCCTTTTGCTTCATAGACTCAACTAGTTATATATGAACATAACATACCATCATTTCTTAATTGTGCGATTATTGCATAAGTGTTTCTTTTCCATTTTTTTGCTATTTTGAAATATTTCCTTCATAGAGCTTTTTCCTTCATTTGACTTAAGAATGAAGTTTTGGGGCAAATTCTTAAGAATTGCATAACCAGATCACCGACTATGAATAGTCCATCTAAATCAATGTGTACAACCATTTGGCTTTGCCAAAGAGTTGTACAATTTGATGATGCCAGCAGCAATGAAGGATGTTCTAACTTCATCACAAATTTACTAGCACAAGGTTCTAACCAAAAAAACCACCAAAACAAACAAAAAAATACCCTTTGTTATTTCATAGGGTATGAGATAGTTTTTCTTATTTTTAAAAAGATTTTATTTATTTATTCTTTCATTTATTTAGAGAGCTCAAGTAGGGGGAGGGGCAGCGGGAGAGGGAGGGAGAGAACCTCAAGCAGACTCCCACGCAGTGCGTGGAGTCCCACGTGCGGCTTGATCCCATGACTCTGAGATCATGACCGAAATCAAAAGTTGGATATTCAACCAACTGAGCCCCCCAGGCATCCCAAAATAGCTCTTCTTTTAATTTATATCTGTATACTGATGAGATTGGATATTTTCTCAAATACCGTTTCCTATTTATATTTTCTCCTTTGGGGACTTACCTGTCCCTACCTCCCTATTTCAACTAGTGGGTTCTCCGTATCTTTCTACTACATTGGAAGGACTTCTTTAGGATATTAACCTTTTGCTATTTCTATCTGAGGAAAATAATTTTTTTATTATAAATTCATATATTTTACATAGTCAAATGTGCCAATCTTTGTATGTCAGTGATTTCTCCTAATGTGTCAAATCTTAGAAAAGGATTATCTCCACAGATTTGTTTCATGTTTTATTCTCCTTCTGGATTTTTAAAGCGATCTTTAATATTTTGTATACTGAGGGGCACCTAGGTGGCTCAGTCCATTAAGTGTCTGCCTTTTGCTCAGGTCATGATCCCAGGGTCGTGGGATCGAGCCCCGCCTTGGGCTCCGTGCTCAGCGGGGAGCCTACTTCTCCCTCTCACTCTGCTCCCTCTGCTCGTGCTCTCTCTCTGCCAAATAAATAAATAAAATCTTAAAAAAAACATTTTGTATACTGAATTCTTTAATCCTCCTGCAGTTTGTCATGGCGACTAACAGAATTTCTCACATACTGATCACCCGTCTCAGAACCACTTGGGGTACATGTTGGCCATCTAGATTCCCGGACCCTGGCTTGAATGAGTCAGAACCTGTGGAGGTGACCCCAGTTCCATTATGAGAGAAAACCCTGGACAAATCAAAATTCAGGGGCATTGTACAAAATACCAGGCTATTTTCCTCAAGAGGAATACCTGACCGGTACTTCTCAAGACAGTCGAGGTCCCCAGAACAAGAAAAAGACAGACGTTTTCATAGACCCAAGTAGCCGAAGGCGATAGGATGACTAAACCAATGCGGGTCTTGGAACAGAATGAGACATTAATGGAAAAACGGATAAATTCCAAAACAAGTCTCAGTTCAGTGAACAGTAATGTGCGAATGTTAATTTGTTTTGATAAAGTCCCACGGTAATAACGTTAGGTGATGACATTGGGTGAGGCGTCTACGGGATCTCCCTGTTCCATCTTTGTGAGTCTTCTGTAAGGCTAAGATGATTCTCAGATAAGCTTATTTAAAAAAAAAAAGTATTGAGATGGGGCTCAAGGGTCTTTATATTTATTTATTTATTTCAAAGATTTTATTTATTTATTTGACAGAGAGAGAACACAAGTAGGCAGAGAGGCAGGCATAGGGAGAGGGGGAAGCAGGCTCCCTGCTGAGCAGAGAGCCCCATGTGGGGCTCGATCCCAGGACCCTGGGATCATGACCTGAGCTGAAGGCAGACACTTAACCAACCGAGCCACCCAGGTATCCCTACTTTTTTAAAAAAATATTTTCTTTATTTATTTATTTGAGAAAGAGAGAGAGAGAGAGAGCATGAGAGAGGAGAAGGTCAGAGGGAGAAGCAGACTCCCCAGGGAGCTGGGAGCCGGATGTGGGACTCGATCCCAGGACTCTGAGATCATGACCTGAGCCAAAAGCAGACACTTAACTGACTGAGCCACCCAGGCGCCCATGTCTTTACTTTAATAAGCATGTCAAGTGATCCACACTGTGGAGGGTACGGATACACGGGGATGGGTGAGTGTCATGGACGTGGGTGGCTCATGGCGGGGGCGGGGGAGAATCCATCTTTTGTTTTGAAGACGTTAATAGTGTCTGTTTCTGACCTCTGTGCTGTTGTTCAGGTCTGTAGTTGGGCTTTGGAGCCCTGGAAGGGTTCAGACCCAGAGTTCAGGGGCAGAGGCTGCGGGGAACCAGCTGGGCGAGGAAGCCGTGCTCGGGCAGCAGGAACGCCCCCGTCCTGCCCCCCGCCTCCCCATCCCCTCGAGGCCTCGGGTTTTGCAGCCGCGTGCTCAGAGCCCTGCCTCTGTCATTCTCTTTTCTCTTCTCTCAGTTCCAACCTTGTGCCCTGCGCTCACCTGCAGACATCCAGGGTTGGAGGCGCAGAGGCCAGGGGACTCGCTGCTTTCTCTGAGCCCATTTCTAGGAGCAATTTTAAGATAGAAGATGGTTATGACGTTTGTTTAAACTATGGTAAACCGACCTGAGGGAAAACCAGGAGAAAGTAGGAGCATGAGACACTTAGGGAAGGTAGACCAGGAACGCTGCCTGTGACTCCCATCCTGTGATTCTCTTTGGGTGAAATGTCCAGGCTGGGCCAGCCCAGGCAGACGGAAAGCAGAATGATGATGAGGCTGGGGCGAGGGGCACAGAGAGGGGCTGCTCCTGGGTACAGGTGTCTTTCTGGGGTGCTGAAAGTGTTCTGGCATTAGACGGTGGGGACAATAGCACAGCTCTCCTGAATTGTACACTTTTCAAAGGGTGGGTTTTATGGCATGTGAATTACATCTAAAAAAAAACAAAACAGAGAGGTATCTTTTTAAATGCATTTCTTGACCCCGCCCGGCCCAAAGGAGCAAGACTGTCCACATTAGAAGGGACCCGTGTGTTCCTCCTTCTCTGGCCTCACTAGGCAGCGGCATGATGCCCATCAAGGCCCAGTAGAGGAAAGGCAGACTGGATTTGAATCTTGGCTCTCTCTCTCTCAGTTTCCAGATGGATGACCTTGGGCAAGCGATGTGACCCCCCTGAGCCTCTGTTTCTTCGGTGTCAAGTAAGGATGATAATACTATTTACCTCATGTGCTAATAAGAGGACTTATGTGCTCAAAGTAGTGCCTGGCATGGGACAGGTGCCATAGAAAGTGTCAGCCACTGTTCTCATTCATTCTCTGCCTCCTTGTCTGTTGGGATGGAAAGGTGAATAGGACTCAGCCGCTGTCCTCCAGGCACCTGCTATAGGGCTGGGGCAAAACACATCTTACTTGCTCCTGAGGGCTGCCTTGAGTCTTCCCTTACAGAGGAGGATCACCTGGGTATGTTGCCCAGAGGAGTAACCCTCTGTATTGGTAAAAGGGAAGCGTTTTACCGTGGATTCTGTGGCTTCTAGCCTCCAGATGCCACATGCAACTATCCTGTAGGGAGTTAGAGGCTAAGGAAGAAAGACTAATGGCGAGGTTTATTTCCTGGGGGAGACTGCCAGGTCTGGGGACCCGGGAGAGACAACAGCCTGAATCCCGGGTTCCAGGGTCACAGGGAGTTTCTGTGCCCCAGAAGCCCAGAGAAGCGAGGTGGCCCACAAGAGTGAGCGAGCCTGTGGCAGCTCTCCCGGGTGGGGCGTGGGTCTGGCTGACCATTAGCTCCGTGCTCTAACATAGAGTCTGCTGGAGTTCTCGTCTGGCGAAATCAGCCTGCAGGCACCCCACCAGGCAGAGTCCCGACGCCGGTTCTAGTCCCAGTCCTGCCAGAACCCTGCTTGCTGGTTCTCACCACACCACTCAGGATTTCAACTCGCACTGGGGCTTTTGGTCCTCAAGAGCCTCCCTTTCTTCCTAGAAGAAAATAAGTTTGCATTGGCTCGGGGCTCTTCAAACGGGCCCTTCCAGAGCCCCTGGGGAGGACCAGACATGGAAGAGGCATGCGGGCCACTGAGCTCCCCTGAGCACCTTCTCTTCACGGGGGCTCGTGTGGAAGCTTTTTAAAGAAAGGGTTCTGGGCTTTAAACGCAGGAAGAGCCACAGGCACAGACGCCTCTGAGCAAATGGGAGGTGGCATGGGGTTGTCCTTATGAGGGACGTGTGAAGAGACACTTGTCACTCAGGGTCCCATTCTCTGTCACATCAGTCGCCAGGACTTCCGTGTGTTCCGACCATTCCCAGCAGTGCCTCCCCGAGAGCCCGGCCCTGGCCCTCTGCTCTGGGCCTTCTCTGGGGCCACAGGGACAACGTTGACCCAGTCAGGCACAAGGCGGGGGGGGGCTTGCTGAGGTGGTGCCGCTTTCAACACATTGACATTTTCAGGCCACGAAGGCTGCATCTAGCTCCCAGGGGTCATTTTCTTGGCCTTGTTTCCCATGGAGTCCTCTTGGAAGAGCTAAAATCCTCAAACCCCCACAGGCTGGAATTTGCCAGATGGAGGACCGTTGTCGGAAGCCCCTGAGTTTGTGGGGTTACAACAATGTAAAGTTGGACTTTTTGTCACTTCCATCTTTCCCTGCAATCTTCAACAAGCTGCCTGACTCACTCGGTTCTTAACTCTGCTCACACTTTGAAATCACCAGGCCAGGGGCCAGAAAAATGCTGAGGCCCTAGGGGCCACCTGATGGAGTTAATGTTATCGATCCAGTTTTTAAAGATTCATTTACCCATTTTTAGGGAGAGTGAGAGCAAGCATGAGCGAGAGGGGCAGAGGGAGAGGGAAAGAGAATCCCAAGCTGACTCTGCACCGAGAGCAGAGCCCGACTTGAGGCTTGATCTCACGACCCTGAGAACATGACTTGAGCTGAAACCAAAAGTCGGACGCCCAACTGACTGAGCCTCTCAGGTGCCCCTGGTCCAGGTTTCAACCTCTGTCCTTCCTGGGCTTCTCCTGTCCCGATGAGTTTGAGGACCCATGGGCTAAAAGAGATGTACTGAGAAGACGAGTGGGAAACACACACAGACACACATACACACAGACACACACACACACAGACACTGAACTTAATGTCTTGAAATGTGTCTGTTCAAAAGTACCATCCAATAATTTCATCTTTCATTGTATAAAAGGTCACAGGCAGAATATTTTCGTTGAAAGAAAAATGACTTCTGGATCATGGGAATGATAATTGAAAGGGAATAGCTAAAGAAAAAAGTCACAGTCTAATTTATAAATGAGGTTAATACTCCCACTCCCTCCTCCACCCCTCAGTTCTGTCTTGCATTTTAAATCACATACTATGATGGTCACAAATGGATTGTATTTTCTTCTGGGGACCTTGCTATCACTGTTGACTGACTTTATTTCTTATCTTGGAAATTTGGAGTCTTCTTTGTGTGTTTATATCATACATTTTTAAAAATTGAAGTACAGTTGGCATATAATATTATATTAGTTACAAGTATGTAACAGTGATTCAACTATTATATACCTTATGAAATGCTCACCACAATGAGTATGGTCAGCATCTGTCATTGTGCATTATTGCAATACCATTGGCTGTATTCTCTATGTGATACTTTCCATCCCCGTGACTTATTTATTTTATAACTGGAAGTTTGCACCTCTTAATCCCCTTCAATTATTTTGCCCACCGCCCAACCCCCTTCCTCTCTGGCAGCCACCAATTTCCTCTCTCTATTTATGAATCTCTTTTTTTGTTGTTGTTGCTTGTTTTCTATTTTAGATACCACATATGAGTGAAATCATATGGTATTTGTCCTTTCCTGCCTAACTTATTTCACTTAGCATAATACCCTCTAGGTCCATCCATGTTGTTGCAAATGAAACAAAGAGTTCACTCTTTGTTACGCCTGGGTAATATTCCATTGTGTATATACACCACATCTTCTTTATCCATCTATCTGTCAGTGGACACTTGGGTTGCTTCCATATCTTGGCCATTGGTTGACTCTTGATTAAGGACCAAGTAGCACATAAATTAATCATAGATACCGGTAGTAGTCTGTCAGAAAAAGCAGGTGTTCACTGGTTAAAACATCCTTATTATATATAATAAACCACCATTCAAGTCCAGCACATGGGCAGAAGGTGTTGTACACATGGAGTACCTAAGAGGGACCTGAACTTCCATTGAACGAAGAGGGGGTACATACAAATACAACCCCACTGTGTTATCAATTTAACCTGAAACTAACTAGGATAATAACCTCAAAAGATTGGTCTGAAAATGAACTTAGGGTAATGTTTGTGAAAGAGCTCATTCAACCATTATAAGGGCTACATTTCACATGTTGGCTATTTGCCGACCCTGTGTCTGCCCACCTGTCAGACCTCATCTCATTTCATACTTATGTCAGTCCTTTGACGGGGCACTGGCTCACCCCTCATTCACGACCACACTGCCAGGAAGTGGTGGCCCAGGACTGCACCCAGCTTGGCCTCACCCATGCTCTTTCCCGTAAACTCTGCTATGCTCCAGTGCCCTACACCTGGATGGTATTTTTTTTTAAGATTTTATTTGTTTATTTGAGAGAGAGAAAGAGAATGAGAGAGAGATCATGAGAAGCGGGAAGGTCAGAGGGAGAAGCAGACTCCCTGCCAAGCAGGGAACCTGATGTGGGACTCGATCCCAGGACTCCAGGTCACTATCCAAGCTGAATGCAGTTGCCCAACCAACTGAGCCACCCAGGCGCCCCTGGATGGTATTGTTATTAGATAAGGTTCTCTTAGAGTTTAGACAGTGACTCACAGGCTTATTTGGGAGATCTAGATAACTAACAAGTTTCCCAAGGAAGTATGAGCTGACAGTTTCTTTTTCACTTATGAAAATCTTCTGACCCCAGTAGGGACATTCCATCTTTCTGTTGACCTCAGAGCTATTAGGATAAGAAAATGTTTTTGTGATTGAGGATGAAAGTCATTAAAAGGAAGACCTCAATGTTCAACTGTTTCTATAGAGGGATCTCTAGGATACACTAAGTGAAAAAAAAAAAAAAAGCAAGTTCTAGAAAAGATAAAATTCTAAGCAATATATCAGAAAGAGAGGAAACACACATGCACACACACGAGTCCTATTTGGTGAATTGTTTATACAGTAGGATAAAGCCAAAGCTAATAAAAATGGTTCTTTGTCAGAGGAAGGGGCAAGTTGGAGAGGTAGGAATGGAAGCCAGCACGTCTGAATTGTCCTGGTTTTGTTGATTTGACTTTAGACTTAGGGAAATGTTTTATATAATTACAAAATGAAATTAAATCAAAATGGGAAGCAATCCTTAAAAATCGAAAGCAAAATGAAACAAGTTAATCGGGCCATGTATTGAGTAGATGGCTTAACCACACCATAAGACCATTTCATGTGACTCTAAAGCACAGGGACTTAATTGTATATCCCTAGTGGGTTGTATCTTAAGGGACTAGACAACTACTAATACATTTCCTATTGTGTTAGTACTAATAGTTACTAATCATATGCTTCGTTGGTAATAAATTGGTATTGTTCACCTGAAATGTGTGTATGTGTGTGTGTGTGTGCATAAGTATACATATATGCAAATGCATAATTAACATTAAAATTATTAGAAATTAAGGTTTTCAGTTTAAAAGAGATGCAAATCTGAAATAAAAAAAATAAGGGAAAACCCTTTCATGCTCAGTTTTAGTTGAAAATATTGATATGAACTCCTGATATATTTTCTCTTAAGAAAGTATTTCCCACCCCTGCCCATAGAAAGGTCTAGAAATCATCTAGCAGTGAGCACTCCTAGCACTCAAAATATTTGTCTGAAAATACCAATTTCCAGTAAGAAGAACCAATATTCTTTGGAGAAATGGCCAATTGTAAGTTTGGGACAAGAAATGTACAAGGTGAACCTGGAACACACTGATTTTACCAGAAAGCAAGGAGACCGTCATAGACTTTTGGAGTTGTGCCAAAACAGTTCAGAGCCAACATGAAGGGGCTTTCACTATGCAAAAATGGGACATTTTGAGCTCAAAAAGAATTTTAAATTGATGTCACATATATGCTAAGATCTGAGTTAATGTTAGTAGAAAAACTAATACATACTGGTCATATTATTATTATTATTATTATTATTTTGAGGATACCCAGGAACCAACTCATTATCTTGAAAGCCAATTGATAAAGGACACGAATAAAACCGTTCTTCTGTCTTTGCCTAAACGAACTGTATTTCAGGGTAACTAGCTGATGTCAGATAGTTCGTTATGGACAATTTCAGAAAAACCCAGAAGAACGAAGAGAATTAAAAATTACATTTTTCGACCCCTAACAAAATAACATGTCTCAACAATGGTCATCAATGGCTATTAAAGCCATTAAATGAAAGCCTGGTGGACACCTTCCTATGGATGGATTGGGCTGCCGTCCTTGAGCCTGTAGTCAGTCATAACCTCCCAAAAGAGAGACACAGACAGTAAGGGCCACCAGGTATGCTCTTGCTAAAATAACCAGACCTGAATCTGGTCATGGGTTTAGGTTTGCCTCCTAGCTTACAGGAAATACAGCAATACAGCGGGACCGAGAAGCATATGGGATCATGAAGAAGCAGTCAGCAAAATACAGAAGAAACTGGATGCCTTCCTGAATTCCTCAACAAATAAACCACAAGGGGAAAAAAAAAAAAGACATAAGGAAACTGTTATGGGTTGAGTTATACCCCAATCCTCCAATCCATATGTTGAAATCCTAACTCCCTTTACTTCAGAAGGGGACCTTATTTGCAGATAGGGTCTTTCTAGAGATAATCAAGTTAAAATGAAATCATTAGGGTGGGGTCCTATTCCAATATGACTAGTGTCCTTATAAAAGAGGGGAGTCTGGGGAGTATAGCTCAGTGGTAGAGCATTTGACTGCAAAAGAGGGGAATTGGGAGCCAGACCTGCACAAGAGAGAATGCAGTGGGAAGTTGAAGGTAGAGGTCAGGGACAGGGGACATGCTTCTACGAGCCAAGGAACGCCAAAGATGGCCACAAACCACCAGAAGCTAGCAGAGAGGCATGGGACAGATTGTCCCCTGCAGCCCTCCCAAGTAACCAATCCCGCCTGTAGACAGACACATTTATCTCTGACTTCCGGCCACCAGGACTGGGAGACAATGAATTTCTGTTGTCGAAGCCACTTGCATTGTGGGGCCTTTTACGGCAGTTGCAGCAAACTAAAACAGAAACCTACTGATTCAAAGAGATTCAAGACACATGTTAACAGAAAGCACGATATGACTTTTGCTTGGATCCTGCTTCAAGCAAACCAACTGTGTAAAAACATTCTGTTGGATATTTGATGATGTTAAAATATTATAGGGTCTATGGGTGTGGTAACGTTATTTTGGATGTGTTTTAAAAGAGTCCTTATTATTTAGAAATATATATTCAAGGGCACCTGCATGGCTTAGTCAGTTGGGTGTCCGACTCTTGATTTCAGCTCAGGTCTTGATCTCAGGGTCATGGGTTTGGATCCCAGGTTGAGTCTGTGCTGGGCACGGAGCCTACTTAAAAAAAAAAAAAAGAACTATATATTGAAGTACCTATAGATAAAATGGTAAGATGTCTGGGATTTGCATAAAAACAAGACATCAGGGATGAGAGAATGAGAATGAGTATAAGTATAGATAAAAATACTATCTCATAAATTTATTGTGAGGATTCCTTAAAGTAACATAAATGGCTTTTAAAAATGTCCAATATTGTTATCAGCAATTATTATTGTTGGTTACTAGACCAAGATTTAAAGAAAGTAAATGAGATGAAGACTTTACAGTAGAGAGCTATTAGAATTTTCTACAATCCCTTGAAAATCACAAAACCATTGCTGAGTCACTGGCAAGAAGTTTCTAAAGGGATCTTCCAACCCTCTTTCTAAATCACTAATAAAGGCTTTGGCAGTGTGGCGAGGACGTTCGAGGGACTGTGGGGGCACAGTGGCAGCATGGAGCCTTACATAAGCGGAGTGTGAGAGACCAAAAGATGGGACAACCTGGATGGAAAAATACCATCCAGGACCCCAGCGTGGGGCGGGAGAGGAGGGCGGTGCAGATGACTCCTTTCTACAATGCAACTGACCACACACGCACTCCAGGGCCCTCAGGTGAAACCAGGTCAGAATAAGTAGCATGAGCAGCCCTGCGGGGCAAAGGAGTCACATGTATGTAGAGGTTGAGTGGACGGTGGAGGAAGGGCAGGGAATGGAAGGGCATGCTGCCGGGGTGCTGGTTGTCTGCATAAGAAAGTTCTTTCTCCATTTTCTTGGCTTGGAATCCTGTCTTCTTCCCTGATGAGTACCGCCATTCCCTGGCCCTTGAAATGGCTCTGACTAGCCCTCCCCATCAGCAGGGGTCTGCAGAGGGGTAACTGTCAGTGGACTGACACAACCGGGAACAGTCTGGAATTGATGCTCCTCCTTTTGGGTGCCCCAACCCTAAGACATGATCCCATAAGTGAAAAGATGGCTCCCAGACTCCCACACTGGATGCTGGATGGAGAACTTTCTAGGGTGAGGAACGACGAAGCCCTGAAGTCTGGCTTCTCCCCTGACATCCGCCTTCCCAGAGGGAAGGAGTGCTGGAGAGCCCCACCTGCCACTATGATGCTGACCACAGGGGGCGCTGTTTGCCCTGTAACTCAAGCCCAAGGACAGCAGATGGGAGTGAATTCATCAATCCTCAACTTTGGGTGGCACTGTAAATCCTCCCCTCCCTTTAAGAGGTGGCTTCTAAGGAAGGAAAAACCTCCAGGACAAACAAAAACCAAACACCTACCCATGAAGTCACGGTGACAGGAGAGGGGCGTGATATTTTGGGACCCAGACCACGTTGTTGTTACCCTTTTAAATCATGACATTGTGTAAGACTGGCTAAAGGCCCCTCAGAGGTTGTAGATATCTTAGCAAAGGAGGCGCTTTTCATTGATTTGTTTGTTCATTCATTCAATAAAATAAAAACTTCATGCATGCCTCAGCTTGCGTACAGCGGCAGACACCAGGGATGTGGAGATGCAAAGAACATGGCCCTAAGCTCTGAGAGGCAGCATAGCAGAGTGTCTAGAACTAGGCTGCTGTGTGGCCTTGGACACGTTACTCGATGTCTCTGTGCATTGTTTTTTCTTAGTGATGAAATGAAGAATTTAATAGAATCGCCTCCTGGAGGTGGGAGGAACGCATGAATGAATGCATGAAAAAACAGGACTGTATCACGCACTTAACATGCACTCAGTAAATGCTTACGCTATTGTTGTTGTTGTTATTATTATTACTGACACCTTAACAGCAATTCTTTCAGATTCCTGGGTATCAGAGTAAATTGAAAAAGCACTCCATCTCTATAAGTGGTTTCTTCAAAAATCCATGTACTGCCCCATTGTAGGGCCTGGCATGTGGCCCCAGGGGTGACGTCGGGATGGCTAGGAGAGAACCAGGTTTCAGACCGGGCATGTTCCATTCAAACGGCTCACCTTCCCAGCTAGCCCTCACCGCAGCACTCTGGCACATGATGCTTGCGGGGACCCACAGAGTGGCCGTGATGGGACCGCTGCCAGCCCCACCGCTGTCAGTGTCTCAGGCTCGGCAGGTCTGGCACCCCCCCAGCTTACCATGGGCTCAGCCCAGAACACGTATGTGTCCTCACTCATCCAGCACCCATGCTCTTGTCCTGGTTTCCTGACAATGAGACAGAGCGACCCCGCCCATTTTACCTTCTGCTCACAGTAGCCACGATTTTCTGCACATCTGTGTCCCTAAAATCCCTAAAGCAGAGAAGGGGAGAGATCGCGTTCCATCATGGTGGGCCAATCCAGGCTCTGCAATAGAGGCGTGTGCAGAGCTTGAACAAAGAGAACCTCCTGGCCTGGGGGAGCACAGGAGGCGTCTCTGAGCTAGGGGATCTTCGGATTTCACCAGATGCCTAGGATAGAGGAGGTGCGAAGGCCTGGACCCGTCCAGAAGGGAAATTATAAATATTTCCCCTTTAACATCTGTTCCTCCCTTTGTGTTCTCTGATTTAATAGATTTTTACCTGTTTTAATCATGTCCTCTTCACTCCATGGTGAAAGAGGGATTCCCAGCCAAGGGTTATGGGGACTGGAGAACACACGATCCCAGACTGGGTGGATGAGACCAGCTGCCGTTAATCGGGCACACGTATTCACAGCCTAGGCGAGGACGTTAGGCACCTGGCAGGGCCACATGGCGGCTGCCTCTGGGGAGAGAATGAGTAGCTGGGAAGGGCATGGTGGTGGTGGTAGGGGTGGGGGTGTGCGCGCTCTGGGGACAGGCTTCCTAGTAGCCGGAGGACAGCGCGCCCCCTGGTGGCCACGGGGCAGTGTGATTGGCTTGCTTGAGTAATTCCGCAGGCTGGCAGGGAAAGGAGGACCACTTCTCAAAGAAATACATTGCTCCCCTTGAAAAGGAGGGTTGTTGAGCTCAGGGAACTTATCCCCAGGAGGAGAGTGGGGAGGGAAACTTTCACTTAGAGCATCTGAGGACCTCCCGATTTTACCAGATGTCAAGGCAGCTCACAATTTTCTTAGGCCTTATACCTGTTAAAAGCAAGACAATAGGCCCCAGATGGAGTCACTTATGCTAAGCCTTGCACCATCCCACTGAGACTTAGTTGTAGTTTTTGGCTTTTCCAGAAATAGAATCTTAAACCAGTCAATCAGGAATCACCTGATCAGCACAACTTGGGTCATCTGCCTGGTAGACCCCTGTCATCCCCTAAAGGAAGGTAACCAACCTGCATTTTTTTGCCTGGTACGATTTCCTTCTGCCTGTGAAAGTCTCTCATCTGTATAGCTTCTTGGAACTCCCTTCTGTCTGCTGGATGGGCTGCTGCCCTCTTCACAAATCGTTGAATAAAACCAGTAAGATCTTTATAATCCCAATGTTTATAAACTGAATGTTGGTTGCGTTCTTCTGTACTTAACACAATTTCACTTTGCATCTAGCTCTCACGTTCAGTTGACAACCTCTCTTGTGTGGGTGCGAGAAATACGTCTAAGTTTGGTCTGGGTCTTCCTGCTCCAGCTGCTGGTCCCTATGGATGCCTTTCTCACGGGGGCACCCAGCCTGGCAAGCACGACTGTCCCAGTTTCCACCGCACTCACCATCTCGCTGTGACACTGTCATACAGGGCACACCTTGCACCACTTGGGCCCTCCGTTTTATTTCTAATCCCTCCTTCTTCCTGTAGCTAGAGAGCTTTGGAAGAAGGAAATATGATGAAATCACCATCTCATGGCTTCAGGAAAATCCAAAGCCATTGCTTTTGCTTTGAAGCTTTTCATAAACTGGTCCCTTCCGTCCCGCTTTGGCTCCCATTCTTTTTCCTCTTGTGCATTTTATCTGAGTCGACCACCATAAGGCACTTCTGGTTCCTAGAGGTGCAGCTCCCACCTCTGGGTCTTTGCATGTGCTGGCCCCTTTGCTGGGCTACTGTTGTCCTAACACAAACTCATCTTCCAGCTCTCAGGGGAGACCTCACTTCTTCCACCAGTGCTTTTGGCCTTGGCCAAGCTTGGCTTGGATACCTCCTATGCTCCTTTAGGTTAATCCAGCTCTCCCCATGCCTTAGTAGTTGCTGCTGTCCCCACCAGCCCGTCAGATCTTCGAGCACAGGGATTGTATCTTATCCTTGGTCCCATCACCCAGCTCCATGCAGGGTCCCTGGGTGGCACTCAGCAAATCTCTCCATCGACCAAATAAGGGGCACCAAATGTAGGAATATTGTTAACCCCTCTCCATCTTTGAGGGTTTATCATGGACCCGATTCTGTGTTTCCTTAAAAAAAAAAACTCTGGGAGGTGAATACTATTTCCATCCTCATTTGACAGATGATGGTGAAATGACAGGCCCAAGGTCTCATCACCAGTAAAGAGGGGAGCCCGTTTTTAAATCCAGGACATCTTGGTTTCAGACACTTGCTCTTAACCACTGCCCAGTCCTGTGTCTATGCAAACACAGAGCTGAATTTAGAAAGGATGGGGAAATAGAGAGTGACGTGCCATTCAATGTACTTCCTGCCTAAGATGTGTGCAGGAAGGGAGGGGGAGGGACAGCCTGAAGTGGGTGCTGGGACTGGCTGGAAACCATGGATGTTAATGGGGAAACCAATAAGCTGTCACCCTTGTCCTTAGAAAGACGGACACAGAGAGGAGGGCAGCCCAGGGCTGCCTCTGGAGGGAGGGTAAGATGAAGCTGTTATGGAGAGACTCCTCCTTGAGATGGACCTGGTGTCAGAGGGTCTGGAGCACAGATTCTGGAAGTTTCTAGGGGAGACTTTGGGATTTACACCTTAGCGAGCTTCAGGCTTTAATTGTGGAGTTCTGAAGCACAGCCCGAGAAGAAAAGCTATTACTCGAAGCCCATGTTTTATGAAACACAGATGTGATATTGATGCTCAGAGCCACTTAAGGAGTAATTTTGTGCAGGTTTCCCAAGCGATTTATTGGACAGGTCTGGAGATTTGCAAAAATGGATTTTATTCTCTTCATATTTTGGTTCCTAATCCCTTTTTATGCCAAATACTTCACATTTCAATTTGGAATTTCAGAACCTATTTAAATAAATCACGAGAGCTTAATGGAAAATCAAGATCAAATTAAATAAATGGGTTAACTGTTCAGTTGCTAGGTTTTACTTCAGCCATTACAGGGTTAGGGATTAAAAAAAAAAAAAACAAACCCACAGAGCAATTTAGAACCACCCCGTCTGCTTGGGGAGAGATCTCTATATCAACAGACCCTCCTGGGCATACTTACCCCATCTCAAATGACACATGGAGAAAACATCTGTTCTTTGACAAATACCTACACAAGAACAATTCAAATCACAAGCCCAAATCAATACCAAACGTACATCCTGCTGCATTTTAAATAGAAATAGGAGATCCAGCAATGTAGAATTCATTGCAAGTCATTAAAGTTTATTTACCAAGCATAAAGCTCGGAAGGGAGTTCAAGTCCTTGAAATGGAGAGAATGGTCTGTAATGCTGAGCAGTGAAGGAGGAGTGCCTGACTGGGAAGAAACATGTTTTCCTGAACTCATCCTTCTCTTGGGGGGCCCTACGGCTCTCACACAACTTCGGGACCCTTTATTTCCTCTTGTTCCCCGTACCCCCATTTTACCAGCTGCATGGTTATTCCAACCCCTACTAGCATTGCTGGGCAAGGTTCCTGAAAAGACAAGTTGTTCCCATTTCCTAAAGGTTCCTTGACTTCATCTCTATCTCTCCATCCTTTTTGTCTTTGCTTCGATATGCTAAAGAGTGGTTTTAGTTGGTAATGTAGAAGCATTTTCTGCAGCAACAAGCAACCCCAAGTTTTAATGGCTTAGGAAAACGAACATTAATTTCTCATCATGGGACTGTAGTTCGGCCGAGGCTCAGCGTCTCTTGCTTGAACTTGGCTGGACTCCACTGGGCTCCACTAGGCTTGGTTCCAAGCCTCAGCTCAGATTCAAGTCTGCTCTGTGTCATTCCTTTGGAGCCCCGAGCTGGAGGAGAAATGACTCCCTGGGGCACTGTTTGCTGAAGGAGGACGGTAGGAATGCAAGACAGGGAGGGCAAAGACACAGTGCCTGCTTAGGTCTCTTCTTGGTACCAGCAGGCTACCATGCTTACTTACCACATTCCGCTGGTCAAAGTAAGTCATGTGGCCAAGTCCAAAGTCAAGAGAATGAGGATCTATACTCCATCCGGGAGTGTGGGCAAGAAGCGTGAATATTGCCTGAATTATTGGGAGTGGGGGAGGGTGTGGAGTACAGGGATCTCTCCATCGTGTTTCATAAAGAAAAATCAAATATGGAGGCTCTGCCCTTATTTTCAGTGCTCCCGGTTAGTGCCTTAACTTCTCTGGGGAAAGAAGGCAGACTGAAATATACCAAGTCGATAGTGATCACGGTAGTGCTTAGAATCGATCACGCAACAACCACGTGTGTGGTATTGGTGTACATTCATACAGTGAGCACTCATTTCAGGCTTCGCAAACAATGCAGCTGTCTATGCCTGCACTGAATTTCTGTCTCAGCGTTCAGTTAGTGTTCCCATTCCAAAGGGTTGCAGAGACCTAATGCCCATCACTTTGGGGGTGAAGCAGGTGGTGTGGGGCGTGGTGGGTTATTGCCTGTCAGATCTGGCACGCTCCCCAGCATACTTATTCCCAGCTGGCCTCCAGTCAGTGATGTGTGTGGCCCTGCCACTTTACCAGACTTAGTTGATGAGACCTTTCGGGTGTGACTCTCCCTCAGACACTCCTCTACCTTTTTTGGGAACATGGGAAATAGTCCCTTTGTTCCTTGATAAGCCACCTACCAATTTCCGCTTTACTGCTTCCCATCACACTGGGCTCCATTTGGGCTGACCCAGCTTCAGAAAGTCTTCCCAACTCTGTTGTTTAGGGCGCAGTTTTATGTTCTGATTTCTTCACCTTTGTCCCAGGTAGAAAAGTTAATTTTGAGGCAGACGAAGTCACTTCCCAAAGTTGACCGCGTTGACTTAGTTGACTTTCTTTTTTTTTAAGATTTTATTTATTTATTTGACAGAGAACAAGTATGCAGAGAGGCAGGCAGAGAGAGGAGGAAGCAGGCTCCCTGCTGAGCAGAGAGCCCAATGAGGGGCTTGGGCTCGATCCCAGGACCCCGAGATCATGACCTGAGCCGATGGCAGAGGCTTAACCCACTGAGCCACCCAGGCGCCCCGACTTAGTTGACTTTCTGAAGTTAATTAAGGAGGGTCTGTGGAATTCAAAGGATGCTGTCCCTCCCCGAGGTTAACCTGGCTCTACAGAAAAAAAACTTTTAAGCAAAAATGGGCAAAATGGGGGATCTTTTGACACCTCCGCTCCAGTAAAAAGATTGCAATGACATGTATAGGATCAAATCAAACAGCATTTATAACTCAGCCTCTTCTGTTGGGTGGTGGGAGATGCCCCCATTGTTGGGGCAAAGTGTCAAGGTTTCAAAATGGCGCATTTTCAGCTCTTGTTTCCAAGTCTACAGAACCCAGTCCAGATGGAGAGAAGAAGAGGCACGTTTTTCCCCCACCGGTCCCCGTACCTAGAACTTGATCCACAAGGGTCCAGGAGAGTGGTGGGGCACACTAACTCAATACTTGCTCAGGCTTGGGGTTTGGAAAATAGGGTTTCATCTAGGTGCTGAGAGAGCTTTGCTTATACATGGCAAGATTCCTCCCACTTGTGGAAAGGACCTGGTGAACGTAAACGGTCATTCCATCTTCTCTGATCTCCGCAACAGGTGGTGCTTCCTCTACCATAAGAGATTTTATCCCATTGCCGAGCACCAGAAAAGAAACTTTGTGACTCGTAATGAAAGCCAAGTTCACACACACACATACAAGGGTTATCTACACGAATGATTGACTTGGTTGAGACACCCCATTCTCTTTATTCTCTGTTAAAACCGCATAATATCCTTCTCTCTCCCTCTCGGTTTCTCTCTTGGCTGTCATGCATTGTGGTGGTAGACCCAAAAATTATTCTTACACAATAATATCACCAAGGAAAGAGAAAAAGCAGACAACGTTCTCGTGGTGTAACTGTTCATCTTTTTCAGCCACTGCCCACTTTGAAAGACATTGGAAGTTAAGACACTGCTTGAAATATGACTGTTTGCCTGTTACTTAGCTTCTTAGAACCTCATAAAATGGGACTAATAGGAACATTGATGGGAGACGAAAGGGGAGGAACCAAGCTGCCTGTATGGCATATCCCATTTGTGTTAAAATCTATTAATAAACAACGTGCTGGAAGAAAATATACTAATATGTTGATGGTCATTATCTCTGGGTTGTGAGATTATGGGCACATTTGAATTTCTCCTTTATACCACTCAGCTTAATCTCATCTCTTGTTCACTAACCTTGTTCTGAAATGGCTTTTTCTGTTTCCAAAATCACATGGATTCTGGAAGGACAGAGACTGCTGCCCTTAACAGTATGTTTTGTAATTGAGTTGTAGTCGATATACATGTTTTTTTTAAGTGTACAGTCATCTCTGACAGAAATTACAAAAAAGATTTTCATCACACTTTTGAGCACTGGAAGTTCCTTGGAATAACTGGGTAAGGCAACTGATTTGAAGGAACAGCGTATCTTTTGGTGTATAATTTCTGGCATTGCACAAAATCAGTCATGGTGCTTTGATAGTTGCCCATAGATGGGAGGAAAAGCTAGCTTACACCGTTGTTCAAATTTTTTTTTTTTTTTACCTCCTAGGTGAATGTAATTTGACCAGTCATCTGGAAAGTTCCCGTATATGAAAAGTAAATATGTGTCTTAAGGAAAAGGAACAGTTCATTGAATGCTTTAATATAAAACAAGTCTTTCTGCTTACATTAATAAAAAGAGGAAGTAGATTGCATTTGAAACTAAATTGTGAAAAAAATGCGATTCTGAAGAATTTTCTCTGCTCTCAAATATAGAATATGAAAATCAAAGATTATTGGCTTTCATACACAGAAGGAGTTTTTTATTAATAAAAGCTAACACATAGAGCTGCCAAATTGGGAGTGAATGTTTGCTTTTCAGAAGGTTTTACTTCACAGGTATTTTAAATAGGTGGCTTCTTTAGCTCAAAGTCACAGGGCAAGGTCATGAGTATCAAATTCTGTAACAGAATGGGAAACAGTAATTCAATCTGGCCCAGTCACATATTTGATAAACAGTGGCAAAATTGTAGACAGTACAGATCAGAACCCCTCACAGTCTAGAACCCAAGTGAAGAACGTGGGTATAGATCATTCTGCTTTTAGGCCCGGAATGGAAAGACCAACCATCACACTCTCTTCAAGACTTTGGAAATTTATGCTAGAACTAAGGCTGACTAGTTCATCATCCTGGATGAAAAAAATGTTAGTGGACCAAAGTTAAATAAGAATTTGACTTGTTATAAACTCTTTTCTACTTGGGAACTAAAACACTGGTAGAAAGTATTAGACGAGGCAGAACATCCATTTCTGGCCCTTCGGGGAGAGGGGGCTGTGTCCATCTTGTAGAGGTGCATGGACACGATGACCCCTTCAGGTCTTTTTTCCAGTTCTGTGTTTCTGTGATGTCAGAGCTACTTCCTCTCTCAAAACCCCCCAGCAGTGGCCAAGTGTGAGAAGCCACAGCTGACAAAACCCGTGACAGTGTTTGTTGAGTTCTTCTTTTGGTTTCTCTGGTAGGAGTGTGATGGCGGAGGAGTGGAAGGCTAGAGGTCTGCTTTGGGGCTGTGGTCTCACGATGGTGGGCTCATCGACATCAAGATGCCCCCTCTGGGTGGCTGGTCACCGACCTCCTACGGCATTTCCATCCTCAAGAGTGTTGTGTGTGGGGAGCCACGGATGCCTGCTTTGTGTGGGCTGGACTTCAGCAAAAGCTGGATTCCACTTCCAGAGTTTTCATACAGATCATAGGGCCCTCGGAAGTCATCCGGGGATGGGGGGGGGGGGGGGACGAGAAAGTTACTGAGACTCACTCTGCCTCAGTATCCTCACAGCGCTATGCAGATTAAACACAAAAATAGATGTCAAGTTCCCAGCATAGCGTCTGGCACATAGTAAATATCTGTTAATTGTAGCTTTTTTCTTTTTTACAAGACAATACCAAGAGAATCTCGTTATTTGGAAACAACCAGATAATGTTTTTCTTTTTAAAATTCAGTTTGGTATGATCCAGACACTGCTAGCCTTAGGCAGTCCTGACGGCTGTGGGTTGAGGTCCTAGTAAAAAAAATCTCTCAGGGGGCGCCTGGGTGGCTCAGTGGGTTAAAGCCTCTGCCTTCGTCTCAGGTCATGATCCCAGGGTCCTGGTATCGAGCCCCACATCGGGCTCTCTGCCCAGCAGGAAGCCTGCTTCCTCCTCTCTCTCTGCCTGCTTCTCTGCCTACTTGTGATCTCTGTCTGTCAAATAAATAAATAAGATCTTAAAAAAAAAATTCCTCAGATGCTCCCACGCAGAGAAGTCTGATTAAAAAAAAAATCCCTTCCCAAGAACTGTTTATCAATAGGCAAAGTTATCTGACCTTGGGTCCCACTGCAGAAGTGTGGTGGGTAATTTGGGCAGGTGTTCCCTACCCTCATTGGTTTTCGGACCCCAGACCCACACCTGACCCGACTGGTTTGTCGCTCTCTCCAAGGTGAAGGTGACCTCTTACCCAGTGTCACGGGCTCCGTAGTTTTAAGCCTAATGGGGGTTAAAGTCCAAGTACACAGTTAGTGAATATTTGCTGAGTAAATGAGTCCATCCAGAATCAACCTACATCATTAGAGCATATCCACCACCCACATCAGCTCAAGCGTTCCACCAATGTTCAAATTATGGGCTATGAATTAACATGAAGCGTATGATTATACCTTGTGGTACAGGAGATTTTCTATCTCATGAGACTGTCCCTTTGGTTGAGTTTGGGAAGGAGGACTTCGTGTTGGATGAGCTGCCCCTCACCAGCTAGGGGCCTCTGGTTGAAATTTCATGAAGCTTTGATAGACTTCTCATCAAATTTTCAGAGAACTCTTATTTCCTCTGTCAAAGCATAAAACTCCATTCAGGGGAACTTCCTCATCAGTGTGTGAAGACCAGACCCAGCCTCTTGTGGGTTCCACATGGTAACCCATCAGAATGTCACCCAGCGATTGTAAGTTTCTGGCTGGTTTCCTGTCCCCCCGACAGCTGTACCTGTTCTCACTACCAGGAAACCAGGCCTGACGTGGACAGCCATCAGCGTCACTAGTGGCCCTGTCAGGTACCCAGAGGCTGGATTTTTTTCTTGTTTCTGAACTTGAGTTTCTCTGGCCTTGACCCTGTTTCTGCACTGGCCTACCAAGTTCTCCAGTCCACCTGCCAATCACTTGCTTTCCCTCTATCTGGGTAGACGGCCTAGATTTTGTATTTCAACCCACAGAACTTGAACTTGGTTCCTATTTCTCCTTTCTTTTCTTTAACCCATGAACTTTATATAGCAATTTGTATTTATAGTTGTGCTTGTAAACGCAGATGCCTCCCAGAAGATCATGTCATGAGTGAAGCTGGTGGGCCTTGTGGAAGTGAGGGGTGGGAACGACAAAGACCTACAGGGATGAATATTTTGCTCTCCCCGTTTGGAGGACACACAGGTGCGGAACACTAGTTCTCTGCCGTGACACAAAGAGTGGTGTGAGATGCTATGTGGCTTCGGGAACCCCCCTGAGGTTCAGATGTGCGTGGGTGATGGGGGACTGGTGGGCACATCAGGCTCTCATATGTGGATAAAGAGTTCCTTACCTGCAAATCTAGCCAGTGCTCTCAGTCCTGTTTGTTTATATTCAAGAAAAGGCAAAAATCTGGATTTGCATACCACTGGCTGGCTTATTTTCTAAAAGTACCCTCTGTGCTGGCCAATTAAATTGGCCAGTGGGCTGTGTTCAGGCCTGCTGGCTACTGGTGGAAGGACTCTGGCTTACAGATACCTTTCATACAGGGCAGTTTTCTGACTACATGGGGCATGATTGTGATTCTCCTTTCATATCTGCATGAGGGAATGGGAGAGTGAGGATCTGAACCCACAGCTTCTGGCTCCAAGTCCATGGGTCTTGCTGCCACAGGGACTGACTGTTTTCTCAGTTGCCGAGGTTCTCAGCGCACACCCTGATGTGCTTGTGCTGGGATAGCAGAACCTTCGTTTTACTCTTATGGACACTGCATCTACTAGACCCCTGGTGTGCACCGAGAAGTCAGTGTTCTCCAGCGAACCTCCTCCCAGCACAGCTGGAGTCTGGGGGACCACATGTGATGGCCTCAGAGCATCTCCTGTCTCCGCCTGAGAGAGAGCAGTGGTCCCTAATCAAATCCACTGCCTGTGAGCTGTTGGGGGCAGGTTGATGGCACGCTGAAGGTGGCCTGGGACGCATACTTCCAGTGTGGTTTTGGGCCTCTCTCTTTACCTCATTGGACCTCAGATTCCACATCCATAAAAGAAGGGGCTTGAATTCGTGTATCAGCTGGGACTGAATGCATGTACCAGAAAACCCAACTCAAGCAGGTGAAGGCAAACAGTTGAAATGGTTGGTTCACGTAATTAAATAAAAATGGCAGATGTTGGACAATATTTCCAGAAATTGGTCTCTTACATCTCTCAGCTGTGCTGTCCTCCATTTTGGCTTCATTTCAAGGTGGCAAGAGGGCTCCCAATTATTCCAGATTACCACTTCCTGGATTCAAGCCCAGAGCAAAAGAGAAGGGTGGTCTTTCTCTCAGCAGTGGCAGCTGGAGGCTTGTGGCTTATGACTGACTCTGTCTGTGTTGGGCGCACAGCGTTGGGCCAGTCCCTATGGCCAGAGCAGCGCAATACACAGAATTGTGTCCCGTGCCCGTCCCACCCGAAACAACTGTAGGCTGAACAGGTGGGAGGAGTGCTTCCCTAAGGAAAATCAGGCCATGGCCACCCGAAGAAGGGCAAACGGGTATTGGGTGTTAAACTTCATTAGTGGTTTAATATGATTTGGTAATAATAGAACACTGACATTCTACCCAAAGTCAGAATGATACAGAAAGGTACACTCAGAGAAGCATCACCCCACACCATAATGCTTTTACCCCCTCTCTTCCAACCATGTTATTTTAAAATTTGTTCATTCTGTGCTTCTTTGGAGAAGTATGTAAGCAAATCTTCTCATTCTCCTCCTTTCTCACACAGAAGAGAGCAGGCTACAAATGCTCTTTCCCACTTTGCCTTTTTACTCAATATTATCTCCCAGAAATCACTCCGTATCAAATTGTATCAAAAAATAGCCATAGAATTCTTCCTTGTATCTTTAAAAAAAAAAAAAGAAACATATCTCAGCCTCTCATTATGTGTACATACCATATTTTTTTCGATCAACCTCCTGTGCTTAGGTACTTAGGTAGTTTCCAATGTTTTGCAACTTTAAATAACACTACAATGAATAACCTTGGGTACCTGTATTTTTATGTTGTTGGAGGTATATATTTGGGGTGAATTCTTAGAAGTGGAATTTCTGGGTGGAAGGATAAATGCATATGGTGCTTTTCTTTTTTTTTTTTTTTTTTCATATGGTGCTTTGTTATAAATCACTGGGCTTCCCTCCCTGGGGATGGTACCATATCACATTTCTACAAGCAATGGACCCAGGTGCCTGCTTCTCTAGCCTCACCAATAACAAAATAACAACTGTTATTATTAACAATAAGGAGTCTGTGAAGCTCTTGAAATTTTTTTTTTTTTTTTGCTAATCTGATGGGTAAAAAATGATTTTTAACGTAGATTTAATTTGTATTTTTATTTGGAGTAAAGTTGATCATATTTTTACATGTTTAGGGAGCAACTTTATATCTCTTTAATCAGTAGTCTCTTCATGTCTTTTGCACCCTTTTCTACTGGATTTTTTTTTATCTCTTCCTCAATTTGTAGAATTTTAAAAACTTAAAAAAAACTTCAGATACTGATTCTTTGTGATCAATGTTGCAAACATTTTTCTGCCAGTTTTCATCTGTTTTGACTATTTTAAAACTTAAAAAGTTTTTTTTTAACATTTTCTGTAGTCAAATTTACCAGTCTCTCATCTAGATTTTTAGTCATATTAAAAATCTTTTTCCTGCTCGGATTACATAAAAGCTCATTCTTGTTCTCTCCTGGTACTTGTGTAATTTCATTTTGCATCTAGATTTCCAATACCTTTGGCAATTATTCGTGTGGATAATGCAAGAAATAGATCTAGGGCACTTGGGTGGCTCAGGTGGTTAAGCGTCTGCCTTCAGCTCAGGTCATGATCCCAGGGTCCTGGGATTGAGTCCCACTTTGGGATCCCTGTTCAGCAGGGAGTCTTTTTCTCCCTCTGCTCCTCCCCCCCCCCCCCCGCCCCAGCTCATGCTTATTCTCTCTCTCTCTCTGGCAAAAATAAACAAAATCTTAAGAAAAAAAAAAGAAATAGATTTAATTCTGTTTATTTATTTATTTTATTTATTATTTATTTGAAAGAGAAACAGATAGAGCATGAGCAGAGGAAGGGACAGAGGGAGAAGGAAAAACAAACTTCTCGCTGAGCTCAGAGCCTGATTCAGGGCTTGATCCCAGGACCTGGAGATCGTGACCTGAGCTGAAATCAGATTCTTAACCAGCTGAGCCACCCAGGTGCCCTGATATAATTTTATTTTTTACAAAATGACTGTTTGGTCAGCCTAATACCAGTTAGCCCCACTGATTTTGGATTATCACCTTTATTACCTTTAACACATTTATCGTAACCTAGATTTCTACAGGTATTTGAGCAGATCTCTTGACTTCCTATGTTATTCCATTCATCTGTCTATCTTTTTTTTTTTTTAAGATTTATTTGTTTGTTTGAAAGAGAGTGCTATGTGTACATCAAGGGAGGGGCAGAGGGAGACAAGTAGACTTGCCCATTGAGCATGGAGCTGGAATTGGGGCTTGATCTCATGATCCTGAGATCATGACATGAGCTGAAATCAAGAGTCAGATGCTTAGCAGACTGAGCCACTGAGGTGCCCCTCATCTGTCTGTCTTCGTAGGTGTTGGTATTGGGCTGTTGTGATGATAAAGGCTTCATGGTGTGTATTAATATCTTACAGGGCCACTCCTCTTTTATAGAAGACTTTTGGGGGGGGCAGAGTTTGCAGAATATTTGCAGGCTGATGGCAATGACCATGTAGACAGATGAGTCAGGAGAGAGGGGAAAAGTTCTAATGTCCTTGAATAGGCATGAGTGGAGAAGTCTGGGAAGAGCCAGAGTACATATTTGGGAAGTTGGTAGCTTTGTTGGTGAGAAGAATTCCCTTCTGATTTTGTTTTCCAGTGAAATAAGGACCAAAGTCATCAGCTCAGAGTGGGTGGGAGGGATGAAGAAGAGAAGGAGTCATCTTGCAGAAGGCAGTTGCAGAGTGACTAGGGAATTACTCAGGCAATGCAGAGGGCCCATCTGAAGTTGGTGGCCACGAACACCAGGCAGAACCCATCAGCACAGTTGTGTGTTTTTCTCTAGCCTCACACAATGGCTTGAGTTTGGTAGCTGAGTGGGCGAGGAGTTGAATTTAGACAAAGTTGGGATTTAGTCAAACTGATATGACAAATGGAGAAAGGGGTTAAGTAGTAGTGAGAGTCTGGATGCAAGTGAGCAAAAGGATGGGCCAGGGATCAAAGCTGGGCAAGAGGGAGATGAGGACAGTTTGGAGGGGGGGCAGGGCATGGAATGGATTCAAGAAGATGGAAGTGGTCTAAGAAATGTTGGGGTCTTTGGAAGGGGAGGTAATGATCCTGGGTAATGATCTTGGGAATGGATGGATAGGATGTCAACCAGGACATAAAATCACTGGAAGGCCAGAGTGCGAGGTAGGTTGTCTTGGCTGTTGTGATAGTGGCTGTGAGACAGTGAGCCAGATCCTGAAATCTTCATGAGTAAGGGACAGTGGTTGGGAGGCTGGAGATGATTGCAGTGAGAGGGGTGGCAGGAGGTGTCTCCGTGAGTCATTCCTCAGGGACCTGCAGGATTGTAGTATGGGGAAACTCTGGGGCCCACGACCCCTAGAAAATCCCCTCAGGATTCTCTTTTAGTCTTCTCCCCTGGCAACCCTCCAGGGCTGGATTTAGCAGTGAAGTCTGACTCTAAGAGGCTTGCTTGAGAGATTTGTCTTTAAGTTCATAGAGCCTGCTGTTTCTTAAAACTCAGAGGCCAACGGGAAGCCTTGAGGGAGATAATGGAGAGCCAAGTGGGGCACTTTCTGAAGGGCTGGCATGAGTTCCAGCCAGTGCTGGGGTTCCTCTGCAGTGTAGACTGGGTGAATGGAGACGCTACTTGTCATACAGGAACTCAAACTTAAACGCTCAAAGAGTCAAATAGGCCAAACACTGTGGAAACCAGGAGGAGCCCTGCCTACAAGAGGAGACACTATATACCCTCTTGTCAGCCCAGCCAAGCTCCAAAACCAAAGCCTTAGCTCTTTCTTCAAGAGTCCCTAAATATCCCAAACCATCTTTCTGCTTCAAGCTCTCTTTCCCTTCCAGACTTCCTGAGAATCCCCAAGCATCTGAAGTCACTCCTGAAAGATGACATGTCCCAGCCAAGGGAACGAGACTGTGGCCTCCTTCAGAAGGACCAAAGCTATAACGAGCTCTGGCCGAAGCGGTGACTGCAGTGTGGCTTCAGACATGGAACTGAGGCTCACTCTACCTGAGGCCTGTTGACAAGAAGGGCCCTAGGTCTCCACAAGGGAAAAATACACAATGTCCGAACAATTAACCTTTGAGGGAACCAGTGTATCAATGGGCTTGGGATGGGGTCACTATCTGACCAAGGGGACACGTGATTCAGTTCTTACTGGATCTTTGTTAAGAATTAAAGATGATGGGGCGCCTGGGTGGCTCAGTGGGTTAAAGCCTCTGCCTTCGGCTCAGGTCATGATTTCAGGGTCCTGGTATCAAGCCCTGCATCGGGCTCTCTGCTCAGCGGGGAGCCTGCTTCCTCCTCTATCCCTGCCTCTCTCTCTGACTACTTGTGATCTCTCTCTATCAAATAAATAAATAAAATCTTAAAAAAAAAAAAGAATTAAAGATGATGGGGCACCTGGGTGGCTCAGTCCGTTAAACATCTGCATTTGGCTCAGGTCATGATCCCAGGGTCCTGGGATCGAGTCCCACATCTGGCTCTGCTCAGCGGGGTGCCTGATTCTCCCTCTCCCTCTGTCTGCTGCTCTACCTACTTGTGCTCTCTCTCCCTGGCAAATAAATAAATAAAAATCTTAAAAAAATTAAATATGGTCTGTGCCCAGTTAAGATGTTAGAAATAAAGTTCAAATCGATGTTATTCTCAGTCATGTACAGAAAATTGGAAGTTGGTGTGGAGGTAGGAGAAAAGTGCACCCTGGACTTGGGGGCCCAGAGTCATGCTCACATGGACCAGAGAAATCAGGTAAGAACTCGTGTCTACTCTCATGCGGTGTCCCAGGATGTCTGTGTGTGGAGGAGGGGCAAGGTCCTACCAGCTCTTACTCTTAGGCTGTGCTTTGCCAATGGCATTGCACTCCAAGGTTGACAGATGGAGCCTGGATTGGGGTAGAGAAGTGGGAAGGATGAGGGTGGTTCTTTCGCTCAGAGAAAAATGGTGTCTCAGGATTCCTGGCCCTGACTCCGCATCTAAAAGAAATGCCTCAGATCGAATAGGAACACACACATACCCACTCCTACATGGGTATATCCTCAAACCCACAAACTCAGAGCTGTGATTTTTCCCCCTCAGACAGAAACAGCTGCATACCCTCTATTTGCTCAGTAACCAGAGGTGCTGGGTAAGAGAGAAGAGCCTCATTCTATAGAAAATGTGTTTTGAACCCCAAGCACCAAACTTTGTTAAAATGTACAGATCAGTGGAGATGCCCTTTGAGGAATGAAGACCCTCCCCCCCAACTCCTCCATATTCCATGGCTTTTTGGGGATTATGTGCCTGTATGCAACACCCAGCTCTGGGCTTGGGAACAAGTCTGAGGGCCCTGGCTGGGAAGTTCTCAGTCCTGCCCGACTCTGGCCTAGGGGACCAGAGCCCTCAAAGTCAAGGGTCTGGCCTTATTCCCAGCCTGACTTTCCTATCCCAAACCCTGCTCTTGGCCACTGCCACACACACACTGTCATGTCCCCTGAGGCCAGTCTGTCTCCCTGACCTCCCACCCCACAACATACACACAAATACACACACTATCTGCCGATTCCAGCTTGGACCGATTTACTGGATTTCAGACCCCACTGAAATCTTGGCTTTGGCCCCCCAAACATCCACCTCTCTTCTTCCTGGTTGGCAGACCTCCTTTTAGAGATATCCTTTCTGGACTCACGACCCCACACAAGCCTGCCTTTGGAAGAGCGGATAGTTGAGTGATCGCGTTTTGATCTTTTGGTGAGGTCTGCTCTGTTTGCTGTGAGACGTGAGAAAGCCTGTAATTTAGTGACATCATACTACTTTGCGCGCAGGTGCGCTACTGTGTGTGTTTCCTGGAGGGGCCCCCTTTAGCTTGTCTGCGTCTGTCACGTGAGTGACCACAGTCAAACCTGAATGATCGCTTTTCTTTTGGCTCCATGTTCATTTGAGTTCCCTGAAGGGCAATTATAGAGTAAGTTCTGTGGGGCCCTAAGGAAGCATGGGCCATGGGGACAAGGGAGTGAATGCAGATTCTGAAGTCCCAGCCAGGGACCACGTTTAAGTGTGGAAGAGAGTATTCAAAATTTGCAAAGTCCAAGACATATGCTCACCATATCTAACCGTGGTCTTTCGGGTCCGGTCTAGTTCCCTCAGGCACAGAAGCAGACATTCTAGTATCACCTATGGGAACCGTTGGAAGGGTTAAACGGTGTGCTGTGTGTGTGTGGTGAGGACCACTCAGGACAGGTTATTTCTTTTCCCTTCCTAGTCCTAGTGGAATGTGTTTTCGAGGGGCACTGCTGACATATATTCTTGAAAGTAAAACCCCTGGGACACCTGGGTGGCTCAGTCGCTAAGCATCCAACTCATGATTTCGGCTCCAGTCATGATCTCAGGGTGGTGAGATCGAGCCCCGTGTCGGGCTCTGTGCTCAGGGAGTCTGCTTGAGATTCTCTCCCTCTGCCCCACCCCACTCTCTCTCTCTCAGAATAAATAAATAAATCTTAAAAAGAGAGAGAGAGAGAGAGAGAGAAAGAAAGCCTTAAGAAACCTTAGATGCTTTTGTGTGTGAACACCTTTGCTGCCATTGTGATCGGAGATGGACACTCTGACGTATCAGCTTTTCCTCTGACAGCTGCTCCCAGGTCTGTTCGGGTTGGGGAGATTTTTCCTGGCTTCCCACAGAACCGTCATTTGTGCAGGGCTATACACAGCAAGGAAATGAGGGAAAGCAAGCAACATCTGGCACTAAACAAATACCATCATCTTACAAATGAGTTGTCTGTGGGGTAATGATTCTTGCCTATGTAGAGCCCGGGGAAGTCAATGCCAGGACCCGATCCTAGGGAATCAACACCTAGAAGGCAGTCCTCGGGCTTCCCGATAGCTCTGCTGTATCTACAGCTGAATTCCAGGAGAAAGCTAAATTTGGAAGAAAGAGTAGGTGCCAGTGTTCATAGATTTCAGTCCCCCTGGACGACGGAAAGCCCATCTCTGGCTCTATTGTTTAAAGAGCAGAATTCGGCAGGCACAGAAGCATGAGAGTGGGTCAGTGTTCTCGGGGGTGGAGGGTGAGCTCGTGCGAGCCCCGGGAACATCTCCGGTCTTGCTACCTCAGCCTGGCCGAGACCATTCCTGGTGTGTGTGTGTGTGTGTGTGCCAGGGTAGCCGGGAGCTCCTGAGACGTTCTCTAGCATCCTACAGAGGTATGCATGTAAATGACTAAGACAGATGATTTATGCTTTATCTGGTTCTTATGGGGGGGGGTTATACCCCCAAAGAAGAAAAATGTTCATGAATCATTCAGTAACACTTAAGTAACTCCAATCAGGCTGTGATGAGAATGGCCCTGGGGATAGATGGTAATGGACAACTTTGTCTCTGGCATCCACGTGTTTTGTCCTCTCTCCTCTTAGCATGACTTTTCCTCTCTCACCTGAAATGCCAGGCCATCAGGTATCCTCTCTGTTAGGTCCTAGACAAGCCTGCTGCCACCAGATGTTGTGTGCCACAACATAAAGGAGAAATTGCATGGGGACGGTCATAGAGGAGTTTGGTTCGTCTTGCATGATGTTTGGACAAAAATCTATCATTTGATGCACTTAAGAGATTTCATAAATATCTAAATTCTTGGCTTCTCGGGGCGCCTGAGTGGCTCAGTGGGTTAAGCCTCTGCCTTCGGCTCAGGTCATGATCCCAGGGTCCTGAGATTGAGCCCCACATTGGGCTCTCTGCTCAGCAGGGAGCCTGCTTCCCCCCTCCCTCCCCTGCCTGACTCTCTGCCTACTTGTAATCTCTCTCTGTGTCAAATAAATAAATAAATAAATAAATCTTTAAAAAAAAAGAAAAAATAAATTCTTGGCTTCTCTCTCTCTTGTGTGTGTGTTTGTGCACACATGTGCATGTGCACACACACGCACACACAAACCCTGAAGGATTTGGCAATCCTTGATTAATTTTATATTAGCAGCCATTGGCTGGAGCTGAGTAGTGGCTGCTCCTTTTAGATGGGCTGCTGTTGTTCAGTTTACCATAGTCCCCACTATTCCCTATTGCCTCCTTCTCAGTTCAAATTTAGTCAGGCAACTGGCTTTTTTTATTCACTCACACTTTCCTTCCTGGTCCTGTAGGTGTTTATTTGAAGTCTCTATTTTGGATCTTCTGAGTGTTCTATCTCCTCACCTGTTTCAAAAGTCATCAATTTGTGCCCATTTCCCTAAGCTCCCCTGTTTCAGTGATGACTGAAGAAGCTCTAATTGGATCAGCAAACTCACAGAACAATATTAACGGTCCTTAATAGTTGGATAACTTTATCAGTTAACATGGCCTTGATAATATTGCTTAAAAACAAATCACAGAATCTTTGTGGGGATTCAGCAGAAGGCATTCACTTTGTTCAAGTGGTCTGCTCTGTGGATGAAGGTCAGCTGCTCCAGGTTGGGTTAGGTTGGAGGGGAAGGGGTGGGGGATGGATGGCTCTATTAACATTTCTTATCTTCTTTCTGGGACTTGTAGGCCGGCTTAAACATGTTCTTCTTATGGTGATAGCAGAGGTAGGAGAGAGAGACCTAGATTTGTGCCTCATTCTACCACCCAGCAAGTCATAAGATGAAACCCAAGGTCAAGAGATGTAGGAGCATTCCTGCCCGCAGCTCAAGGTGATGGCCAAGTTACAAGACATATGTATAGAGACATGTTAACATTATCCCAAAAGAGATCTGGCTTTCACCCTTGGCTATTGGTGGGGGATGCTAGGTTCCCGGAATGCCCTGCTTGGTAGGATTGTCCTGTCAGCCTGGGGACTTTGGCCACTGGACAAAAAAATTTAACAATGTGATTTATGGTGGAGGCTTGTGGTCGAGGTAGTGTATCGAGGCCGGCTGTGGAGGGACTGAGGACTAAAGGTGGAGCCATACAGGTAGTACGTGATAGAACCCAGTAAAAGCTCTGGACACGGAGGCTTGGGTGCGCTTTTCTGGATGGTAACAGTCCATACATACTGTTGCACATCATGGCTGGGATGGGGGGATGCCGTCCAGGCTATACGGGGAAAGAATGCTTGGAAGCCCCATGCTTGGATGCTTCCCAGACTTTGCCCAGAACCTCTTCCTGATTTTAATTTGCATCTTTTCCCTGTAATAGACCATAGCTATGAGTGTAAAGGTTACCAGTGAGTTCTGTGATTTTTCAGAACTGAGGGTGGTTTGGGGAAACCCCTTGAAGTTGAATTGTTGGAGGCAAGGGAAGCCATTTTGTGTGAGTGGTTCCCTAACTTTGCAGTTGGCCCAAACTCACAGCACAGAAATAAGAAGGGGTGAAAATCAAAGCTAATAATGCAAATTACCACAATATCCCTCTCAAGTACATCTTTATCCATTTACTGCATTCAGCAAACATTTATTGAGCACCTATATATATATGCCTAATGCTATTCCAGGATCTGAAACTAAAAGAAGTTCTTTTACTCTAGCAGAGGAGACAAAATATAAAAAAGCAAACAAATATATGAGATCATGTCAGATTGTGAGACATACAATGGAGAAAAATAAAGCATGGTTCAAGAGGTGGTGGAGAGAGGCTCTATTTATATAGGGGTAGTTAAGAAGGACTCTTAAAGAGGCACCTGGGTGGCTCAGTCGGTTGAATGTCCGACTCTTGGTTTGGGCTCAGGTCATGATCTAAGGCTCCTGAGATCCAGCTCCATGTCAGGCTCTGTGCTCAGCAGGGAGTCTGCTTGTCCCTCTCCCTCTGCTCCTCCCCCAACTCTTTCTCTCTCCCTTTCACTCTCCCTCTCATTCTCTCTCTCATAAATAAATCAAATCTTAAAAAAAAAAAAAAAGGACTCCTAAAGTCCTGGAAAGGTGACATTTGCATAGAGTTGGATGAAATGAAGGAAAAAATTGGGATATGATTCAGGGTAAGAACGTTCTAGAAGGATGGATGAGCAAGCCCAAAGACATAGGATGGAGGAGCATGTGAAGCGGGCACTCTGGCAGAGATGTTACGGTAACACAAGGAGCTCATCCTATGGAAGGTTTTCCTCCTGTGTCCTTGGAGGACAGTGTTGTACCTGAAGGCTTTTCTCCCAAGTGTCTCCAGTCAAGCCTGAGGCCAAGTTCTGTGTGTTTTGTTTTTGTGCACCTTGCTTAGGAGTGTGGTCGGCCTGGGGATCATCTCACCTGCCTCTTTCCTCCCTCACAGAGGATGAGCAAGTGTCTCCAGAGGCTTCTAGCTTCTCAGAGGGGCAGAAAAAAGAAAGCAAGAGAAGTACAGGAATACAAGTTATTTCTGTTTATTTTGTTCATTAAGTGAACAAATGAGCCCATAGCTGGAAAGTACAGGGTGACTAAGAAGTAGCCCAAAGGGAAAAACCTAATGGGGGAATTTTATTAAAAGACGTAATTTACATATCTACCCTTTGGGCTTCCCTCTCGGCCTCTCTGTGGTTCTCAAAACTCCGGGGGTAGTGGGAGGTGTGGGATGGCAAGGCAGGAGCTGATGCCAGAAAAATAATGAGTTGTGCAGGGTGTGCACAAAGGTCCTTTGGGCTTGAGGGACCCAGGACCTTGAGGCCAGCTGACAGGAGTTCCCCACGTGGAGCTGTGTTGGGGGCTGAGATGCAGAAGGTGCTTGCCACAAACCTTGACTCCTACAGGGCTCAACAGTTGGTAGCCGCTGTGGTAGATTTGCTGGCGGAATTAGTTCAAGTGTATTCCTTTCTCTCAAAAACCCTTCTCTGGAAAGGTTCAGAAGGCACCGTTGGGGCAAAGGGGAACCCCGTCTTCCCTTTTTTGTAGGACTTCCTTATCTGCCAGGTCTGTCAACCCAAGAGCAAGAGACTGCAGAGACAGATGGGTGCACAGAGGATTAACGCTGCTCTTTGCCCCCCACCAACCAGCAGCAGTCACCAGACAAGCTATTCCTAGTCGATCTCAAGTGTCTTTTGCAAATTTGTGATCTGCTTAGTGTTTGAGAGGTACCCGGAGGCAACACCACAAATGTGCTCCCAGGCTCCTCCTGCAGGATTTTCCTTAAAGGGTATGCCTTCCTCTCAGTTCCTTTTCCCCCTTATCCAATCTGTGCTTTCCCTGAATGCTGTCCTCACTAGTTCTTTCCCTCCTTGTAGATTTTCTGTTCAATTCCTGTACGCCACCCCCCTCGCCCCCAGCCTCAGGCTTTCAGAGAGAGATGGTGTAGAATCCAGAGACCAAGCTAGGTCCACCTTAAGAAGTCATGTCCTCCCGCCTCAACTTCTTGAGAACAATCTTCTGTATGCACAACTTTCATGCTGCTTAGTAAATGTTTAACAGTGAGCTACGATTTTCTCCTGGCCCTGCCCATTTCCCCGTGTCCCTGCCCTGGAAGGGGTAGGTGAGAAGAACTTAATGGAACATTCTAGAATGTTCTCCTCTGGGTCTCCAATCTCTGACCAGGCTCTCAGATGTTCCAAATGTTATGCCATGATTTTACTGGCATGCTCTCTGAGAGAAATAAAATAACAGAGCCACAGTCCTGACTTAAGGAGTAAGGAGAAAGGAGGCTTTGAGGGTTGGCAGAAATGGCGAAGGGCACAGGCTATCTTCGTTTTCTGCCCACGGTTAATGAACGCCTGCCAGTGGTGGTGAGGATGTGTAACCACGATGCCTTCTAATGATTTGGGGTTTTTCTCTTTTTAAAGTAACAGAACAGAAAGATGTGAAGGTGACAGCTAGTGGTTTCAGGAAGACCATAAGCACTTTGTATTCACTTTCTTTTCTCTCTCCAGTCAAAGTGGAGATCAACCGTCTTGTAAACTTCTCTCACTTGTTCCAAGAAGACCCCGAGCTCGTGCTTGGAGCTGTTGCTTTCCCACGTTCCCCGCTACTCCAGATCCATGCTGTGGGGTACTAGTTTTTCAGTGGAACGTGGCGGGTGGTTAACCTGAGAATGGTTCCTAGGGAATGGCCTTCTCGGAATTATGTTCATGCCTCAGTACAAGGGACTATGTAGAAGATGAGGAAGAATAAGTGTGAAAATATACTCGGGTGCTCCAGCGGGTTAAGAGGGAGTTGCTGTGAAGTCATGTTGTTAGGCTATTAAATAGCGGGTTGGGTACTTCTATTCTTAGCAATGTGGTTTTCTGTGTAATTAAAAAAAAACAAACCTTTTGCAAATTTCTGGAACTAAGAAATAAAGTCGAAGCGATGTCTAGATGTACCTGTGAGAGAGAAAAGGTACTCTGGAGGGGCAGAACGAAGAAAGTGTATGAACCCACATGAACTACCCTGGGGGCAGGGGTGGGGGGTGAGGGACAAGGGGGTGCAGTAGGGGAGAAGCCGCCATAGTCCAGGCTTGGGAATTGGCTGTGGAATCAAGGAGTTTCGGTTTTAAGGACCAGCAGGCACACAAGAGCACCGGGTCCCAGGAGAGGAGAAAGGCAAAACTGAGCCCCCGGTAGAAGGATGAACTGAAAGCAGCTGCCCGCTCACACTTGAAATGACACGGAAGCTTGTAGTTGTTTTTTAAAAACAAGAGCCTCCCTTTAAAATTCATAATCATAGATGCCCTCACATGAATGTGATATTTAAATTTATATTACTAGAGTGGTCTAGCACACAACCCTCCAAGAAATTAATAGGAAATGCTGTCACAGGTGGGTGACGCCTTTAGGCCACCTGGTTAAAACAAACATAAGCTCTCTCTGGGAGTCCACACCCTCTACCCAGAGCGTCCAGGATTCCGCTATGAGAAGTCACAACTAGAGATTAATTTACAACTAAAAATTACAAAACACAGGAAAAAAACAAACCATAAAAAACAGGAGTTAGCAAACCAAAACAAAAATCAGAATCAAAGAACTTCAGATAATGTAATTGTCAGGTAGATTATTAAATAAACATGCCTCAAATTATGAAAGTCACCAAACAAATAACAAAGAACACCGTAAAAGGGTAAGACACCATCAAAGAAGACCAGACTTGAGTTAAATAAGAAGTCAACTGTAACTTCAGAAATTTAAAAAAATATATAATTTAAAATTTAATATGTTATACTGAAGATCACATATCACCGAATAAATAACTAGTAGATGCGAAGATTGATTTGAGGAGCGTTCGGGGGTCTGCACAGAGAAATGAAGCCCTTCCCCCTTCTGCCTTTCCCCCTTCTGCATGGGGGAAGGGCTTACTGATATGGGGTGTACAATGTGAGGTTCAGTACACGTCTATCGGGTTTCTAGAAGGAAACAGCAGAACAAATGGAGATCAGGCCATAGTCCAGGAGAACAAAAGAGAATTTTGCAGGACTAATGAAAGCGGCAGTCCTTAGCAGGTTAAAGAATACCAAATTCTCTACCAGGTACAACAATGCCAAATTGAAAGGGAAGATTTTAGAAGCATTTGTAGATTAAAACAAAACAAAACAAAACAAAACACAAAACCCATTACCTAAAAAGGAATGAGTATCAGATTGTCGGGAAGTTTACAACACCAACAACAGAAGCTAGAGGACAATGGCATAATATATTCAAAGCCCTAGGAGAAAATAATAATCCTTTTTACATTACAACTAAATTACCGTTTAAGAATAAGGGCAAAAGAAGAGTAGAGAAACAGGGCAGAACGAAGGTACTGGTCCCACCAGTAGTCAAAATGGTCAGGGAATGGGCAGAGGTCATTGAGACATTTTGGGGAGAAGTGGGGCAATACTGGTTAAATTTAGACTTTATTAAATCAACTCTGCTTATTAAAATTATGTAAAGGTAATCATGTCAGATGAAAAATTGTACGTACAACCTTTTTTTTTTTTTTTAAGAGCAAGAGTGGGCTTGTGTGAGCAGAAGGGAGGGGCAGACCGAGAGGGACAATCTTAGCCTGGGGCTTGATCTCATGGACTCTGACATCATGACCTGAGTCAAAGCCATCCGAGCTTAACCATCCAAGCCACCCAGACCCGCCTATATCTTTAAAACCCATTGAGAGAACACCGTTGAATACAAAGTAATTGGTCAATATTAAACAGATGCAAGAAAGAAAGAAAAAAAAAGCAGATGGAAACCAGGTTAAATATACAACATGAAATCAGATGACTGAACTAGATTCAATACAGCAGAATTCAGACAAATGTAAAATTAAACTCTGAATTAGAAAGAGTTGTCAGTTGTATTGGATTAGAAAAATGCAACCATGTGCTTTAAAAAAGAAATTTAGAACTTAGAGGCAAAGAATTAGTGAACTCAAAAGTATAAATAAAATAAAAGTATAAAAAAATACCAGCCCAAAGAAAGTGATGTTGTTGTAATAGGAGTGGACAAAATTCTTTGAAGCGTAAAAGGAATGTTAGTGGGGAAAAGGTCATAAAATAAGGACTTTTAGCAAGCAGCACTGGAAAACTGGTTATCCATATGGAAAAAAATAAGTCAAATCTCTACATCAAACCATATTTAAGTGGATTAAAGACATGCTTACGAAAAAGCATGACTGAAAATGTTCTGAAAGAAAACGAAGGAGGATGTTGTTATGTTCTCAGGATAGGAAAAGATTTCTTAAACACAGCACCAGAAGCACAAAACATAAATGAAAAGACCCATACATTTGACTACATTAGATTATTTAAAAACAAAAACAAAAACAAACCTTCTTCTACATTAAAGACATCATAAACAAAGTAAAAAGCACAAATATTTGATTTGGAAAAGATACTTGGCATGCACTTGTAACCAAGAAAGGATTTGGCCTGGAATTTATAAACAGCTCCAACGGAAAAGGCCGAACGATATGATAGGCAGTCCTCAAATGACAACACCCAGTGGTTTCAAAACATAAGAAAAGATGTTCCTCTCTCCTGTAATCAGTGTCATGTAAATTAAACAAAAAAGATCTGATGTTTCATACTCGTTAGAGAAAATGGAAAAAAAAAATCTGACGATGTCAAGTCTGGTTGAAGAGTATAAATGGGCATGTGTATTTTGGAGAACATGGTGTCAATGTTTTGTTTTGTTTTTTTAAAGATTTTATTTATTTATTTGACAGACAGAGATCACAAGTAGGCAGAGAGGCAGGCAGAGAGAGAGAGACAGAAGCAGTCTCCCCACTGAGCAGAGAACCCGATGCGGGGCTCCATCCCAGGACCCTGAGATCATGACCCGAGCCAAAGGCAGAGGCTTTAACCCACTGAGCCACCCAGGCACCCCGGTGTCAATGTTTAATAATGTGGTGGGATTGCTTGGCCAGAGGATTTGACCATGTCCAGCTTCAGGCAACATTGTTTATCACAGTGGCAAGTTGAAAAAAAGGCTTAAATGCTCAGGTATGGGGTCTAGCAAGGCACAGATGTTTTATTAAGAATATATTGCATACAGGGGCGCCTGGGTGGCTCAGTGGGTTAAAGCCTCTGCTTTCGGCTCAGGTCATGATCCCAGGGTCCTGGGATCGAGCCCCACATTGGGCTCCCTGCTCAGCAGGGAGCCTGCTTCCCCTCTTCTCTCTCTGCCTGCCTCTCTGCCTACTTGCAATCTGTCAAATAAGTAAATAAAATCTTAAAAAAAAAAAAGAATATATTGCATACAGATGTGCCGGATGCTTTTATTTTCTATGCTTGTATGCCTGAAAATTTCCCAATTAAAAACTTAGGTTGGCGAGGGTTTGGGTGAAAGGCACTTACCCTGTCAATTGCTGTAACTACGTGCAAGGGCAACAATTTATGCTGGTGAGAGTGTGGGGAAACAGGCGCCCTCATACACTGCAGGTGAGAATACAGATTGAGAACACCTCCGCAAAGGTAATTTTGGCAGTGTTGGACGAAATTGTAAATTCCTTTTGATTTAGCACAATTTCCTCTAGGCGTTCATTCAAAGAAAAAGAGCAACGTGGGAGCAAAGGTTTCTCTCCAAGGAAGTTCATCACAGCAGTCACAGCGCCGTTCGTAATGTTAATAATGAAGAAGCAATCTCCCACCACCAAAGATCGTGGACTCACTATAACGCTGGACCCATCATGTCTCACTCGATTTAATTGGTTCTAATTTGGGGTGGAACCGCCCGACGGAATATTTTGCGGCGAGCAGCATGACGCTGTTGCAACTTTTTAGTGAGGTGGAAACTCTTGCAAAATATTAAGCTAAAAGAGAGTAGGTTACAAAATAGTGGGTAGAGTGTCCCATTAGAAAGACCAAGGTATGCACGGAAGCCAAGACAACGGAAGTCAACAGAAGTTACTTGTGGGTGAAGGGCAGGTGATTTCTATTTTCTTCTGCTGTGCTGTTTTGTTTTGGTCTGCGCGTGTGTTTCATTTTAACCGGAGGGGCTCCCCTTGGGCTGAAATCATCTGGACAGGCGGGCCTGACAGCCCACGCCCGCAGGCAGGGAGTTCCGCGGGAAGCCCGAGGCGTCTCTGGTTACAAACGAATCTGGAGGAGAGAGAGTCCCGAGTTCACCTCTGGCGTCACCACCCCCACGCTGGGCGACTGGGGGAGCTGCGCCATCTCTGAATCTGGCGTCGTGGAAGGAGTAGACCGCCCCCTCCCCCGGGCGGGCCTCGTTCCCGCTCGCGGGGAGGGTCAGCGGGGCTCCGACACGCGCGCCCGCGCCGTTTGCAAAGCCCAAGCGCGCCGCGTCACGCGCGGGTGGCGATCGCCGCGGCCCCGCAGCCACCGCAGCGGCGCGGACTCGGGGCGCGCGGGGGCGGGGCCGCGCGCGGGGGCGGGGCGGGGCCGGGGCCGGGGCGGGGGCGCCCCGCGGGTGGCAGGCGGCGGGGAGGGCTGGGCGCCCCACGCTGCCGCCGCCCGCCGGGGATTCCCCCAGGCCAGCGCCCGGGGAAGTCCCTGTACGCACGGGTATAAGAGAGCGGCGCCGCGGAGCGCACCCCAGGCCGGCAGTCCCCAGCCATGTCGCGCGGCCTCCGGCTCCTGCTCCTGAGCTGCGGTAGGGCCCCAGACGCCTGTCGCGCCCCTTCCCATCCCCTCTCGGCGATACAACCCCCACCCCCACCCCCGCCCCGTCTTCTCGCTGGCTCACGCCGCTCTCTCTGTCCCTCTTGCAGTCTGCAGCCTGGCGTCCGCGACGCGGGAGGTGAAGGTGGCTTGTTCCGAGGAGGCGGACTTGCCGTGCACCGTCCACACGAACCCTCAGGGCCCCTACAGAGTTTTCTGGGCCAAGGTAAGCGCGGCGATGCCCGCGGGCGAGGGCTCGGCCGGCTTCGTTGGAGGCAGAGGGGGACCGCCTCCCTGGGGCTGGCGACCCTGTGTGGCCCCCAGCCGGCCTGCCTCCAACTCCCGGGTCTTCCCGCATGCCTCCTTTAACCAGTACCCCCAGCATCTTGGTACCAGGCGATTAGGTTAGATTAGATTTTTGTTCCCCAAGGACCTAATTCTCTTCCTGCCCCTAAAGGTGGCCTGAAATGAAGGATCCAAATAAGCCCTTTGGGGAGCGCAGAGACCCTCTTATTTGGATGAATTCTGGAGGCCACCTGTGGTCGTGGCCAGAAGGCAGATATGGATATCAGACAGGAGGCCTGTCCCCAGATTTCTGATTTCTCATGTCTGGGGACTGTGATGCCCAGCATTTAGGGCAGGAAGGGTAGGGATAGGCATTTGAGAGGAAGGACTAAGAGATCATCCGATGTGATTTCGGCTTGTTTCCCTGGTGGGGGTCATCTGTCAGCCATCCCCATGGTGGGTTCTCCTGGCCCCTCGCTGGTCCTGCTGCCTGGCCATCTGGCAGGCAGTCCCTAGAGGTGAGAGGCGCAGCAAGGGGCTCATCTGGGAAGAGGCCGGCCTCACCGTAAGAAGTGAGCTGCTCTGGGGCATTTTTAAAGGACGCCTCTCAACTGGAACATTTTCAGATGCTGAGAGCGCGGTTCTGGCAGTCTTTGACACGCCAAGCAGTCCCTGGTCTTTTGCTCACCTGTGTGCATGAGGTTAGGGCCACAAGAGCACGTGAGCCAAGTGCATGTGATCTCCCATCCTTAATCAGGGGCTTTGATTGAACTGTCAGACCTTAGAGGAAATCCCTGTGACTGCTGCCTTCCACAGAGCGCAGGGCTTTTCTTCTGCCCTCCAAAAAAGATGCTATAAGAATCTGCAGCTGCATCAGGCCAGTTAGTAAGGCAGCACGGGACAGCTGTGTGTGTGTGTGTGTGTAGTCTCCTGACCAGCTGGTCAGTTTCCCCAGACGGTGCTGCAACATTGCGTTTCTGTATTCTGCACAACACCCAGTGTGTGCCCTGCTAATTGCTTAGGTGTTCGGTGAGTCCAGGCTGGCTCTCTGTGAGTTCTGGGCACCTGCTATGTTGCTGCTGCCTTGGAGCACCGTATCCTGTAGGAAAGTAGGTGACTATTCCCACGTCGTTTCTACTGTATTCACAGTGGGATCAGAGAATGTAGCAATTCCGAAATTGTTCTTGCAGTAAAAACAATAGCAATTAAACAGAAATATTGTAAAAAACATGATTATTTGAATCCTCCCTCTGTGCCAGCCTCCGAGGTGAATCTTTACCTATGTTATCTGCTTCAGTCCTTCCAGTGGACTTGAGAGATCAGTCCTGCCCCTTCTACAGATGAGGAAACTGAGTCTCAGGGCGTGAAGGAATCCCTGCTCACTGTTACCCAGCTGATTAAGGGAGGAGGGTGAGATTTGAACCCAGCAGCTGATTCCACAGCCTGAGTTTTCAGAGGTGTTTTCTTGATGTCTCTGATTTCTACCTCAGTTACTTAAGGTAAAGAAAATAAAGGTGTTCTTTGTCTAGCCAGGCAGGGACTTAGTTATCTTAAAGAAGGTGGGGAGTGGGAGGGAGACATGAAACCACCATCCCTTCCCCAGACCAGACGAATTTAAAAAAGAAAATAGTATTACTATCCCCAGGGGAGTAATTAAAAAGTACTCATGAAACAAGTAGGTGGTGTTTCAGACTGTAAAGTTCCAACAGTTGTCAAGGTAAATCTTCTTGCACAAGGCCATTTGGAATGTTGCAGTAAACCATAGCAATTAACCTTTGGCTTCTCCTTGGATGTCAGCTGATGATGTAATTCTATAATGTACGTGCTTGTTTATTGAACATAGTTCTTGCGTGATTTACCCTGAAGGTCTCTCAAACTCTGTTAAAAAAAAAAAAAAAGATGATGGTCTCTTGACATTTTCTTTTTTTCTGTTGGTTCATGGAATAGGGTCATTGCAAGATCATGCTATAGTTTTTTTTTTTTTTTTTTAAGAGATAAACTGTGAACAGGTCATGGTGGATAGGGGAGCTTCGAGATGCCAGTAAACTCTTCAGATCCCTTGAAAACGAAATGCATTGTTCCTTCAAGTGCTTTTTGACAGGTCTCAGCATGTTCTGTAGGTAGTTATTCTTTTCCAGCCCAGTAATTATACTTTTGTGCTTATTGTGTTTGTACAACAAAAGTGGATAGAGTATTCTGGAAATCAGGTCAGTGGTGAAATACTGACATACTTGGTTTTACAGAAGATTGAGCATCTTGTCATTTTCCCCCACACCGCTTTCTTGCATAATGTTTCAGTGGACTTGTAAGAGGTGGTTATAGGAGGAGGACCGTAAACCTGAGGACCACAGCCAGCCTCGCTCATGTCACCTTCCTCCTCATTGCTAGTGTGGGCTTGTCAGATCTCTTTGCAGAGCTGTGGGCTGTGAGCTGGACAAGGGAAGCAGAGGGTCCCTTGGAGGGGGTTTGTTGTTGTTTTGTTTTGTTTTTACCATCCACCAGATTGCTTCACATTCTCACGGGACTTCTGCATATCACAATTATGGTTATAATGACTCACAACTTATTTTTTTGAATTTTTTAAGATTTTATTTATTAAAGATTTAATTTATTTATTTGTCAGAGAGAGAGAGAGAGAGCGCACAGGCAGAAGCAGAGGGAGAAGCAGGCTCCCTGCCGAGCAAGGAGCCCGATGTGGGACTCGATCCCAGGACGCTGGGATCATGACCTGAGCCGAAGGCAGCCGCTTAACCAACTGAGCCACCCAGGCGTCCCAAGATTTTATTTATTTATTTGACAGAGACAGAGAGAGAGATCACAAGTAGGCAGAGAGGCAGCAGGCGAGGGAGGGGGAAGCAGGCTCCCCGCTGAGCAGAGAGCCCGATGCAGGGCTTGATCCCAGGACCCTGAGATCATGACCTGAGCCGAAGGCAGAGGCTTAACCCACTGAGCCACTCAGGCGCCCCATGACTCACAATTTAAAATTCCGTGTACCACTCAGTTCTCCCCCACCATAGGGCATCCTGCCACTGTCCAATTGGCAGTGATTACTTGTCATTACCAAAGCACCCATGTAAACCATGTGTTTCTTATTGTGCCTTTTACAGAAAGACCCAAAACAGAGGACATCCAATTAGCGTTTGTAATATTAGGGCACGTGGGGAAGAAACAGTGTCCATTTTATCCTCTGTTTCAAAGGCACAGTGAGAGGGGCCAGGGGAGGCTTAATACAGACAGGCACAGGGATCATAGAGGGAGTGAGGAGTGGGCAGAGATAGCCCAATTCCTGTTAACCCAACTCTTATTTCCCATGGACCAGTGTCCTCCTAACTGGGATCCATCCGTGGGTCCTCCTCTCATCCTTTCCTGTGTGCACCTGTTAAGGCAGGGGGGATGACGGAGAAGAAACAGAAATGTGAATTCACATATCCAGGAGAATAGTAGCTAGACTTAGCCTTTCAAGTTGTGAATTGACTGTGGTTGTTTAGGGAGATCTTTTGAGAAATTACGCAAGCCGACTTTGGTCCAGCATCTCTCCCGTTGGCTGCGAGTCTCTTGCATCAGAAGGCACAGCGCCATCCCACGTCAGCCAGGAGTAAGCCTATCCATTAAGGAGATACTCCTGGGCTTCCTGCTGAGCAAAAGTGGGGTCATAGTCTCTTTACTGAAGCTGCATTAGGTTTGGAGGGAGAGAATGATACTAGATGGCATGTTTGAGCATGGTGATTTCGCTACCAGTGATAACAAGTGGTTATTTATCAGAGAGGTGGTGCACTGCCATCTTGTAGCGTGCTGGGAGCCCTGATAGCCTATGCTGATGCATAACGAAAGAGGATATATAGTGTCAACCTAGGAGATGACATTGCGGGGGTGAGGACAGAGACGCGTCACAAGACAAATGCCCTTTTCAGATTATTTCCAACTGAAGGGAGAAAGGGGAAGTTAGACTGATTTCAGAGGTCAGTCTTGATTTTGTAATAGTGAAAAGAGCCCCCAGCGGGGGCAGATCCTGGACTATCTCCGGGCTTAACAGAGCTGGCAGAGAGCTGGTTATGGCTTGCATGAAGCAGCTTCGAAAGTTCAGGGATAGTCCCCACGCAGATCTTGCTTGTTCTCCGTCTGTTATGAAGCTGTCTTCCGTGTGTGTTGCAAATCTCCTTTTCAGTGTAGTTGTATTTTCTATCTCGACTATCTTGTGTGATGGCGCCCCACAAAGCAAGAAGCCCTCGAAAGCAGAATCCCTTAGCAGGGGCTGGAGTTGATGACCAGTCTGGGCAGATGTAATCCACATGGCCACCAATGCCGATGGGCCCGTGAAGGAGCCAGTGTGTGCCACTTACTAGATCACTAGACTTCTTTGAGTCTAGAATTTTATCTGCTGTGAGACAGAGTGAAGAGCATGTTTTTAGGAGAGGAAGGAGACATTCTCATCTTAAACAGAGAAGCCCTGAAACACTGAAATGTGAAAATGATGCGTGTGTTAGTATCAAAGGAAAGTTCTGCCTTCCTCATTAGCACCTACTTGACCTGGTTGAATCGCTTTTCTGGGCTTTACCTTCGGTCAAACCATGAAGAACTGTGAAGTTGGTTTTCAGAGGTCTCTTGTATTGACATTTGCATTAGTCAGTATTTCTAAAGTCCCCATGTGTTCCAAGTCCTGAGCCTCGTGCTGGCCATCTTAAACTCAACGAGGAGCTTTTGCCAGAGGATCATTTTGAGCAAAGGAGTGGAAAAGGAACCCACAAGCATTTTGGGGAACCAGTGGGATGACCGTGATCTGTTAGGGAGAGTTGTACAGGAAAGGGCTGGGAGATGTTACAGAGAAGGCTGGGACCAGATGGTGAGGAACCTCGGATGCCCAACTATAATGGCTTGAACTCCTTTTGGCAGCAAGGAGTCATTGAAAGTTTTTAAGCAAAGAAAATGACCTAATGACACATATTTGCAAAGAAGAGCATATTTCTTGTGGTGAAAGACACACTCTGATTCATCCTGGAAGATGCTGAGTCCCAGAGGGAGACCTTGTTCTCTCCCTGCAGCAAAATCCAGTCAGGTTAACCCAGCCGAGACCTCGGCACATTTCTGAGATTTGCCTTCCCTTCTTTCTTGGCCACCCGTTGTGTCCCCACGATTCTATAAACGAGTTGGCAACACAGCAGGCGGCTGCCTTGGAGGGGCTCTGCGAGTCTCAGGCAGCTGAGAACAGGTCATCACTGAGATTTTGGGGACAGCGACAAATCAGAGCAAAGTTGCTCCAGTCTTACTGTAGGAGGAAGAAGGCAGCTGGAGGTTAAACAAAGAAATCAAACCCTTGTTTTCCATGAGTAAAAGGGGGAACCTAGGTCATGTGAGAAACGGTATTATCTTACTTCTGTATTTGGTTATGTCACTACACAAAGAAGAGGAAGTTAGGAGAAGGTCTCAGTGATGTAAGGGAAGGTTTAGCATAGAGCAGGGCTAAAAAGAGATTCATTACCTTAAAAAGGGTTTCTTCATCTGAAATTGTTTGCATAATCTTCAGACTTGGGAACCCAAGGCTTATTTCTATCACCTGGCGTTTTGTGGAACCCCAACCTGTCTACTGCATGCTCTTGTCCCAAATCTCTAAGAGACAAGAGATTCCAGAAGAGGGGGTAGTTCATTAGGAATATAGGTCCTGGTGGGGAAAGCCCACGAGAAAAGCAGGGTGCCAGTTGCCATAAGCAATTCATAATCAGATACTCTGGGCCAGTTCTGGAGCACAAGGGTTCTGAATCCGATTAGGTCTGGAGGAGAGGCAAGTATGTGAGTTCAGGGAACAGGTAGGACTGGTCTACAGGCTGAAGCCATGTGGAGAGAGCTCCCTCCATTCCACATTAATTTATGGGGCAGTTTGAGGTGTCCCTATCAGTGAGGACCCTTTTCAGTTGCGAAGCATTGTATTCCAGTCAAAACTCGCTTCAAGTAAAGGGAATATATTGGTTTATGTAGTTGAAATGGAAAAAAAAAAACTTTAAAACTGTAATTCACACTTGAGTCATGCCTGGTGTTGTGGGTAGAATTGTGTTCCACAGGAAGATTATCCCCGGTATCTGCAAATGTAACCTTATACGGAAATGGGGTCTTTGCAGAAGTCATCAATTAAAAAGTCATCAAATTAAAGCAAGGTCATACTGAGTTAGGGTGGGTCCTAATCCAATGACTGGTGTCCTTATAAGAAGAGAAAACAGAGCTACCGACATAGACACACAGGGAGAACACCATATGAAGGCAGAGGCAGAGACTGGCGGGATGCGTCCACAAGTCAAGGAATGACAAGGATGTCTGGCAAATACCAGAAGCTTCAGGAATGGGGCATGAAGCAGATTTTTCACTGGAAACTTAAGAGAGAGCATGGCCCTGTCAGTCCCTCGCTTCTGGGTTTTTGGCCTCCAGAACTGTGAGAAAATACATTTCTTTATTTTTTTAAATTTTATTAAAAAACATTTAATTCCACTATAGCTATCCCGCGGTGTTATGTTAGTTTCTCGTGTACAGGATAACAATTCAACAGTTCTGTACGTGACTCAGCGTTCTTCATCCCCTTCACCTATTTCGCCCATCCCCCCTCCGACCTTTCCTCCGGTCACCATCAGTTTATTCTCTAGAGTTAAGTCTGGTTTTTGTTTGTCTTTTTTTTTTTCCTTTGTTCATTCATTTTGTTTCTTAAATTCCACTTCTAAGTGAAATTGTATGGTCTTCGTCTTTCTCTGATTGACTTATTTCACTTCGCGTCATACCCTTTAGTTCCATCTACATTGTTGCAAATGGTAAGATCTCATTCTGAATTTTCCTATGGTTGATAATATTCCATTGTGTATGTGTGTGTATGTATGTGTATATATGCACACACATGCACACACACTCACACCCCCCCCACATCTGCTTTATTCATTCATCCATCCATCAATGGACGCTGGGGCTGCCTCCGTAGTTTGGCTATTGTAATAATGCTATAGTAAACATAGGGAGGCATACAACTCTTCAGATTAGTCTTTTCATCTTCTTTGGGTAACTACCCAGCAGTGGAATTACTGGATCATAGGGAGCTCTGTGTTTAGTTTCTCGAGGCATCTCCATACTGTTTTCCATGGTGGCTGCACAAGTTTGCATTCCCACCAACTGTGCAGGAGGGTGCTGAGAAAATACATTTCTGTTATTTTAAGTGGCTCAGTGTTGCACTTTGTTATGGCAGGGTAGGCAACAAATACAGCTGGATTTAGAGGTTCGTGACTGTCCCCAGGGCTTGGTGTCTTTCTGTCCCTCAACTCTTCCTTTCTTCGTATTGGTTTTGTCATCAGCCTCCATCCACATGGCGGGGAGACAGTGGCTGGTAACCGCGGTCTTGCGGACCCTCTCAGGATCACGTGCAAAGGAAAATATTGTGCCTCTCTTCTCATATTTCAGCAAATGTCTGATTATATTTAAGTGGCTTTGATTGGGTCACATGGCCATCGGAGCTGGTCTCTCTGGTCCCAGATGTCAGGGCTGAGTTACATGTGCCTCCTCTAGAACCAGGTGTTGTGATCTCGGAAGGCCGTGAATCACTGCTCATAAGACTGACCCTTCCTGGTCCCTCAGGACCCAGAAGATGCAGATGGAAGAAGGACGCTTGGTGTGAACAACACAAGGGCAAATCCCAGCTTCAAAAGGTTTTGGCGCATTTATTACCATGATGCTTTAGTAAATTCAGAACATTGTGGATATCTTGGATGCATCGTGGGTTGAAAAATAATTTCTCTTTAGAGCAGAGGTTGGGACTTCTGGAACAACTTTGCCAGGGAGGAAACAGGAAGTAATCAGCAGTAAAGAATGATGGAGAGCATGGATAGAGTGGAAAGCTATCAGATAGAATAACTTCTACGACCAACGTTACCCGTTGTAAAGCACTTTCACGTGTTTTCGCTTTGGATACTTAAAATAGCTTCCTGTAGCAAGTAAGAGAGACTCAGAGATGAGGTGCTTTACTGAAGACGACCCAGCTCATGGACTGCGAATCTGCACTCTGAGCCTTCGATTCCAAAGCCAGTGTCCTTGTAACTCTCTCATTTTCTCTAAATGTTACCCGTTCACTTGGCAAATGCCTTTTGAATAATTCCAGTGTGCCGGGAACTATTGAGAATGCTGAATGAAATGTGGGCTGGGAAAAGGAGAGAGAGTGGTAACACGTTTAGGGCTCTCTGTGTGATGGACAGATGTTACAGGGCTGATGGACAGCCCTACAACACAAGCCCATCATCACGGGTGTCTTCACACTGCCCTGGTGAGATACAATGACCCCGTGTCCCCAGAGCAGACAGGAGCTGCTGGGTCAGTTGGCCAAGAGCAGAGTGAGCTTCGGTGGGGCTGGGCTTTGCTTCTTGGTCTGTTCGACTCCAAAGCCTGTGCTCTTAATTTCGTTGTCTCTGCCATACTCATAACTCTCTTAGCAGCCATAAATTCAGCTCTGTCTGTTAGACCCAGTAAATTTCAAAGTGGAAAATCATTTTTCCAATAAAACTACACTTAGAAAAAAGCGATGTTAATGCGCATACATTCTGCCCTCATTATGACATCAACCTCCGAGCCAAACTATTTTGCACGTTATAAAGAGCTGTTTTTATGATGAATGAGGATTATATTGGCACTTTAATTGAGTTAGAAACCAAGGTACATGAAAGTTAGTGTATGAGAAATGCAATAAAGAAAAAGCTGTTCAATGTGATTGGAATATATCAGATTACTTTCATACCACCTTTAAATACATAAAGTCCATACCTTTAAATACATTTAATCAAATTGTTGGATTAAATATTTAAATGCATATAGAAGCACACACATTTTGCTTCTTAAAAAGATCTCTTCCTTTTCTTTTAGTTTTCTATCACATTCTTAACGGATCTCATGTCTGATAAATTTGAATTCCAGATTTGTGATCAAAATTCTCTCTTTGCAGCAGGCATGGAACTATTTGCTCTCATATTCAAATATGGTAATCTAGAAGGTGAGCATGTATTTGGATAAAATGATTTAAACTGAAAAAATAACTTTTCACAATAATAAGATTTTTGACTGAAATATCAGTTCAACTTCCAACATATTAATTCTTTATATGATTTCTTTTATTCTAGTTTAAATTTGTCCATCATTAAAATAAACACTTAATTCACATGCCCTTAAAATTAATACTTGTATTTGTTTCCTTTAGTATTCATCAAATTAAAGAGTTTATCTAATTTGGGCCTTTGGTTTCCTTAAGGTAAAATCTCCATTTTAGAGAAAGAATATGTTACTTAAATTATTTAATCACACCGAGGGCCTTGAGACAAATCAAATGTCCCTTGGCTTTCTGAAAATGAGTTATCTTGTATTTTACCCTTCTCTAATCCAATCAGAAATACAGAATTGTCAGCATAAGCGCTAGTGCAAGGAGCGTGGATTTTTAAAACATAATTGGGATGACTGTTTTGAGGAATTAATTTGCCCAAATCGTGTTGTGGTTTAGCACACTACAATATTAGCTTTGTAAAGTACACATTAAATAGTCCCCATCAATTATGCTTGGCTGTGAATGAATCCGAGGGTTCCTTTTGTTATAAATTACTATTTCCTAAAATGCTTTTGCAGAGAAGCAATGAAACGCGTTTGGATTTGGAATGTTTAAAGAGCCGTTCTTTGCCAGTGGTTGATTTTGAGTCAGCTCAGATGTTTATAAGAACTCGTAAAACAAAGCCAAGTTGAGGATGACCCCTTCGCTGGTTGCTTTGTGTCCCTCTTTCTGAAATTCTTTGGTTCTTGAACGGTACTGCTTTTGCCACCGTGGACTCAGCTGATAGCTGCTTGGTCACAGAACTGAAGTTAATGATTTGAACTTTTGGATAAAAAGTCTCTTGGTACTGCGGGTACCTGCTTGCATTTTGAGCATGCAATGTGAACATAAGATCAACAACTATTTTTGCAACTGTAGGCAAATCCCAGAAGCCCCAGATGGAGTCACGTGAGAAGATCTGTCTTGAAATGGCATAAAGAAGGGTGTTGTATGTACAACGAGGCGTTGTGTGTACCTACAGCTTGAAGCGAGAGGGAGTGTTCTGAAACATTTCCAGGTGCCCAGAAGGCTCCTTTTGCTATATTGGCCATCAGGCAAAGACCGCTGCTTGTGACTTTGGCAAGAGTTCCCAAGTTCAGCCAGTTGTCTGCTCAGTTTTCTGGGTCATTCTGGAAGACCCAGGAAGAGGTCATTGAAGGATGGCCTCATGAGAGTTGAGATATTTTGCCATGATCCCCCGGATGGCTGTGATGGGTCAGTAAATCAAAATTCTGCAGGTTGCTTTGGGGTTCTTTGTTTTGCCTTTTCCCTACTTCTTTCCTCTTTCTCATGATCTCACTCGGCCTTTGTTCTGCCCTTTGAAAATAACTAGAGGCCCACTGGAGGTTTGCTGCGGGCCCATGGAAATCTGACCATCGGATAAACGCCTTCGCTGTTGTTACTGCTGATTTTTAAAGTGAATTCTTTTCTGCAGGTAGGCGGAAGGCCGCCTCCAGTCCGTTCTGATCACTTGCACACACTCGCTCCAGCCAGGTTTGGCAGCCGGGAGGAAATAGGGCCACCTTTCTGTAAATGGCCGCAATAGTTTGTTTCCTCCCCCTTCAGCGGGCTCCGTGGTTTTGATCTTGACTTTCAGATGGTTCTTTCTGATTTGAGGGAGGGGTCACTGGATGGTACCAGAGGCTCCCAAGGAGAAAACCGGAGATAGATAATCTCAAAATGATTGTTGTGACCAAGCTTCCATTGTTTCAGATGCAGGATTTCTAGCAAGACAGAGTCTGGTGAAATCTATCAAAAATAAATTGAGCTGATGCATTTGGAGGTAATTCAGAAAATAAGGGTTGGGGGAGACATGGAAGCAGCAGAGACTGGGCTCTGTTCCTTCAAAGTGGCTGTGTGGAGGTTTGAGGGCAGCTCTCGGGACACATGGTCCCTGGAGGGTCCTGGGCACCTGCCCCTCAAAAGCCTGGAAGCCCCTCTGCCGGGCGTGGGGGAGGGGGCAGGCGTGAGCACACGATGAGGCTGCAGTTTGTGGTTTAATTAGGCTTGAAAAGAGAAAAACTGGGCTCAAGTTGATGTATTACAGAATCTGTTATGTGGCTTGAGTTCCCCTTAAGTTTCCTGGGGCACCCCTTGTATTTTGCTTTATTTTTGAGCATCTAAAGGCCCTGGTCTGCAGACCCTTGATGATTTAGGGAGGAATCTTTCAACACAGGAAGAACCGTCAAGAAGTGGGATTTACTTCCATAGACTCTGCCTGAGCAGAGCCGTTTGTCTCGGCCTATGAGGGGGCAGTGAGTAGAGCGGGGTTTCTTGCGGGAGAGGTTAATCTGCCACCAGATGTCCCTGCAGCCCGCTCCGCAGCATGCTAACGAGCCTGCAGCCCCGGCTTTCTGTCCGCCTCCAGGTGCGTCCCCTCACTGAGTGAATGCAGCAGAAGCCAGCGAGCGTTTCGGGAGTGTGTGGTGTGTGTGTAGTCTGTGTGTGTAGCACATGTGTGTTGTGTGTATGTGTGTGTATTATGTGCATAGTTTGTATAGTGTGTGTATTGTGTGTGCCGTGTGTGGGTGTAATGTGTGTGGTGTATGAAGTGCGTGCGTAGTGTGTGTGTTGTGTGTGTGCTGTGTGTGTAGTATGTGTGTCATATCTGTATGTGTGCAGTGTGTGTGTATTGTGGGGCTGAATGCATGTGTGTATGTGTTTGCAGCGAGTTTGTAGTGCAGTGTGTGGCGTGTGTATAGTGTGTAAAGTGATGTGTATGTGGCATGTGTGTAGTGTGTGTACAGTGCGTGTGTAGTGTGTAGTGGGTGTGTATAGCGTGCGTGCCTTTCCCGCACAGCCCGTGCCTCCCCGGGCGCCGCTCTGGTTCCTTGGCCCCTTTGGCCCCTGCGGTCCCCACACCCGCTCCCCCGTGGCCAGCGGGAGAGGAGCTGCCGGCTCCCGGCGCAGGTGACACACAGGGAAAGGCGGGTGGCGCAGGGCAGGGAACGCTGCTGGCCGGTCTTTCCCGGAGGTGGCTCGGGGCGCTGTCCCAGCACTCGGGGCAGGGAAGGAGTGCCACCGAGGCGCAGGCTCCCTGCAGGCCCCGGCCATCGGACCCAGGGCGGGGTGCCCCCCGAGGCGGACGACAGTGACTGGCCTTCCCGTTTGTGTCCATCAGTTTTGGAAGCTTGACAACATTTCCGTGGGGGAGCGGCGGGCAAGCTCATCCGGGAAACGCAAACTCTGCGTGGGGGATGGGGTGGTTGCCTAACCTTGGAAGTAACAGAAGATGCAAAGACGCCACCAACCGGATCGGATCGGAGACAGTTGAGGGAGGGAGGGCCGCCACGTCCGCGGGGCTGGACCGCCGGCGTCTCTGGGCGGGTACGATGATCGCGGCGGTCAGCGTCCTTCCACGTGCGCCCTGGCGTGACCAGCGCGCATCTGACACAGCCCGTCTGCACACGGGGTGGCGGCCGCGCCCTCCTGCCCCGCTGGAGGCTCAGCGCGGTGTCCCCCGTGACGTCCCGCGGGGGCCCCGCGCACGCCACCGGTCGGAAGGACGCAGTGTCCATTTCTGGGAGGCCTGGCTCAGGCGCCCCCGTGCTGTCCGCTGAGCCGCCCCGGCTTAGGAACATGTAGATAAAGGGCCGAGGTGCTCGGAGTCATTCAGTGGGGGAGCTGGTTTGGAAGGAAACGAGAACGTTTCATACAGAGCCGTCAGCCGCGAAGTGGGACTCAAAGTGATTCGTGCGCTTCCGCTTGTCACCCTTCTCCGGGGTCGTTCTTGTCCACGGCGCCGCCCTGTCCTTCGCAGAGGCTGGAAGCTGGGTTACACAGAATCAGGAAAAGCAGGCCTCACCCTGTTCCAGCAAAGATAGAGCCTGAAAGAATTTTCATAGATTTTTTTCTCCTCCTCCCCTGAAGGTCACACATGTATAATATTTTGTTTTTAAAAAACTAGTTGAGGATGAATGTTATGAAAACAGGAGGCAGAACCTTGGTGGTGGCTGTGGGGGGGGGGGCATGTGTATGGGCTGTGTCACAGCGTGATGCAGTGTGACTCTTTCTTGACAGCTGACAGAAGGTGGCGAGGAGAGGATGGAGGTGCCCCAGGAGGGTCTGCGGTCCCACCGGCAGGAAGGAGCCTTCTTAGAAGCCCCCGGGGAAGGGCTCTACTTGAAGATCCGGAACACTAGCCACTGCCACGCGGGGACGTACAGGTGCACGGTGGAGGAGCTGGCTGGGCAGAGAAACCAAAGCGGCACCGTGACCTTGAAAGTGACAGGTGAGTGACCTCCGCACCTGTTTCCTCCTTGCAAAATGCATGGGCACTTGCAGTAGGCCCTGAAACCCGTCCTCCCGACTGGCGTCTGATTGGGAGCTTGGGGTCGCATCCATGGCTGAAAGCTAAATTCTCCTACAAGAATGTCATAACCTTTTCTGCTCCTTCCTTCCCTCCCTCCCTTCCTTCTTCCCTTCTTTCCTTCTAAAGACAGATGTACCCTAGTCAGATAGATAGATACCAAGTGTAGCCAAACCACGAATCCGGGTGTTGTATATCCCTACGAGAGCCCTTTGAGGCAAATCGGAATGACCCAAGACTAATCTTTGGAGGACAGAAAAACCATGTAGCCCTGAACACATCAGGTGGCTATGTTCTGCCCTTTGGGCCTTTCTAGCCTGGCCTAAGGGGGCTCTGTCTTGTTACCACCTTTTTACCACGAGAACAGCATTTCCCTCCCCATTACCATGATGACTTTGCCCCACACCTCACCTAGGGCCGAAGAAAAAGGACACAGTGAGAAAATAACGTCCCAGGGACAGAACGCACATTTTTGCTCTATGCAGTAATACCAAGACTGGAGCTCCAGTACAAGGATTGTCTCTTTGGATTTTTTTCCCATACTTTTTCTATATGGAGCTTAAAATATGCCTTGCATCTGACTTTTGCCCAGCGCTTATTAAGGGTGGAGGCTTGAAATGAGAAACATGCTGTTGTCATAGAGTTTCCTGATTTTTGCATCATACTAACTTTTCCCTTTTATTAGGAATGTGAAAGGAATCTGACTCAAGAGGATATTCCTTTTTTCCACAAGAACAGGATCGCTGTGTAGGGCTCAGTGTTTGGATTTGGTTCACTGTCTCTCTCTCTCTCTCTCTCTCACACACACACACACACACACACACACACACTCTCTCTCTCTCTCTGTCTCTCCTTATGCCTTTCTCAATCTCGAGCCCATTATGCTGCTCTGTTGACCTTCGTGCACCTGCCACCCCTAACACGACCTGCCCTGTGCTGGTCTCTGTGGTGGCCGTCACACAGCGGGCTGTGTGTGAATATTCATGCTCACACAAGTGCCCGAGGGAGAGCAGAGAGAGGAGGCATGTCGTGTGGTGCGCAGAGCCCAGAGAAACAGAGCAGCTGCTTTCCTCTCCTGACGGCTGCATTGCCTGCAACTTAGCTGGTGTGTCCCTTGGATCTGGTTCTGTTAGGAGCAGGGCTGCTCGTTATTGTGTGACCTTGGGCCAATTGCAGTCCTCTCATCCCTGAAATGGGGGCCCTTGCCTCTCCAACATGTGCTATGGTGACGGATGAAGGCAATATTATACTCAAATGTTTCGTCCCGTGCCTGGATACACTGAGTGCCAGATAAAGGTTAGGCACCATTAGGACGATGGCTCTCTACCTTTCTTTTCTCAAGCCTCAGGCCCTGGCAAGAACCCACCTCTATTGCCACTTGTGAGATGTTGAATCCAGCCTCAGGGGTTGCCAGCAATTTCCAGGCCCATTCCTGGCCCTGGGGAGGACCTCCCCAATCATATGCACTCCACCTGCCCCTCCCTGGGCCTTCCAGCAGATTCAGCACACATTGGAGGTCATGTCTGAGCGAGGAGAGGCTGTCCCATCCATGTCTCCTCCTGGGCAGAAGGTCCGGCTGCTCCTGCCGACCCCTTGGCGTCCCCAAGTGCTGCAGCCACAGCCTTTGGCAGCTCCCGGGGGAGCCCCTTGGCTCACCTTGGCTGCTGGCCTCGGCCGAAGAGTCTCATGATTCTACAGAAACATGCTGACTTTGTCAGCACCAGCCGGGCAGCTCGCCCGCCTTGTTCCTTCGCCGCCCGCCCCCGGTCCTCCTGACAACAGAACATCTAGCGTTCCCCACAGCACCGACGAAGCTAGATGGATCACACACAGCTTCACAAATGGTGCGTCATCTGGTGCGAAGACATCAGAGAAGACAGGAGAGGCCCGGCCTCTGAAATGGAGGCAGATGGGCAGTGTGGCCAGTCTGGCCCAGACTCCCAGCCCTGCCACCCGCCTCACTCCCTCAGCCTCTCTGAGCCCTGACCCTTCCATCTGTAAGATAGAGATGCTCCCATCTACCTCCAAAGATCGAGTGAGATCCGTAGGCCAGGCCCATTGCACACAGCCAGGCCCAGGTGCGAGTGAGAGCCAGCCACCACGGTCACTGCTGTCACCGCTGTCGCTCGCGCTCTTCTTCCCAGCGGCACGACGGCACAAGGCGTGAGGTTGGGAGTGGGAGACAAGCGGGACTTGCAAAAAGCCAGGGTGAAGCATTCTCAGCTTTTCGTCATGGTCAGAAAGTCCTGTTCAACGGCCTCACATTTTACTCACGTTTTGTTTAAGGGTGCCTTAAGGAACGCAGAGAGGACCCTTTTCAGAAATACCGAGCTGAGATTGTGCTGCTGTTGGCGCTGGTCGTCTTCTACGTAACACTCATTATTTTCACTTGCGTAAGTATCTTTTTAAAAACACCGATGATGATGAAAAGACCAGCCGGGGCACCAATCCGAATATATTCTGTAAACTGTGGGTCATTTAGTGGTGGCGAGAGATGTTCTCTGAACCCTGCACTTGCCAAGGGGCCCGCGCTGTGAGGTCACTGCGGGAAGCGCCCGGCTCGTTTTCCATCCGCTTGCCCTGCGCAGAGCACCATGAGGAGAAAGCAAAGCAAGGCAGGTTTGAGAAGGCCCGGGTGGGATCAGTGATGGAGAGTGAAGCCGCAGCCTTCCACCACCCCGGGGCAAAGGCACCACTCTTGCCATAGCCTAGCGATCCTGGACAGTCACGGTGGTAGACTAGTTTCCTTCTCCTGACCTTAAACTGCTTCCTCCGAGCGGGTTCTCTTCTCTTATATTCTCAGACCTTCCGTCACTCTTTGAGAATGGACCCTGAGAAGCCAGGGTAGTGGGGTGTCTAGGGAGTGTCCTGGTGTGAAAGATGGCTGGCCAGTGCTTAAGTGTCCTTGACATGCCCTTGAACCGCTGGTAGCAGGCTCTCCAGCTTCAAGACCCTGACCCTCTTTACACATGGCTGCGCACCTGGATTGACCAAAGTTGTAGGGGAGCAAGGCCAGCTCTGGGCCTGCCCCACTAGGAAGCGCTCTGTCCCATAGGTCACAATAGCATCAGGAAGGACTGGCTACGGGGGCACCCAAGAGCTATCCCAGGGCCAGTTCTTGTCACTCACTGGCCCCCTCCATTCACTTCCTTGCTTCTCTGGCCATGAACTCATCTCTTGGGTGCTATTTTGGACATCAGCCAAGCCAGTAAGCACCTACTGTGTACAGGCATTAAGCTAGGCACTGATAGGGGACCTAAAAAGGTTATAGGACATAGCTCTTGCTCTCAAGGAGCTTATGATTTGATTGTTAGAGTTATTTGTGCACAAGATAGTTAGAATTACTGGAGTGCAAATTTTAAAATGGAGTGACTTTAGTTTTTTGCAGGCAAATTCCTGTCTCGGTGGGCACTGATTTTCGCTGAAGATAACTAACCGTAGGGGCTGAAAATGACCTGTCTGTAGTCAGGGGATCTCGTGGTCAGTTTGGAGTTGCCAGTGAAACAGTAGGAGCCCACTTGTAGACTGAACGAAGCTGTCAGAGTGAGCTGGCGAGCCCAGAACGATGCATTTTCCCAATTATTCATCTCTCAACTTACCTTTTATTTTTTCAGAAGTTTGCACAACAACAGAGTATTTTCCCAGATTTTTCTAAGCCTGTCATGGAACGAGCCTTTCTCCCAGTCACCTCCCCACGGAAACATTTGGAGCCAGTGACTCTTCACAAGACGGAAATGGTATGAGCAGGATTTCTGACCGCTGTATTTCCTAAAGTCGAAGAAGGCTCTGTGGTATGCCGGGACGTCCCACAGGACAAGAGAAGAATGAGCCCCACACCGAAGAAAGCATCCTGCCTGGGAAGGATGTCCTTCTGAAACACATGACAGCGGATCCCAGCCCACTTTTTTGTGAGCAGGACTTCGGAAACTATTATGTGAACATGTAGTGTGGGGCCACCTGCAGGAAGTCCCTGGTACTGCAGCTCCACAGCTACCTTCCCTAGCATGTTCCTCAGCTATCTGGTCAACCTCTTGGAAGTCTTTTCAGTCTCGTACAAGCTATGGTGAGACACAGTTGGAAAGGGGTCTTGGGAAATATGGATGCCCGGAGCCGGCCCTGTGACAGACTCTTCAGGACTGCTGTCCTGTGCACATCTGGGAAACATCTCTTTGAATTTGCTGTGTTTTCTTGCACCAGCCCAGATGGTTTATATCTGGGAGAAATCGACAGGCCAAACTGTGAGACAGTGGGAAATATTTAGCAAATAATTTCCCAGTGTGAAGGCTCTGCTATTACGAAGGAGTATTGTGTGTACATAGAAAAAACAAGCTGATGAACTGTTCTCAAATGGGGTCTTTTCGTCTGGGAAAGACACCCATAAAGGAACAATAAAGAAGAGTGCTATGTTTATTTTTATATCCATAGATACCCGTCAAAGAAGGATTTGTCTTTTGTTCTCCTTTTGGAATCTACATGTATAGTTAGGTGTCAGGGCTGACGGACGAGTGACCTCAGAATGGAGAGTGAGTGAGAGGTCAGAGAGGTCAGAGGGCATGACCATGGGACAGCTGGATAGGTGATGACGAGCTAGAGATGTTGGCCCAGTCATGCAGTCTAGCTTCTCGCTCCACTCGTCCCACTGCCTGGCTGTATGATCTTGAACAGGGTCCTCATGATTTCTCCTTTCTCAGTTGTAAACTGAAAGGTTGTTGTCTGAGTTGATTGCAATAATGTATGTGAAAATGCTTTGGAAAAGCATAAAGCTCTATACAAATTTGAAGCTCCATTGGGTCATTATCCTTGTTATTACAGTGGTCTTCTGGGCATGAGAAAATAGCTTTCACTTTTCATGTTTTCCAGCATTCTGAACAAAGAAAGCCACAAATAAGACTTTTCCATAGTCTTCTGTGAGTGGGGAAGTGAGGAGGCCACGTCAATGACAGCAGCCAAAAGTACTCCACGATATGGACGCCCAGGAACCCCTGGGCCATGGGGAGAAGGAAGTCCACAAAATGTTACATTGACATTTTGACAGTTGCTGCGTTTCTCTTATCAAACTTGGCCCTTTCCCAGTTTGCTTTCCAAAGAGATCTTAGCCCATTAGTAGTGTGTGCATGGCCCACACTGATATTAGGGGGTCAGAGGGAAGCCGAGATAATTCTGTGTTCTTGTTTCTTTGTCATACCCTTCATGTCATGAAGTGACTGCATGTGAATAGGGAGCGTTTTTCTTTTTTGGATTTCAAATTACTCCTAAAACGTTGGTATCAGTGCTTGGATGTCTATAAACTAGTTTGAGAACTAGAACCCAAGATGAAATTCTGGAGATGTAACAGTGGCTGACCCCTTCCTCTGAGAGGGAGGGCGTCTATAGCTGGCAGACCTCTATGAAACAGCACCTCCTTGTGCCCAAAGATGCCCGGTATATCCATCTTCTAGCTGCCTTGCCACCAGGATGTCTACGGTCAGCTAGACCACATGCGTGACTGCTGGTGAGGGCTGGGGGGGATGGAAGGGAGGGTCTTGGCTTCAGAAGGATGTGGACAGTCAGGGCCTCTGCACCTAGGATTCCTGGGGTTTCACTCAAGATTTGCAAATAGGTCCATTACCCTCAAAATGATAAGAACAGTCTAGCACGAGTGGCTATAATAGTTGTAAAATTACCACAGGTGAATCCTTTTTGGAAAATGGTTCTTTATAAAGAAGAATGCTCATAAAATGTCTGTAAAAGCTGTAGATTCCCTTTCAGAGGAATCAAGTCCGTTCTTAAATGCTTTCCCAGAAGTGGGCTGGGGAGACCACTGGCCTGGTAATCACGAACTCTCTGCTCAGCTGGGTTTGAAGCCCAGCTTCAACAGTTACATGTCCTACTGGTGGAACTCTGGGCCACGGACTCCCCTGTCTGAGCCTCAGATCAGATCTTTAAGAATAAGAACAGCATCTGCCTGAGAAGTTTGCTGTGAGGATTAAATGAGGTAATATGTCTAAAAGCTGAGCCCAGGGTCTGGCAAATAGTCCACCTTAAAGTAGTGTCAGAACAAGGAAGAACAAAAAGGCAGCTGAGAAGGTAGCAGTGAGTATGAACCTTGGACAGACAAAGTGGTTTTGTGAAAAGCAAGGAATTGGCTTGGGAGTCGTGTTGCTTTCAGTGGATGAATTCACAGTGCATGCTTCGTGGCCACTGGGATTATAGTTCAGGAAAGACCAGGGAAGGGGCTGCCCTTCATTAGCTTGAACTGACTCCAGCGGAAAGCAAGATGGAGATTTGAAATCAGACTTGACGTTTGGCACCTAGTGTTGGGAATAAGAAAAGACGTGTGTGTGTGTGTGTAAGAGACAGCATAAGGGGGGTAGGGCAGAATTTATCAAGGAGGGTGAACTGCCTTGATTGAGAAGGAAGATGATCAGGGACCATACTTGTTCTTTGTCTCCACTGCCAGGGAAAGCTTTATTCTCAGGGCTCTCCTTAGTCTATGTAGTTAAATCAACGGTTCAAATAATTTCACCTTGGGATGTCCCAAGACACAAACACAGACATGAGTATCAGCTCCATGTCTTTCCGAAGGAAGGCCTGTGGTTTTTGTTTTCATAAAAATTCTTAGCAGGTTTCATCATAGAAAACACTGAGCTGCACTCACAGAACCTAACAGAGCTCGATTATTTGCTGGGGTTGCAGGAGAAGGGATCTAGCCACAGCCTGTGGACATAGAGTGTGTGAGGCTCATGTGTTCGACCCCAGAGCTCAGGGAAAGTAGGAGTCTCAGAATAATACTGTCGGGTTCTCCCGCCCTTCCCTCACTGGCAACTTGATTTGGCTGGATTAAGTGGATCATTGTTTGATACTCCATCTTTCCCATGTAAAAACAGCCAAAGACCTAAAAATCCTCGGGTAGGAGCTGTTTGCTTAATTCAACAGCAGTTATCCCTCATAGTTCTGCAGCTGATTGTTTGCAGAGCCAGATTTGATCAAATTGGTTGGTAAGATACAATCAATCAGTTCTTCAGTCGGAGTCTATCAGGGCTATCTATTATCCTCTTAAGACTGTGTGTTTATTTTCTAATTTTCAATCTTTAATTGCATGAGGAGATCAAATTCTACCCCTGTAGAATTCTACCACCTGGAGTGTCTTGTGCATTGGATGGGTAAAGTTAAACCTTCAGTGTATTTGCTGAGCATTTACTCTGGACAAAGTACTATTGTGGGAACTGTCTGTAATACTAAGAAAAAGCAAGACACACCCTTCCTTTCAAGGGCTTACAATCTAGTGGAGGGAGAAATGAGCTCAGAACTGGAGCACAGAGACCTGTTAACATCAGGCAAGGGTACAAAGAAGAATGGGAACAAACAAAGGACTGTGGGAGGGTCCAACTTCATGTGGGAGTGCCTTGGAAGGCTTTAAAGAATGGCTTCCATTTGAACTGGGACTTGAAAGATAAGCAGGATTTTGAATGGTAGTAACAGGAGAGAAGGGTGGGGGGAATGGCTAAGGCAAGAGATGGAGCACACACTTGAACAGCGACTTGTGTGGGAGTTTTGTAGGCAGAGGGCACCCAGAGCCCAGGCCATGTAGGGAGGAGGCAATGAGGGAGGGTAGACAAGTTTTTGTAGAAAATTTGTGTGGTAGAGCAGTCTCGAAGGATTCTGAGCCAGGCAGCCGTAAGATGAGATCCATTTCCAGGAAAATAACCTGAAAAATGAAACAAAGGAGCTAGAGGATGTAAGAGGCAGGAAGACCACGGGGAAGGTGGATGGAAGCCTCATGAAACACAGCACCGATAGGAGAGAAAGGGAGGAATGGAGATGAGCTAATTCTTAGGCGTTGTCTTTTCTGTCTTCAGGGTTGGGTTTGGTTTTGATCCTAGCTACTGTAAACTTTGGGTCTCTCCCTTTCTTTCTTTCTTTCTTTCTTTTCTTTCTTTTCTTTCTTTTCTTTCTTTTCTTTCTTATCATAGAAAAGGAAGAAAGAAGCTATCCCTTCTATCCTAACCTCTCCATCACAGGCTGAACTTGAATCATCTTAGATCGCAGAAAATGGCCTCGTGTATCACAGCTGTTGTGATAGCTCACAAGACTCTAGTGGTGTTGTAGTACCAGATGTTGCATGAGTAAATCTGGTTTTATCCATCTTTGCACCCACTCCTGCCTCTGTTTCCCTGTCCCAGCAGAAGAGTCCGGGGTTTTCTCCTTACAGAATCTGCTACTACATTTGGTTGACTCAGGAAACACGGAGTTCATGGTCCTAGCTCTGTAGGTGGGATTTTCCTGTGCTTACAGCCACACAGCGGACTTTCTTTCATTGTTTCCAAGCCCTTAGACTTTTATCCAGCTGATGACATGCTGCATAATTGCTCCTTAGCAAATTTTTACAAATGAAATCTGCTGGCAGTTGGCTGACGAACAGATCCTGCCTGGGATGATAAACCAAAAAGCGGGATGATAAACCAAAAAGATACCTTCCAGGTTGCCTAGTAGGTAGGGTGTGGCAAGCGTGGGGTGGGTATGAATATATCTACGTGGAATATAGTGGTATATCGACCTATATGGTTGCTTGTCCCAGAGCTTCACAAATGCCATAGGAGCCCCATTCTGTCATTCAGATATGAGGCATTTCACTTGCAGACATAGACTTTCCTTTTCACTTCTTTATGTCATCTCCCCGTGGGATCCCAGGCAGGCGCACGGTTCGGTAACAAAGGACTATCAGGAAAACATCATCTAGGCAGGGTGTATTTGTTTCCATGGTTCCTGAGAAGTTAGGGTGAAGGGAGGAGGCAGAACTTGGACCCTGCCAGCAAATCTTCTCTTCTTTTCTCCTTTCAATGCACGAACACGTACAGAATCCCTCTGGGCAGCAGAGACGGACCTCACTTAGTGGTTCATTTAGATTCTGCATGAGAAGAAGATATTGTCATGGTAAGAGGGGCTATTTCTTCAAATTGACCATTTCTCCCCCTCACTCTCTTCCGAGAGTAGCCTGTTTACAATCTCTTCTTGTAGATTATGGTACTTAGTAGAGACAAATAGAGAGAAATTCAGACACTGAAAAGCTTCAAGACATCCCGCAGAGTTGGAATGCTTTTTACAAAGGGGGGAAAAATCTGCAAATATGTGTGTACTTGCCTCTCTACCTGCAAGAGCCAGCTGGACGGCTCATAACCAGTTCCTATTCAGGAACAACAAAAGCCTGTGTCAGAAGTCAAGGGACAGGAGGCTGAGAACTAATAATAATTTTGCACTTACACAGCAGTTTTCATCCGAAGACCTCAGAGTGCTTTATAAACATTAATTAAATTGCCCCGCAGCCCCGTGGGATGGCTGTGTATCACTATTTCCAATTTGCAGGGGGTGGAGGGAGGAGAGAGATATGTATGGAGTGAAGTTGGAACTGGGCCATGTGGCAGTGCACGTGGATTGTGGACTCAGAAATAGCAACAGGACCTCGTTCCCCCATGAAGCCAAGGCTAGGGTCATGTACCACGGTAACTGCTGGGGTGGGGGGGAGATGGTCTGGCAACTGAGCAGCTTAGAACCCCCCCCCCCCCCGCGGGACCCACCTTGTACAAAAAGTGAACAGGCTGCCACCTGCCTTGGGCTTGAAGGGTGTGGACACATGCTAATCATCGCACGCCAGGCTGCTGTTACTGCAGACTCATTGTTTGAGTGGCTCTCAGGATGGCAGGTGGGGATCCCCGGAGACACTGCCTCTGGTTACCTTGCTGTGCAGCGGGGACAGCGCTGCGAGGGGCTGTGAAGTCCACTCCGCTCAGCACAAGAATCCCGTGATCAATTACTGATTTCTGCCCTGCCTGTGGGAAAAGGTAGCTGCAGGCTGAATGTAATGCACCCCCCCCACCCCAAAAAGATACATGAGGTTCTAACCTCAGGACCTGTGCACATGACCTTATCTAGAAATAGGGTTTTTGCAGATGTCGTCAAATTAGGATGACGTCATATTGGATTAGAGTGGGTCCTCAGTCCAATCACTGGGTTCACAAGAAAGAGGATGTTTGGATACAGACACAGGGAAGCCATGTGAAGGTGGAGGCAGAGACTTGGGGAACGAGTCTAGGCGCTGAGGAATGACCAGGATTGCCGGCGACCGCCAAACCTAGAAGAGGCAAAGAAGGATTCTCCTCTAGAGCCTTCAGAGAGAGAGCATGATCCTGCCAACATCTTGATTTCAGACTTTGAGCCGCCAGAACGAGGAGAGAATCCATTTCTATTGTTTTAAGCCACCCAGTTTGTGGTATTTTGTTACAGCGGCCCTAGGAAATTCACACGAGAGGCTAAACATTGGAAGTTCCAAATGTAGAATCATCAAATAGTCATTGACTTAAAAACTCATCCCACCATTGTAAATAAGTGAAGGAAGGTTTCCAGGATAGATCAGGCGGTAACGGGGGAGGCAAGGACAGAGAGGGTACACGGTGATGCCGGTGACAGCGCCGTCACTGTGTCCTCTGACATGGCACACGCTGATGGTTCCAGCCACTTAGATGTTTCGGCGGGTCAGTCCTAGTATGATGTGTTGAATTGCAATCGTGCAAATGTATTTAATGTACCCCATTCCTTAATCCCTATAAGGAAATAGAAAGAAAAAAAAAACAAGCAGTGCATCCAGAAGCCAGATCAAGGGTCACAAGAAGGAAAAATAGTTTATAGGAATTAAGATCCAAAGTCTGGGAAAACTAGTCTGGAGTGGGTGAGGTTGCTGACTTTTGGGGCAAGAGACCATCTATCGCCTTTAGGTTCAGTATTGCCCTTTTTAGGCTTCTTCTTTAAAAAAATGCAGACAGTCCTGGGAGGGGTAATGGATAAAGCAAAGCAATCATTCGAGGCGACATACAGTTCTGGCAAGAAAATGGTTTTCGGAGTCAGACAGATGTAAGTTGGAATCCAGGCTCGGTCATTTACTAGCTCTGTGGCAGGAGGCAAGTCACTCGAACTCCTGTGCCTTCATTTACAGGGAGTGTCATGATATTCTCATAGGCTTGTTGCGAGAATTCAACGAGTTGGTATTTGTTTCAGTAGTATGTGTGGTACTATCAGTAACGCTTGTGTCTGTTCGGAAGCGGCTCTCTCTCCCATGGAGAGTGAACTGAAGGGGGAGAGGCAGGCGGGGGAGGGGCAGAGGAGGAGGTCAGGGGAGACCGCCTGGTCAACTGATCCTGCTTAATTGAGTCTGCTGTTGGACTGTGGTTTGAGAAGTGGCTCCCTTCTTTGCTTGGCCTCAGGTTAACTCTGTTCCTAGGATTCTTCTTTCCCCCTTGTCTAAGGTCCCCCAGAGCTGCGGGGAGTGAGAGCAGCAGCCTGCCCATCATCATAGTCCAGCTGCGGCTAATGGGGCTGCTTTCTCGTCTGCCCTTGCTCTCTATAGGGCCTAGGGACGGAGAGTCCCTGGAGGCAGCTCCAATGTCAATGGAATCCTTTTCACAGGCCCAGAACTAAGCAGAGCAAAGAAAAAACACAGACGTTTCTCCTATCAGACTGGGCCAAGGGAGAAACCAGCAACCTTACCTCCTTGGGTAGTGATCTCCAAAACCCAGTTAAACGCATCAGCTCTGATTTACCAAAACCAAAACAATCTTTGCCAAGTGGCTCATCACCTTCTCTCTCTCTTTTTTTTTTCACAATGCTAACAAGTTTTGAGTATAATTTCTTATCCCTTGCTCCCAGGCTCTATACAACCAAAGGTATGAGTGTCGGCCTTGATAATGATAAAAATATCTTTAAAAATATATATATTTGTTTATTTATTTTAGAGAGAGAGTAGGGGCATGGGGGAAGGGCAGAGGGAGTGGGAGAGAGAATCTCAAGCAGACTCCCAATTGAGCATGGAGCCCAACGACGAAAGGCTTGATCCCACGACCCTGAGATGGTGCACTGAGCCGAAACAGGAGTTGGATGTTCAACCGACTGAGCCACCCAGGTGCCCTAATGATAACAATATCTTTCATGTCAGGTTTCCCCACTAAATATGGCTGGTATCCCAAACACTGACCCAACTCCTTGTGCGTCCTGAGTGGCTCACCATTGCCCTCGGGCACCACCATGTTTTCCTCTTGGATGGCTGTGCTACTCTAGCTCTGCCACCTGCTGGACTCATTCAGCAATTGCATCCCCCATACCTGGGACTTACCTGTCAGAAGCTGGCAGGTGCTATTTGTGGCTGCTCCTGCTGCTGTTGCAGAGGCCAGGAAACTTGAAAAAGCCTCTATTGCCAATAAAAGCTCCCTAACTGGGACGCCTGGGTGGCTCAGTTGGTTGAGCGGCTGCCTTCAGCTCAGGTCATGATCCCAGCATCCTGGGATCGAGTCCCACATTGGGCTCCTTGCTCAGCAGGGAGCCTGCTTCTCCCTCTGCCTCTGCCTGCCACTCTGCCTGCCTGTGCTCGCTCTCTCTCTCTGACCAAAAAAAAAAAAAAAAAAAAAAAAAAAGCTCCTTAACTAAGTTAACTTTTTGAAATATCTTTCCTCTCTTCCTAGAACTGGGGAACTTCCCACCACCCAGGTGCTGTTTTTAGAAACATCTTGTCCCCGTGCAATTATCCAAAGCCCACAGTAGGGACCAGGCACTTGACAAAGATCCTCTCCTTTGACCAAACCTTGGCCAGGCTCCTTCTGCTGGACTAGGCCTGGCCTTGGCTTCTCTCTCTACTCTGGTAGAATCCAGCTGGAGCAAAGTGATCAAAATCCTATAAAGTCAGTTTAGTGAAAATTCCCCACTGCGGTCTGACCCCTCTTGAGAGTAGGTTGGTATCAGTCTGGGGTGTCTTCAACAGGGATTCTCTGGGGTTGGTCTAGCAATAACCCCCTACTGCTGATGTCCCTTCTTAGAATTTTCCAATCACGGAACCCCCAATCCTCTCCTTCACTGCAAATCCCCACTTGTCCCTGTTGAAGGCAGAATTGAGTCCAATCTCTCTCCTCCACTACAAAACCCCACTCTAGTAGGCCCAGGTGAATGAGAGTTACCTGACCACCTTTAGCATACATGTCATACATCATTCTTTTTCTTGAACGCACCCCAGCTGTCACTGCAGGAGGCCTGCCCTGCCCACATGGGGCATCACAGGCTGGGGCAGACTTTCTCTTTCATCTTTGAAACTCTTAATCCCAGGAAGGCCCTGGCCCATTAGATTTAAGTTCTCTTAGTCATCTCCCCAAGGAGGCCTACTGAAGCTGGCTGCCATTATATCCTAGATTTGGATGGGCATTTGTAAGTCCCAATCATCCTTCTCACTGCCAGCAAATGAGTCCGAGTTTCTGTTTAAGAAAAGGTCCCAATAACGTCTTACACCAGTCAGAATGGCTAAAATTAATAAGTTAGGAATCAACAAATTTGGTGAGGATGTGGAGAAAGGGGAGTTCTCTTATGCTGTTGGTGAGAATACAAGCTGGGGCAGGCACTCTAGAAAACAGTATGGAGGTTCCTCAACAAGTTGAAAATAGAGCTACCCTACAACTCAGCAACTGCACTGCCCAAAGATACAAATGCAATGATCCGAAGGGACACCTGCACCCCTATGTTTATAGCAGCAAAGTCCACAATGGCCAAACCATGGAAAGAGCCCAGATGGCCATGGACAGATGAATGGATAAAAAAAGATGTGGTTATCTACTTACAATGGAATATTACTCAGCCATCAGAAAGGATGAAACCTTACCATTTATATTGACATGCATAGAACTGGAGGATATTATACTGAGTGAAATGAATCAATCAGGGAAAGATAATTATCATATGGTTTCACTCATATGTGGAATATAAGAAACAGCACAGAGGATTATAAGGGAAGAGAGGGAAACATGGAATGGGAAGACATCAGAGAGGGAGACAAACCATGCAAGACTCTTTCTATGGGAAAGAAACTGAGTATTGCTGGAAGGGAGATGGGTGGGGGGACAGAGTAACTGGGTGATGGGCATTAAGGAGGGCATGTGATGTGATGAGCACTGGGTTTTATATGCAACTGATGATTTACTAACTCTATATCTGAAATTAATTATGTTCTATATATTGGCTAATTGATTTTAAATTGAAAAAAAAAAAAAAAGAAAAGATCTCCATATCTTCTGCTCAGGCATACTAGGGCTCCTGATCATGCTAGGGGTACTGTTGACATCCCATTGGGGCTTCTACACCATCCATTCTTTGGGAAAAGGTGAGACCAAGTGTCCAGCCACCTCCTTGAGCCTCAGAGCCTGCATGTCCTTCATGACCTTCTTGATGACTCAGCTCAGAACCTCAACTGACTGGCTGGGATGTGGCTGGGAGGCCAGCTTTCTTGGTTTCCTGTGTCCTGGGGACTAGAGAGGGGCATGGTGGGCAAGGAAGAGGAAGAGATGTGCTTTTGTTCTCATTTCTCCTCCCTGCCTCCCTGATGAACCTCATGCTGTTTGGGAATGTGATGCATGAATCTGGGTATTTTTTCCTCATGAAAATCCAAACCTGTGGTCCCCAATTCCCAAATGTGTGGTCAAGAGAGGGCCAGGCCAAACTTTGAATGTGACGGCAGGAAGCAAAATGGCCCTGAGATTCTGGGCATTCAGAGGAGGAGGAGAAGGCAGAAGCTCCATAGAAAGCCTTTGTAAGAACAGGGGCTGGAGTATAGTAGACATGAGGAGCATGGGCTTTGCGCCAGGCACTTCACATCCATTAGCTTTCCTCCACTTTATAGATTAGGTAACTGAACCTCAAAGAGGTTAAATCATGTCCCTGGGTCCCATAGCTCATGAGTGGAGCCAGGATTCATACTTGGGTCTGCAGATCTATTTGACTTCCATGCTCTGGCTCTTTCCATGAAACCCAACTCCTCCCATGGGGTGGGGGGAATGTGTGTGCTCCTGGGAATAGGTACGCAGCTCTGACACATCTTCTACAGAAGAAACCTTGTAGTCTCCTTCTGCTGCCCCTCTGAGCCACAGATTTTGTTACCATTCATGAGTTTTCCAATAAAATATTTGTAATAATCTCTGAGGTGACAGAAGTGGCACCAGTCCACAGGCATCTGGAAAGGCTCAGGACTGCCATGACCGCTGGTAGAGGCTCCAAGTCCCGCCTGCATCTGCTGTAGAACGCAGATGGTCTGAATCTGATACCTGAGCAGGGAAGGGCATGAGCACAATGGCAACCAGGCCCAGGAGGTTTCTCTGAGATACAGCCATGAGTTATGTCCCTTTGGTAAGGCTGATCTGTGCAGCAAGCCCCTGGGGAGTAGATAGCCCAGCCTGAGAAGTGACCTTGACAGAATTACAGCAGAAATATTTTCAGTTGGTTGAGCCAGTCTTGGTCAATTTCTCCAGAGCATTAGTTGCAAACATACATCTGTGACTCCTCATTGCAAGTGCACGTGTCTGCCTCTTCCCTTTCGCTGTTTAAAGTATTTATCCTGTGGCTTGTACAAGTGACATCTTTCTCTTCCCTGGTGAGAATGAGAGTCTCCAGTTTTCCCTCCTCCCTCCACGGGTGTGCAGCGAAGCAGTGCAGACAAGGATCTTGTTCCAGGCCCATTGAGCAGTGCTAGCATTTACTGACCTTCTGGACTAGTAATTCTGTCCTTCGGGGATTGAAATTGATTTTCCTCCTTTCTGTGTGTGAGCACGACCCGAGGGTACAGCTCTGTTACGAACGCTGATCTCAGGTGTGTATTTAAAGGTGAACAGCAACACTCTCAGAACAATAAATGAGAAGAGTTGTTTCAAGAATGCCCGCTATAACCTCTACAAATGAATAGAATGTGTGCTTACGTTTCCAAAGAGTAGCTTTTAATTTCTCCATGCCACTGTGTGTGTGTGTGTGTGTGTGTGTGTGTGTGTGTGTGTGTAGGGATGGGTGGGGGTGGATGATGCTGGGAGAGAAGATGCCAGGCTGAGAGCCAGACAAGCAAGGTGCTTTCCTTTGGTATAAGATTTAAGGATGTGTCCAAAAACCCATACTCAAACTACAATGTTTAATGTATTTTTAAGATAAAAATTAATGCAAAAAATCCACAATGGGCAAATGTCAATATTTCAAATAAAGAAACAATTAATGTTACTGATCTTCTTTTTTTGCTGCAGTCTTCAATATAACTCAGCACAGCCCTTCTTCATAAACTTTTGCTCTTTCATTGTTAACTTTTTTCACATTAATTTTGATTTTTAAAATATTGCATGAAGATATTATTTATCTTGATTACTGAGTTTTCTGACATCTCTTTTGTTTTGGATGCTGGATGAATGGACCTCTACCTGGTCCCAGGCCCCCTTCAGGCATGGCCTGAATCAGAGGACAGGGCTGTTTTGGAGATTGGCCGAAGATACTAGCTGGCCTTTATTTTCAGCCTCCAAACTGAAAATGAGTGGCTGAACTCTTCTAGCTGATAACTGTTGAAGTCCAGAATGGCATTCATATTTTGGCATTTGTGTGGTCATGGCTAAAGTCCTCTTGAGTGCCATGCAGGAGTTAATTGGAGTTGGTTCTCTTGGGGGTAGTGTCAATTCTGTCTATGCCATGGATGGTCTGGAACTATTCAGGCCATGGGAGCATACAGCGAGGGGCTTGGTAGGTGCTCAGCTTTCATTTTGACATCCAGTCCTTGCTGCTGATGTTTGTAGAAGAGCCTCAACCTCCTCTCCCCAGCTATGTAGCTCATGGCATGTGCTCAGCTGTGCGCCCAGACCTCTTCACCCACACATGTCATTGTCACTGGTGCATGCTCACTGGAAAGAGGCTGTATGGGCAGCATTTTGAAGGCTACCCTTTAAGAATACGGCCTGATGACTTCTGGTGCTTCTGGAAAAGCTAGCTATTTCATAACTGTACCAAATGACCTCCATTCCACAGCTCTGCTCCACAAAGGCATATTTCCTGGCAAATCCGTCTAACCCAAACTTAAATGACATTTCCTGGCAAGGGATGGGCAAGCAGATGAAAATGTCACAGGAGCTACTGCCCTCAACCCCTAATACTCCTCTACAATCAATAGGTCAGCTTGTCTGGATCTATTAACTGGTAATGTTCAGAGGCAACATCATAAGTTTGGAGTCCTTTCATTTGGAATAAGAGGTCAGTGAGAGGCTGTCTGACTCTGGTTTTTGGTTCGAACTTTCCCATTGTATTCTTTTCCATCTCAAACCTGCTCTTCCCCCTCTTGTATGCCTTTTTTGAGTTGATGTCATCACTTATACCAAACCACTCATTCCCAATATTACCTCTTTCACCATCTAGATCCCACTCCGCTGCCAGAATGATCTTGTTAAAATGCTGATGCGACCATGCTGCTTTACTTTTTAGAACCTTCTGTGACTTCTTCTAGGCTAGAAGATGAGGTTTAAGTTTCCTGTTTTGGCTCTGCCCACATCACTGTGCATGTGGCTCACTGTTCTCCCCATCTGTCCACTTGCATCTTTCTCAACTGTTGGGCCTTTGCACACACCCTCCCCTCCTGTCACACTCCAGTTTCTGGTCTTAGGGTAACTGCGTGGCTGCCAGCCTTCTCAGATTTGAGCAACTGAGGAGGTGGCGGGTGGGTCTCAGGGTTGAGCATGTAGACTTTTACCCAATGCTTTGACGTCAATAGAGTGCCACTCTCCTGCCCTCCAACATAGCTGGTGGTTTCTGTTTTGGAGACTCTCATATCATCCCCCAAATAAGCCCCATGCACCACCTGGTGGGTGGGATTTTGGACCAAATGCTCCTCTGGACAAGCTGATGGTGCCTCCTGCAAGATCTTGCTTTCTAGACTTCCAATCAGTCCTTCTGTTTCCAGTCTCCTGCCTTCTTCCTGCCTTCAACTTCTGAATCTTCCTAGGATTCTAGAGAGCAGATCACTGTTCATCCTTGATATCCCTTTTCAGAGGCACTGAAGATTGAGCCTTCTTGGGCTTGCTAACACCCTTGGTTGGACTTCATTTTACTTATCCATAAAGTGATAAAAATTATACATCATGTTCAATTCCACTGAAGGAATTGAGTGAGCTAAGCCCACGGGTGACTTCTCAGCCAGGATTATCTTACAATTAGTCAGGGAACTAATTGTGGGAATGTTGTGACATGTCTCTTTCTTTCTTAGCTGATGGTGGTCAGAAGGAAATCAGGCATTGTCAGCTCAAGGTAAAACTGGTCAATTCATGTACATTTGGTTTTAGATTAAAGTAAAATGTTTATTGATTGTACATATCAATCTTTTAAAAATTAACATATAATGTATTATTTGCTTCAGGGGTACAGGTCTGTGAATCATCAGTCTTACACAATTCACAGCACTCACCATAACACATACCCCCTCCAATGTCCATAACCCAAGCACTCTATGCTCCCCAAGCCCCCAGCAACCCTCAGTTTGTTTCCTGAGATTAATAGTTTCTTATGGTTTGTCTCCCTCCCCAGTCCCATCTTGTTTCATATTTTCCCTCCCTACTACCCACTACCCCCTACCCTGACTCTCAAATTCCTCATATGGGAGAGATCATATGATAATTGTCTTTCTATGATTGACTTATTTCACTTAGCATAATACCCTCTAGTTCCATCCACATTGTTGCAAATGGCAAGATTTCATCTTTTCTGATGGTTGCATAGGATTCTACTGTGTGTGTGTGTGTGTGTGTGTGTGTGTGTGTGTGTGACTGATTTATCCAATCTGGTTTATCTAATCATCTGTTGATGGACATCAAGGTTCTTTCCATAGTTTGGCTATTGTGGGCATTGCTGCTATAAACATTTGGGTGCACGTGCCCCTTCGGATCACTACATTTGTATCTTTAGGGTAAATACCCAGTAGTGAGATTACTGGGTCGTAGGGTAGCTCTATTTTCAACTTTTTGAGGAACCTCCATACTATTTTCCAAAGTGGCTGCACCAGCTTGCATTCCCACCAACAGTGTAGGAGGGCTCCCCTTTCTCCGCATCATTGCCAACATCTGTTGTTTCCTGACTTGTTAATTTTAGCCATTCTGATTGGTGCGAGGTGGTATCTCACTGTGGTTTTGATTTGTATTTCCCTTCTGCTGAGTGATGCTGAGCACTTTTTCATGTGTCTGTTGGCCATTTGGATGTCTTCTTTGCAGTTAGGTTTATTCCTAGGTATCTTATGGTTTTGGGTGGAATTGCAAATGGGATTGACTCCTTAATTCTCTTTCTTCTCTCTTGCTGTTGGTATATAGAAATGCAACTCATTTCTGTGCATTGATTTTATATCCTGACACTTTACTGAATTCCTGTCTGAGTTCTAGCAGTTTTGGAGTGGAGTCTTTTGAGTTTTCCACACAAATTATCATATCATCTGCAAAGAGTGAGAGTTTGAGTTCTTCTTTGGAGATTCAGATGCCTTTTATTTTTGTTGTCTGATTGCCGAGGTTAGGACTTCTAGAACTATGTTGAATAGCAGTGGTGATAGTGGACAGTCCTGCCATGTTCCTGACCATAGGGAAAAGCTCTCGGTTTTTCCCCATTGAGAATGATATTCACTGTGTGTTTTTCATAGATGGCTTTGATGATGTTGAGGTATGTACCCTTAATTCTTACACTTTGAAGAGTTATGATCAAGAAAGGATGCTGTACTTTGTCAAATGCTTTTTCAAAATCTATTGAGAGTATCATATGGTTCTTGTTCTTTCTTTTATTAATGTATTGTATCACATGATTGATTTGTGGAGGTTGAACCAAACTTGCAGCCCAGGAATAAATCCCACTTGGTCATGGTGAATAATCCTTTTAATGTACTGTTGGATCCTATTGGCTAGTATTTTTGTGAGAATTTTTGCCTTTCTGTTCATTAAGTATATTGGTCTGCAATTCTCCTTTTTGATGGGATCTTTGTCTGGTTTTAGGATCACGGTAATGCTGGCCTCAAAAAATGAGTTTGGAAGTTTTCCTTCCATTTCTATTTTTTGGAACAGTTTCAGAAGAGTAGGTATTAATTCTTTTTTAAGAAGAATTTTCTTCTTTTCTTTTCTTTTGTTTGGTAGAATTCTTCTTTTCTTTTGTTTGGTAGAATTTCTCTGCGAAGCCGTCTGGCCCTGGGCTCTTGTTTGTTGGGAGATTTTTGATGACTGCTTCAATCTCCTTACTGGTTATGGGTCTGTTCAGGTTTTCTATTCTTCCTGGTTCAGTTTGGTAGTCTATATGTCTCTAAGAATGTATCCATTTCTTCCAGATTGTCAAATTTGATAGTGTATAGTTGCTCATAATATGTTCTTATAAAATCATGAATGAAAGAGGAGAGATCACAACCAACACCAAAGAAATACAAACAATTAATATTGTTTGTATATTGAATACAATATACTGAATATTGAATACAAACAATTCAATACAAACAACTAATATTGTTTGTATTTTTTTGGTGTTGGTTGTGATCTCACCTCTTTCATTCATGATTTTATTTATTTGGGTCCTTTATCTTTTGTTTTTGATAAGTCTGGCCAGGGGTTTGTCAATCTTATTAATTCTTTCAAAGAACCTGTTCCTAGTTTCGTTGATTTGTTCTACTGTTCTTTTGGTTTCTCTTCCATTGACTTCTGCTCTCATCTTTATGATTTCTCTTCTCCTGTTGGGTTAGGCTTTCTTCGCTGTTCTTTCTCCAGCTCCTTTAGGTGTAGGCTTAGGTTGCGTACTTGAGAAATTTCTTGTTTCTTGAGAAAGGCTTGTATCGCTATACACTTTCCTCTCAGGACCTCCTTTGCTGTGTCCCAAAGATTTTCAATAGTTGTGTTTTCATTTTCATTTGTTTCCATGAATTTTTAAATTTTTCTTTAATTTCCTGGTTAACTTATTCATTCTTTAGTAGAATGCTCTCTAGCCTCCATGTATTTGAGTTCTTTCCAAATTTCATCTTGTGATTGAGTTCTAGTTTCAAAGCATTGTGGTCTGAAAATAGGTAGGGAATGATCCCAATCTTTTGGTGCTGGTCGAGACCTGATTTGTGACCTAGGAAGTGATCTATTCTGGAGAATGTTCCATGTGCACTAGAGAAGAATGTGTATTCTGTTGCTTTGGGATGGGATGTTCTGAATATATCTGTGATGTCCATCTGGTCTATTGTGTCATTTAAAGCTTTTACTTCCTTGTTGATCTTTTGCCTAGATGATCTGTCCATTTCAGTGAGGAGGGTGTTAAAATCCCCTACTATTATTATATTGTTGTTGATGTGTTTCTTTGATTTTGTTATTAATTGGTTTATATAATTGGCTGAGCCCATGTTAGGGACATAGATATTTAAAATTTTTAGATTTTCTTGTTGGACAGACCCTATAAGTATGACATAGCGTCCTTCCTCATCTCTTATTATAGTCTTTGGCTTAAAATCCAATTTATCTGACATAAGGATTGCCACCCCAGGTTTCTTTTGATGTCCATTAGCATGGTAAATTGTTTTCCACCCCCTCACTTTAAATCTGTGTCTTTGGGTCTGAGTTTCTTGTAGACAACATATCAATGGGCCCTGTTTATAGTCTCCAGACCCAGGAGATTCCTGCCACACACTCCTTCTGGAGGAAGGTGAGTCTCCTGGATCTGCTGCTTGTGGGGTCCCTGCTGGAAGAGCAGTGGCCCGACCGCTCCTCAGATCATGGTTTAAGGTGACCCTGAGCCAAGAACCCCCTTCTCGGCTCCACTTCTGTAGCTGACTTCCCCTCTCTGATACCTGGGGGCTCTGCCACACTCAGACACCCCTGGTCTTTCTGTGACCCCGTGGGTCCTGAGAGCACACTGTCCCCACGAGGGCTCCATCCCCCTGCTTAGCCTCTGGAGTGATGTCTCTCAGTGGAGCAGACTTCTAAAAGTTCTGATTTTGTGCTCCGTTGCTCTGCTGCTTACCAGGAGTTGACCCCCCCACCACTACGGTCTATCTTCTCGTCACTTTGGATTCACTTCTCCGCACCTCCTACCTTCTAGAAAGTGGTTGCTTTTCTGTTCCTAGAATTGCTGCTCTTCTCTTTGATCTCCTGTTGAGTTTGTATGTGTTCAGAATGGTTTGATAACTATCTAGCTGAACTCTTGGGACCCAATGATATTTTGGTCTCCTACTCCCCCTGCCATTTTGCTACTACCCCTCAATCTTTTTTTTTTTTTAAACAATTTCTCATTTTACTAGACTTTTTGATGAATTGCTTGGCAGTGATAGTGTGGAGAATGTGTTTTTTTACAGAGACTGCATGAAGGGAAATGAGAAGGGGCTCATGCTGGGGAAGATCTCAAAAGGCCTCCTTAGAGAGCTATGAATGATGTCATCCTCTGGCTGGGGGAGTAACACATTACCTGTGTCCCCTCTGTGACTCGGTGGGTAGTGGCATAAGGTTCAGAGAGAGATGTTATTGTCCAATTAAATAATTCACAGCCCTTAAAAAAGACCAACTATTCATTATGCTCTCAAGAGTGGCTGTAACTTTTACTTAAGCACACACCAGCCACAGAAGTCTGAAGTGCATTATGACTCCATGTATGTGCTGTTTTTGGTGTATGGGACATCACCCTGAATGGCTACTTGGGGAGCTGTGTGTGGTCACCCACGGCCACAGCCAGTTACTGGGCAGCACTTTCTTGGCAAGTGTGGACAAAATCCTAGTGCTGCGATTATTTTGGAAGGGAAAATGAGCAGATGTGCCCCTTGCCTGCCTCCCTGTTTGCCGTGGGACTCATTTACACATTCTATGGGGGCTCCAATACCCTAAGGCACATAGTTGTTTTGGTTAATTGTTATTACTGTGTGTAAGAAGAACTCTGGGTGAAACTGCCAAGTCTTTTGCTAGGGCCAGAAATGGAAAATCTTTCAAACAAAAAATGAAGTTTAGTTTGGCATTCTAATAGATCATTAGCCAGAAAATGTACATTTGGCCTTGGTGGTAGGTTTGAGGAAGGGAAGAGTGATTATGCAGAGTTTATGGGCTCTGCCATTCGAGGCTGGCCTTCTGTCCCATGGGACCCATAGAGCTCTAGGTCTGGCTATAGCTCTGCTTCATATGGGTATTCCTGCCATGTCTCTTTGCTGTCAGGGGAAGGGTTGGTCTGCCCCCAGAGTCTCATTTACAGCACGAGCATTTGGCTCTGGTGGATATTACACTTGGTCTTTTCAATTCTTGCTGCTTCCTGTGGCTATGCCAACTCCATCTGACTGGGCCTTACTCCCCTGCATGACTTGGCTTCGCTTCTGCCTCCTGCCCCCCCCATGCAGTCTGTTCTGCAGAGTTCAAAATGATACTCCTGTGATTCCTTCTTTTCTCCTTCTTCTCCTCCTCCTCCTTCTTTAAAGAAAATTATACTCCTGTGATTATTCCTTCTTCTTCTTCTTCTTCTTCTTCTTCTTCTTCTCCTTCTTCTTTTCTTCTCCTCCTCCTCCTCCTCCTCTTCCTCCTTTCATTGTCTTCCTCCTTCTCTAAATATATATATATATATATTTTTTTTTTGAGAGAGATATATTTGAGATATATATACATATATTTATTTTGAGAATGAAGGACAGAGAGAAAGAGTATGAGATGGGGAAGCAGAGTGGGAGAGAGAGAATCCTCAAGCAGACTCCACACTGAGCGTGAAGCCTGACTCAGGGCTGGATCCCAGGCCCCCAAGATCATGACCTGTGTCAGCCAGGCACTCCAAGTTGTAATTTCTTTTAAAGTCAGAGTTTCTTCTTGGTGATCCTGTGCCCATGGAGGATTTTGTCCGATTTTGTTTGGTCTGTTGCATGGTTTCCACAGAGGCTGTTTACTGAATTTCTGACGTGGTTAAATTTCATCCCACATGCAGAGAATATACCAGTTTTTGGATGTTCACAGCTGGGTTTGGAAGCCAGTTGATCTCAGTGATGATGCAGGAGTACAAAGATTTCTTTGATGAGCTCATCTGATAGGTCATACCAGGAGGGCCTCAAACTCTTGTCCTGTCCAAGCTATAATCATAGCTTATCTGTGTCTTGCAGTTTTCTTCATGTGAAGGCCACAGACTCAAATGAGATGCAAGAAAAAACCCCAAAATATTCCATCATGAATTGGCTCTGTATGTGAGGAAGGGTGGAGCGGGAGCAGGGAGGGACAGACAGAGAGAGAGACACCTAGCTCTTGTGCTTGGAGGGAGCAGGGGCTGACAACTTCAGTGGGGAAAAAAGAGAATTCGAAGAAGACAGAAGAGGTTATTTCAAAATAGGTTTCTGAGACCTCATACTGACAAAGCTCACAGAGGAACCAAATCAAGTGGACCAGGGCTTACACACCTTTAGGGTCAAATAGGTAGAGTCTGAATCCTGACCGTGCCAATCACTTACTTCGAGACTTGACTCTGTGCCTCTGTTTCTTGTGTTGTGGGTTCCATGAAGACTAAACAGTTAGTCCTCATGATTGCTCTATGGAACTTGTAAGAGTCTGTTTCCAAGTGCAGAGTGAGTGAGGTGTGATTGCAAAGATCAAGGCTGTAGACAGGACTCTGTGAGCTCTTCCACATAACTGGAGGTCAGGTGCTAGAAGTGGGTCAGAGGCAGGAGGAAAAGCATCATTTGCTCAGGGCCCAGAAGGAATAGAGCCTAGGTGAGCAATAGGAGAGAAAATATCATAGGAAGAAATCTCAATCTGAGCCAGGGAGGCTGTCCTAGGAGAATAGTCTGTTGTGTTTACTCTATCCCTCAAGATGTGGCCCCAGAAACCTCTAGAACATGCAACCCTATGAATGAGCTGTAATGTAAGTTGTGGATTTTCAGTGGTACTGACATATCACTGTGGATTCATCGGTGTTCACCATCTTACCACTCTGGTGGCAGCTGTTGGGAATGGGGGAGGCTACATGTGTGGGGAAACAGGGAGTTGTGGGAAATCTCTGTATCACCCCCAATTTTGCTACAAACCTAAAAGTGCTCTAAGAAAGAAAAGTCTTACTACATTAAAAAAAAAAATGGCCCCAGGAAGCAAGTTCTCCATGTAGATGGATATTGTCTAGTCAATGACCCACTACATTTGGATCTGGGCATTCAAACCTTTATTAATACAAGGCGTTTTCTTTTTCCTTTCCTTTCCTTTCTTTTCTTTTCTTTTCTTTTCTTTTCTTCTCAGCAGTCATTTTATGCTAGTGGCTCAAATTGGTTAGAGATGATTTGAAGCTATAGGTGAACATATAGTGAGTTCTCCTGATGTTGCAGTTGTGTGTGTGATTTCAATAATTCTAAACATACTATTTTATATTCAACTCCACCAAATCTAATTGTCTCTGATTTAGATCATTACTCCAATTTGTTAAGCTCTTTTTGAGACTGAGGTCTGTCTTCCAATATGCTATCCATTATCCCCAGCTTTCTGATAAGTGCAGATTTGATTCTCAGGTTTGATATGCTTTTACCAACAGAAAGTGTTGAAAAGATAGGGTGAGGAACCATTTTTGTAGAATTTCATGAGTGATTTTTTTCCAGCTTGATAGCAACCCTTTTCAGTCAGCCAGGGGTTGATCATTCTAGTCAACATGCCTGATACAGAATCTATTTCTCCTTCATGGCTAGCGATCATGCTGCTGAGCCCACCCTTTCCCTGTCATCATGGCTTTCCTACCTTGATTTTAAGGGAAACTCCTTTACCTAACCTCCTACTTAGGGACTCTTGCTTTGTATCTGTCACAACGCCCCCTTGCTGGCTCATCCTGACTCAGGAGAATCCATCTTATCACCTTTGGCCTGATGCAAAAACGTTGGGCCAATCTGAACTGAGGAAAATGAGAAGAATTTTATAATTTGCAATAGATCAGATCATCAGGTTAATAGGGAGAGACAGAGAGATGAGGAGGAGGTCTGAAGGCTTCCTTTGTGTCTGGGATAACTTTGAGAAGGTCATTAAAGTGTGGACTGTCTTCCCCAGAGAAATACACAAATGAACATGTATACAACATTTGGCTTAGAGTTTCAAGACGTTTATACACCTTCTAAATCTGGGGGTAGTTAGTCCTAGAAAAGAGCTAATAAATCTGGTTGCTACGAGACAGTGAAGAGGATGCACAGAGAGAAATGGAGTTAGAGAGAGACAGAGACCCCTAGACCTGCCTCATCTTCTGTGGTCTATAGGTTGGGTTCTGGTCCACTTGACCTTTCCAATAAACCCCACTTTTCTTGAGATAAATCGAGTGAGTCTCTGTTCTTGCAACTGAAGTTAGCTGACTTAAACAATAAGGTCATCAGGCAACCAGCCACGCAAACCACATACCCTAGAGTCACATCTGTATCTCCAAACATCACTTTCCAAGGGTGCCATGCTTGACTCTCCATGCTTCTTACTCCATGCTTCTTACAGGGGTAAACTTGTCTCTTCTCTCTCACTTACTTATTTGCCTATAACCTAATGATTTCTATGCTTCTTACACAAACTGTAGACAAGGCATCCAACCACTTACTGAACATCTCTACCCCTTTGCCTCCTAAATATTGTGAATGTAACTTTAAAACCAAACTCAGTGTTTCACAAGAGAAACAGAAAGAAAGAACAAAAGCAAGGCATACACAATTACTCTTCTCTAAATATGCTTTGTCTTTTTAAAAAAATTTGTCCACAGTATGCATTCTAAGAAGCCTAGGAGGCCTCCCTGACACCCTTCTCTCATCTGACCTCAACCGAGCCAATCATTACAGCTTGCTGATTCTATCCTCTGCAAAGTTCCCACACCCATATGTTTCTTTCACCCTCCCACCATGACCCTACTCTGCCTTCCTCATCCATCACCTGGATGAGGTTTGTTGTAAAATAAAAAGTCTAATCCATCTCCCTGTCTCCAATCTTGACCACTCTGAGCGTCCTTTAGCTGTAGACACATGGTCAGGCTCAGTGACAAATCTAAGAAACTCCCACTTGACATTCTTTGGTGGTTCCATATTGGCTATGAGATCAAGTACACAGGTCCTGCAGGGCACAGGGACCTACATGACATCTCCTGCTTATTGTCCTTCTAGCACATCTCTGCTCCTCCCTGCATGCCCTTCATGCCCCAGCCAGCTGACTTGCTTCCATTTCCCATAAACTCTACTGGGTGTGCCCTTCCCTAGAAGGTTTCTCCTAGGCTCCTCTTCAGATAAATTTCTTTTGGGGGTCTGAAATATAGATATACAAATACACAAAGTTACTGATGCTTTTATAAAGAAATTGAGAATTGCACACCCCACACCACAGCCAAACATCAGAAAATTCCATTCAAAGATATATAACATGCTAAGCATATCTAATATCTCCTTCCTTCCTTCCTTCCTTCCTTCCTTCCTTCCTTCCTTCCTTCCTTCCTCCTTCCTTCCTTTCTTCCTTCCTTCCTTCCATAAAGAAAACTATGATTCTCATTTATATTTTCCAACTAGCCTCCTTCCACTTAGCACTCCATCAGCAAAAGCAACATTTCTCTAGGAATTGACCTTCAGTGGAAGGCAGGGTGAATCTGAAATATATGAATTTTAACTAACATGTGAATTTTAAATATCATATAAAGTTTTAAGTAACATTTTTCCTACTTAGAGAGGTGATTTCTGTTCTTTGAGGAAATACTAGTAATTACAAAGGGATATAAAGAGGAACCTAACAACTACCTCATTACTAACTACCACAGACAGAACATTTCTCTCTCCCTCTTTGGTTTGACTAGGATCCCCACCGGAAACCAGGAAAAATCTCTCCTAGGACCACTCTGGGGAAGCCTGAAATCAAGCCTAACTTGCAAAAAATTCTGAAGAAAGTTGACATTTTCTTTTCTTTTAATGAAAACAAATCACTGCAACCAGGAAACCCATATGTATTCTCTCTCAAGAAATGACTGATTTTAAGTGTCTGACTCTTGATCTCAGTTTAGGTCTTCATCTTCTTGTTGTGAGTTCAAGCCCAGCATTGGGCTCCATGCCTAGCATGGAGCCTACTTAAAAAAAATGATCAATTTAATATTTGAATAGGTAGTACATGACATGGTTCAGAATTCTAGTAGGATAAAAACTTAGCGTGGTTTTTAAGTAGGTCTACAAATTCTTTGCCATTCCTTCCATCAAAAGATAAAGTCTGATTCCTCTCCCCTTGAATATAAACTGGACTTTGCAGCCCAATTTCTTGAAGGTCCATCCAGAGATTTTTATGCACTTGAATAAAATGTAAATATGTATTTTCTCCCCTTCCTCTTTACACATTGTTTCATACTTTGATTTTTTTCAACCATCAGTACCTTTTGGAGATCTTTCATTCTCTTTTTACAGTTGAATAATGCCTTGTCTGGGTCCCTTTTTAATGTACATTTACATAGTGTCCAATCTTTTGCTCCTACAGTGTTGTGACAAATAATCTTGTATATACATCACTTTGCATATATGTGGATATAACTGTGGGATAAAGGTCTTGAAATGGAATTGCTGGGTCAAAGGGGAGGCACATTTGTAATTCTAATAGATATTATAGATATTGCCATATTGACCTTTGTAGCCTTCCCGTTTATTCTCCTTCCAGTGATAAATGAGTTCCCTATACTTCAGGCCTCACCAGCCCCAAACATTATTGAACTTCTGGATCTTTTTTCAGTCTGATTGACAAAAAATAGTATCTCAGTGCAGTTTTAATTTGTATTTTCTTAACAAGTGATATGGAACATATTTCGTATATTTAAGAGCCTTTTTATATTTATTTTTCTGTGAACTGTTTATATCATTTGCCCACTTTGAATGCCTTGACAGTCTTTTAAAAAATTAATTTGAACTTAACCTATTAGGGAAATTGAGACTTTGTCTATGATGGAAGAAGTAAAGTTTTTCCCTATTTGCTGTTTGTCTTTTTGACTTTGCTCGTAACACTTATTGCATGGAGAAGTTTTATTTTATTTTTCCATAGTGGAAAGTATTGTCTTCTTTTATGGTCCTGAATCTTATGTCACAGTTGGAAAAGGCTTTCTTATTCTAAAGCCACTAAATAATTCCCTTAAGCTTTTTTTCTACTACTCTGGGGTTTTAATTTTCTACATCTGGAATTTTTCCAGGTGTAAAGTGGGAGGTGTGGATCCAACTTTCCTTCTTCAAGATGGCTTCTGTGTTGTTTCAACGCCATTGACTGAGTCATCCACCTTCTCCTTCCTCATTGGAAATGTGGCCTATAGATATATTCTGGTTTATTTCTATACTCTCTATTTTGTTCCACTGATGTGTCTGTCAGTTCTGAGGTAGAATCATACTTTTTTGTTGTTACTGTCTTAGAATATGTTTTTATATCTGGTATACATATTCTGCATTCACTACAGTTTTCCAGATAAAACTTGTTTACTTGTCACTGTGAAATTTTGAATCACCCTATCTGCCTTTTTAGAAGTGAGATCTGAAGTGGATGTCTACCTATGCCCTTAAAACTTTGATGATAGGGGGCGACTGGGTGGCTCAGTGGGTTAAAGCCTCTGCCTTGGGCTCAGGTCATGATCCCAGGGTCCTGGGATCAAGCCCCGCATTGGGCTCTCTGCTCAACAGGGAGCCTGCTTCCCTTCCTCTCTCTCTGCCTGCCTCTCTGCCTGCTTGTGATCTCTGTCTGTCAAATAAATAAGTAAAAAATATTTAAAAAAAAGTTTTAAGCTGGGTGGATCTTTTTTTTTTTTTTTTTTTTTTAAAAAAAGGTTTTAGCAGGGCACCTGGGTGGCTCAGTGGGTTAAGCCTCTGCCTTCGGTTCAGGTCATGATCCCAGGGTCCTGGGATCAAACCCTGCATCAGGCTCTCTCCTCAGTGGGGAGCCTGCTTCTCCCTCTCTCTCTGCCTGCCTCTCTGCCTACTTGTGATCTCTGTCAAATAAATAAATAAAATTAAAAAAAACTTTGATGATAGGACCTCTATTTTTCAAAGTTCTTATCTCTTTCACACTCAGTCTTAAATGGTTCTTATTATTTGGTCAGGGGCATTTCTAAGGGACACAACTTCCTCTACCTTCTGAAAATGAAATTATCAGCCAGATAAGGCAAAGAAACCATGCAGCTAGTGGACTTGGTCTTTTGCACCGGTTTGGAGAGTTTAAATCCATCACTAGTTCTGGGCAGATTTTAGGAAAGCATTAGCAGTGCCCTCTGTCAGGGCGGTCTGCAGCACGGTGCAGAGTCTCTCCCCACACTCTCCACTGATCTTTCCCTTCATGTGCATGGATTTCCAGACTTATTTATCCATCATCTATTTGGGGGGAACCCACCATGTGCTCGGCACTGTTCTGGAAAATGGCAATGTAGTAGTGTACCAAAAAAATTTGTTGTCTTTGTGGATTGTGGTATTTACTTTCTAGAAATCTGGTGGGCATGTATACATACCAACACGCAAGTATAAAATAAAATTTGCACTACTCTATTACCAAACCAAGTCAAGAACTCCTGACCAATGTCCCAGACATCTGTTGTTCTTGGCGACTTGGCTTCCTGGCCTCTTACTTTGACAGCAACACTCTGGCTCGCTCTCCTTTGGGGAACCATCATTCCCACCTCTGGCTCTCCAGGAGCCAACAAGAATGTTTCAAACCTTTGAGCTTTGTGACTGGTTCAGGCATATGTGACATATTAAACAGGATGAATGAGAGACCAGGACTTTTTCTGGAATCATTGAATAACAGGAATTCTTTACATGGGATTTAAAGTTCATAGGAGGCAAACTATACTTTTTGTGGCCATCTCAATCACCCTTGGAGGGTGGAAAGTTTTTAAAGAATGAGGACAACACAGAAGAAATCAAGACCAAGACCCTTTACGTCTATTTTACTGACTGAGCTCCTTGGCCCACCTTGTTTGTTTGTTTTGGGGGGGAGGGGCAGACAGAGAGGGAGAAGAGAGAATCTTTTAATTTAAATTTGATTTTATTTGATTCAATTAATTAACATATAGTATACTATTAGTTTCGGAGGTAGAGGTCAGTGATTCATCAGTTGCCTGTAACACCCAGTGCTCATTACATCCTGTGCCCTCCTCAATGCCTATCACCCACTTACCCCACCCCCCAACCACCTCCTTTCCAGCAACCTCAGTTTATTTCCTGTAGTTAAGAGTGGGAGGGAGATTCTTTTTTTTTAAATTAATTTATTTGACAGATCACAAGTAGGCAGAGAGGCAGGCACAGAGAGAGAGAGAGAGAGAGAGAGAGAGGAAACAGGCTCCCTGCCAAGCAGAGAGCCCGATGCGGGCCTCGATCCCAGGACCCTGAGATCATGACCTGAGCCGAAGGCAGAGGCTTAACCCACTGAGCCACCCAGGTGCCCATGGAGGGATATTCTTAAGCAGGCTCCATACCCAGCACAGAGCCTGACTTGGGGCTCGATCTCACAACCTTGAGATCATGACCTGAGCCAAAACTAAGAGTCAGGCTCTCAACTGACTGAGCCACCCAGGGACCCAGATCCACCTTGTTTAAAACCATATCTACCCTTAGACTTTTTAGTTCCTTGGGCCACCTATTGTCAGTTGAACCCATGAGATCACAGGGATTTCCTATTCTTAGAATTTTATTTTAAGACTCCTACTCTGGGTCCTTGCATATGAACTGTGAAGCTGTAAGCATGGTTTTAAGGATTCTTCCCCACTGTTCTTTCCTGAGAGGACCTAGAGACTCACCTTACCCCTCTTCGTTCATTCTGTGTCATGTCTGTTTTTGGTGTGCCACCAAGACTAAATCAAGACTGAGAAAGGACGGCCTGGCAGGACCCTGCCCAAGGGTGGGTATTTCCAGGGCTACACTGGGCACAGCGGTCATTCCAAGATGATCTGACTGGGTTGTCATGATGAGGGAACAGTACAAAAGCAGGAGCCAGAAAACCAAGCCATGGTGGGGAGCTGCTGTTGGCGGCTCAGTGGATGGAAGTTGAAGAACCAGCTAGAGAGTAAGATGAAAAATAGGGCCAGGTTGGAAATGCGGCCATCAAGGCCTAAAATAGGGCATAAGCAAGTGAAATGCCTAGGTCTTAGGACCTCAGTCTGTAAACTCTGTCCACCCAGTGGGTGCTCTGGGATGGAGTGAACACTCGAAGGGAGCAAACTTGGCTGGGCAATGACATAGTGCTGGTCTGAGTTTTTCTCTTTTTCATACTTGAGTATTATTCAAAGTCATCTTGAACACATTATCACGTCTTTCTAAGTAGGTGGGTCTGGTATTTACAGGATATACCCTAGCCTATTCCAAGAGCCTATCATTTTAGTACAACAGACCGTGATCCAGGAGACTAGGCCAAGTGCCTTGGGGGAATCCAGTACCGCTCAACTGGACACTGCTCCCCAGGGGGGCAGCCAGAATTGTGTTGCGGCCTTTGTTGGTTTTCACCATGACACGGGGGCAGTTAACCGGTGTGCCATGGGCAGCAAGCAGCTGCACTGTTGGTCTACAAAGGGAAATATTATCCCGCCCAGAGTGAAAACTGTTCACCCCCAAATGGAAAACTCTGAGTGTACTCTAGACAGAAACTTCCACTGTCTACTTCCTAAAGGCTCCTTTACTTCCAGTCATGGATTTCAGTGGAAGAAGAGCTAAAAACACTACCTCCGTCCCAAACTCAAGCTTGCCTCTCCTGTGGACGTTATCTGTTTACACCGGAAGCAGAGACACTGGGAGGCTCTCAGGACATCTGGGAATGCCTGTCATGTTTCCTTTACTTCCCATTGGCTGTACCACATGTACCCACAGCAGCCCCCATCTTCAGTGGGGAGATCCCAGCTACCATGATGAGTCTCTTCCTTCCAGGTTTATTTGGCCGTACATTATGAAATGTTTATGCTGCTTCCTTTTGAAGCTCCAGATACACTTTCTGTGGAAAGAGGCTACTCCTGGCACAATGAACAAATTAAACCTTTTCCACTTATTCATTTACACGTTCACTTCTTCGGTCACATCACGGAATAAGCATTTTGTGCAGGACGCCATGATGAGGGCTGGGTGTGTTTCTTCCTCATGCCACATGTTTTCCGACTCACTAGCTTCTCAACATTCTTTTCACTTCTGTTTTCTCAGAGTTCTTTTTCCTCTATGCTTTTGGCGATCATTCTGGTCATCGCATGTAGGAACGACTTATCCTCTCTAGCCAACCAGAATTTAGGAGACCAACTCCCAAACCCTTTTCTCTATAGCAAAAAGGTTTGTGTTTGTATCACACCCAATCCACAGGGAGACAAACGTGAGCATGTCCTGCAGCTCCCCCAAACAACTCGGTCCTGAGGACATCCTTCTGGACCCTTGCCTATAAGCTGCTATGGTATTGAGACTATGCACCATATTTGTTCACCAGGTCACTTCCGGTCTTGAGGATTACTGAAAACTTCTACTCAGAGGCAGCAGTCTGTCTGTCTCCAGGTGTGGATACAGTGTTCCAGCTAGTTGACTGTGTATTTGCTCGCTACGCAAATTGTACAAATCATTGTTATTTACTTAAAAAAAATTCCCCTACTCTGTGATATCACCAAGTATCCCTTTCAGTTCACTGAGCTTCTTTTATGAGGACTAAATCCGTCCCTTTCTCAAGACTTCTGATTCTAGGGTTACTGCATTTCTTTAACAGCCAGAATTGGTCTAACACTTCCTTATCAGATTAGCCTGACAATCCTCGTTGGGAGAAACCTCAGCTTCTCTAGTCACTTAGCCCTTGTTTATCTTGTTCTGAGTCCTGTTCTGCATGGTCACACCTTCCACGCGGCACAGGGGCTGGGGTTTGAGCATGAGCCATCTGCTGGCTTTCAGGGAGCACAGAGGTAAGGTAATCCCACAGGGAATACCCCAGTAATTCTGCCCCTACAAGTAGAAAGTGTCCTGGCACCAGGCCCACAGAGACCCAACTTCGACAACAAGGAAGCTCACGTTCAAAATTGTGACACTGAACAGCAAGGAGACCGGAGCGTGCCTCTATTTTTAAAAAGTCGATCTACTGCAAACACACAGCCCTTGAGAGGGAAGATGCAGTTATTAAAGGCATCTGCTGAGATTTGATCTGCTTTAGCCTAACATTCGGAGTGCTCGAAGAATAGAATTCTCTGAGATGAAAGAATTGTGCAAAGAGAATGCCCAGTGTTCCTCTCCACTTTCAAGGGCAGCCTTCTCATGGAGACTCCCAGATCTAGATGATGGACTGTGCTCGGTTCTTCCCAGAAAGATCTACGTGTGGAAAGAAGTTACTTCCTAAAGGTATGCTTAAGACATTGACTCAGGGGGATGCCTGGGTGGCTCAGTTGGTTGGATGACTGCCTTCGGCTCAGGTCATGATCCCGGAGACCCGGGATCGAGTCCCGCATCAGGCTCCCAGCTCCACAAGGAGTCTGCTTCTCCCTCTGACCTTCTCCTCGCTCATGCTCTCTCACTGCCTCTCTCTCAAATAAATAAATAAAATCTTAAAAAAAAAAAAAGACATTGACCCAGGGTCTCTGGTAAGGGCCTGCCTCTCAGGGCCCCAGTGGGGAAGGGTAGAGGAAGCTATGAAAGGGAGGAGGGGGAATTTCTTGCAGGAGGCAGGAACTCAAAGCAAAGATTGGTGGGAAGCAGAGAGACGTCAAGCTTATAAAAAGAAAAATGGAAAACCTCTGAAAGAAGAGGACAGAAAGATGCTGGAAGCTGTGATAAGTCAATAAGGTAGGGAGGCAAACCGTAACAGGAACCAGAAATCCCTTTTCTGGGGTCCCCTGAAGTGTGAATCTTGGCTGCTAGTAGTTGTGCAGTTGACAGGTACAAGCTGATTTCAAGGCGTGACCACCTTTACTTATTAACTGTTCACTTACATTTTCTGGAACACCTGAATTTTCACAATTCTGTCCTTGGCATATGCAGAAGTGGCTCACCTTGCCCTGAGAAAAGTGGAGGCATTCCAGTTTCCGATGCATTTTGGTGGCCTTGCAAACTTCCGACTCAAGGCCTGGGCAACACTAAGTGTCTGTTCACTCACTGTGCTCTGGATAACCAGATGAGGGAAGTGATGTCAATGTCATTTCCGGTGACGGCGGACATGTAGACACCCTTGACGCCCCGCAGCAAATAATACAGCCTGTTTAAGGAGTGCTCTCGGTGCTTCCTACAGATAGTAATTGATTTGGGCAGAATAGACCCACAGAATCTTAAAATAGTTTGTGGGCCTGAAGGTAATTTCTTTGAATCTATGTATATAAGTGAACATAATTTTTGTGGTTGATGTTGAAACTGGGTCCCTGTTGAGCTCCTGAATGAACACGGGAGACCCTTTTCCTCTGGACAGCTCAACATGAAAGTTGAGGTTCTACTACTCACAGATAAAAAGACCTTTATTCATGTTATGGACTGAACGGTGTGCTGCCCATCACCACCCGCTACAAGTTCGTATGTTGTACGATACCCAGTGTAGCTGTATGTGGAGACAGGAGCTTTGGGGAGATAATTAAGGTTAATTGAGGTCCGAAGGGTAGTACCATGACCCAATGGGGCTGATGTCCTTGTAAGAAGAGAAGGGACACTGGGGGAGCTTGTGCACAGAGAAGAGACCATGTGAAGACACAGAGAGAAGGCGGCCATCTGATATGGCCAAGGGGAGAGGTCCCAGGAGAAAGCAACCTTGCTGACACCTTGCCCTTGGACTTGTAGCCTCTAGACCTGTGAGAAAATAAATTTCTATTGTTTAAAACACTTAGTCTGTGGTAATTTGTTATGGCAGCCCTTGCAGACTTAGACAACCTTGAACCTCTCTTCTATGGCTTTTCTGCTTCCATTGGAGCCATATGGGGGCTTGAGCTTCAGCTTCGGTGTGGCATTAGAACTTTGGCATATGAATAAACTAAAAAATACAGCACCAGAGAGAAACCAGAGCTTGACCCCTGGCTAAAGCTCTGACATACAGTGGGTGCCCAATGAATGCTTATGGACTAAATGGAGAAGAAAATGGGAAAGACTTTTCATAAAAAGGGCCTCTGGAACTTCCAAAGGAGTAACCACTTATCTTGACCCAAAGAATAAGGAAGAGATTCTGAAGATCCAGCTAGGAAAAGGGCCATAGAGAGCAAGACCAAAGAGTCTCCAGCAAGGAAGGGTCTGGAGTGGGGAGAAGCCGCCTAAAGGAGGAACAGAAGTGTCTCAGAAGTAATGACCAAAAGTTGGCAGAAAACTTCAGAGGTCTTTTTGTTATTATTGTTTTTTTTTGTTTTTGTTTTTTGTTTTTGTTTTTGTTTTTGTTTTACCATGAATGGATGAGCAGGTTAGGGCTCAAGGAAGGGGCTTAGGGTCAAATGATCCCACTGGCTGGCCTACATGGGGCTCCAGAGTCAAAAATCATTGTTCTTGTGACACTAGAGGCTTGCAGTGGGGGGCGTAGAGTGTGGCCTGGGGAGGCAGGGGTCACAGCCTCCCCTGCCCCAGCCAGCACGGAAACCTCAGTTTTATCTACACAAGACCCTACTAAAAATTGCTCTTCTGTGTTCCTTCATGGCCTCGTACTTTCCATGCTCATCTTGGGCAGTGATGCTAATACACAGTAAGAGGGTCAGCCAAAAACAGTAAGTGAAACGTGGAGCTTGGACAATCTGGAGCAGACAAAATGCTGGTGAAAACACTGGATTCCATGATATGAGAGCCATTCTGCTCCTGGACCCCTGGGTAGGGAAAGGCTCTTGTCACCAGAGGCTTGCTTCTTCCCTTAGCTTTTGTCTGGCTCCTCCAAAGTCATTCAGTCATTCCAAGCAAGATGCCAGCCCAGGATTTCCCACTCCACCTTTTATATAAGACACAAGTCATCTTTATCCTTCAAGAGTTCTCTCCAATGCTCAGTTCCTACTCTTTCCCCTTCCATCCTGTTCGCAAGCCCTACCTTGTCTTTTCAGAACCCTTCTGAATGCTCCAACCATTATTTCCGACTATCTCTACTGCCCCATGCATTCTGGAACAGTCTGTGTTGCTCAGCTACTTGAAGAGGTTCCCACGTGGAAGGCCATCCAGTTGCCTCCTACACACCAGGAGATATTCCAGTTCTGAAGGCATTTCCCTCCCACCATCCACTCTCTGGCTGCAGCAGCATACAGATGTCATGAGCCTCACCTTATGTCCTTCAAGCTTGGCCTTTGATGCTCTTTATATTTGATCCATTATCTGCAGAAACTTCACTTGCCCTTGGCATTGTCACTCCAGAGCTGAAAGCAACGTCTTGGCATTGCAGAATATTTTGTGACTCGTCTGACTCAACCCAGATGAGAATGTCTAATTCCAGCATCATGAGGAAGGATGAAAGAACATAATTTTCTGAAGAAAAAAAAAAAAGAAATTGTTAGAAATAAAAGCCTGTGAAATCAAGAAGCACAGTCTCAAAATGGAGAAAGCAGAGAGTCTGAGGCAGTTTTCTGGAACCACAAAATCCACTGTAGATTTTTTACGATCTGCAAGAATAACTTTGAAGAAAAATAAAAATCAACACACTAGGGGGAACACTCTGTGTCTATAGCAGTTTTAAAATATGCATTTGTTCACACTCAAGAGTACAAAACCTCTTGAGTTCTTCTTCCTACAATGGCTTTCTGTCTCGCTCTAACTCAACAGCTGTAAATGGCTTTGGTAAATCGTGCTAGTACATTTCCATTAACATTAGCAAAATTTATGTCAACTGCACTGACAACAACTGTCAGTCTTTAAAGACCCTAATCTTCCTTTGCAAGAGAACACACATCTGTGTCACACCTACGGTTTCTCATGCATCCTGGTACCATTTGTCTACCTTGTTTCCCTTTTGTTCTCCTCTGGACTCAGAAGGCTCCTGGCTCATCAATCAGCTTTAGCATCAATGAGGTCTATTCTGACTTGGTACAGGCTCCCCTATTATTCCCTCCTCTGGCACAGCTGCCTTTTTATACCAGGGAATGACGTTTTCCTCGCAGAGCAGCTACATTTGCAAAGACAGAAGACGAATTGATTTAGAAACTGCGTTATACTACATAACTTTGGGATAACGTCCATTATTCCATAAACAGCATTTTTTTTCCCTGTGGAAACACGTACAAGGGCTTATGACCCCCACCCATCAGGAAGCATTCCCCCAGCTCTACAGTTTTTCCAGAAAGTCATGGGATGAGGACGGTCCTCAAGCTCACAGCCTGTTCTCTAGACAGACTGAAACACCTCTGCATTTGATCCATCTGAAAACTCTGAAGGACCGGTGCTTTTTACTTTCAACATGTCATGGACTGTGATTTTTATAAAATGCAAAATTGGACGCTTGGATGCTGTGGCAAGTTCAGATTTCAAACAAAACTTTCTAAGTGCTTGCTCTCACTTTCCATACTTATTGCAGATGGTGATGGTTCATGGAGAAGCCCAGATCTGGGGAGCAAACTCTGGGGAGCAGTGAGTCTGGATCTCTGGTCACACGATGCTAAGACACACCCTGCAAAAGCCATCAAACGACGCAGGCTGTGTTATCCTCTGTTTCCTAGAACAGGATAGATTTTAGACCTATGAGGAGGGAAATGCTTTAAACTTGCTTTTAAAAGAACAGGTGCTGAAAGCATCTGTCTTTGTTGGAACCCTGAGTCACTGCGATCAAAGCATGATGGGGTGTGGCATTCGGGTGGGAAGGAGAAAACAAACAAGCCTGCAAGAGAGCAAACAAATCCATTCAACTGGCTACTCAGAACTGGAAAGGAATCATAACTGAGAGTACAAATGAATTAGAAAAAATAGAAAAAGAATCATTAAAACAAACAGAGTTTATGTATTCATCCATTCACTCGCCAACAAATATTTGAGTATCTAGTGTATACTGCTCTGGTTGCTGGACACACAGGGAATGAAAAATCCCTGACAAACCCGTGAGGAGGCATAGCTAAAATCTGACACAAGAATAAGACACCAAAAATGACCGCACAACCACATCAAGCCAGAGATGAAGCCAGTTTATTAGTATGCCGTGTTATTTAAGGGACACTATGGGTACCTTGTATTGCAGAGAGGGCCACAAGGGGACAACATTATGTTCTATTAAGCATCCCTGAATGATACTTTAAGAGAAACAGCCCTAGTTTGGGTGGTCTGCAGAAACAGCCCAGGGTATGGATGAGTGGTGTTCTCTGACTGTAGATGTAAGCCCTTGCAGAGGGAAAATGCTACAGGACAAATAAAATGGTGGCAACAATGCCAACCACAGTTAGCAATAATATAGTAGCCTATTCTGGGCAGAACCATGTCCTGAGTCTGTAAAAATTGAACAACAACATATTGCTTGCTTTCCATGCCTTGTTTACATTATACAATTTTATTTTTGCAATAGTCCTAATATTAGATATTATTATATTCCTATCAGACATGAGAAAACCAGTTAGACATGGATTCATGTGGGATTAACACCCAGGTTTGCCTTATGCAAAAGCTACTGATATTTCCACCGTACTACACCGTTATCTCCAACCCAACTGTTGAAAGACAAGGACAGAGAGAGAACCTTGAAAGCCACAAGAGAGAAGTGACAGACTGTGGTGTGCAAGGGATCTTCAATAAGACGAGCAGTTCACTTCTCATCAGAAACCATGGAAGCCAGAAGCTGGGGGGATGCCATATTAGAAATGCTGAGAAACAAAAATTGTCAACCAAGAAATCTGTATCAGGCAACATTATCCTTCAAAAATAATAGAGAATTTAATACATTCCCAGAGAAACTAAACACAAGAGAATTTGCTTCTACCAGATGTGCCCCACAAGAAACATTCTAGAAACATCTTCAGGCTGAAATTAAAGGACAGGAGACAGTCCCTCAAATACACATGAAAAAATTAAGAACGTCAGTAAAGATAGTTACATGAGATAATTATAAGACAGTATTAGTGTATTTTTAAACTTGTAAAAAAGGTTTATTTATTTGACAGAGAGAGAGAGCACAAGCAGGTGGAGCAGCAGGCAGAGAGAGAGAGAGGAAGAAGAAGGCTCCCCACTGAGCAAGGAGCCCAATAAGGGACTCAGTGTTGTTGTTGAGGATGTGGAGAAAAAGGAACCTGCCTGCACTGTTGGTGGGAAGGCAAATTGGTGCAGCCACTGTGGAAAACAATATGGAAGTTCCCCAGAAACTTAGAAATAGAACTACTAAAGGAACCAATCATGCTAGTACTGGGTATCTACCCAATGAAAATGAAAACACTAATTTGAAAAGATACATGCACTCCTGTGGTTATTGCAGCATTATTGACAATAGCCAAAATATAGAAACAAGCCAAGTGTCCATTGATAGATGAATGGATAAAAGAAGATGTGGTGTATAGACACATGGAATATTATTAAGCCACAATTAAGAATGAGATCTTGTCATTTGTGACAACGTGGTTGGATCTGGAGGGCATTATGCTAAGTGAGACGAGTCAGACAGAAAAAGACAAATGCTGTGTAACTTCACTTCTATGTGGAATCAAAAACTCAAACAAACAAACAACAAACAAACAAACAAACAATAGAATCAGACCTATAAATACAGAGAACTGATGGTTGCCAGAGGGGAGGGGAGTGGAAGGATGGGCAATGGGTAAAGGGGAGTGGGAGACATAGACTTCCACTTACGGAATGAAGAAGTCACGGGAATAAAAGGCACAGCTTTGGGAATATAGTCAATGGAATTGTGATGACGTTGTGCGGTGGCAGATGGGATCTATACTTGGGATGAACGTCGCATGTTGTAGAGAGTTGTTGAATCACTAATTTGTACATCTGAAACTAATGTAATACTGGGTGTCACCTCTGCTCAAATAATTAAAAAAAGATGTATTATGCAGCCTCAAAAGAGAAGGAAATCTTGCTGTTTGCAATATGGATGAAGCTTGAGGACATTAGGCTGAGTGAAATTAGACAGAAGGATCAGTGTTGTATGACCTCACTTCTATGTGGAATCTAAACACACCAAAGTCATGGCCACAGAGAACAGACTGGTAGTAGCCAGGGCAGCAGTGGGGGGACGTGGGTGGCCGCTGGTCAGGGAGTAAAATGGGTGAAGGTGTTTGAAAGGTCTAAGGTGAACAAATGATGTAACGTACACACAGTGTGGTTGTAGTTGACAAGGCTGTATTGTATACTCAAAAGCTGCTAAGAGGGGAAGTCTTAAGCATTTCCACCACACACACAAGTTGTGACTCTGAGGTGCTGAGTGTGTTAACCAATCTTAGTGTCATCACAACGTACATCAAGTCACTACTGTGAACACCTGAAACTTACACTATGTATGTCAACTTACATACTTACACTATGTATGTCAACTTACATACACTATGTATGAAACTTACACTATGTATGTCAAGTCTATCTCAGCAAATCTAAAAAATGAAAAAAAATTAAAAAACAATGCAAAATCTTGAAGGGTTGTATGCAAATTTGAATATTTAGGTCCCCTGGCTGCAGCTGGAGAATGGATTGTCAAGAGTAGGTGAGCAGAGACCAGGCGAGCAACGGGTCAGAGGAGCACAGGTGAGAGCCAGGGCCGTGAGCAGGTCCAGCTTCGCCAGTAGGCACAGCAGGCTGTGCCCATGGCCCATGGCACCCATTAGTGGCCCGTGAAAATGTTTAATTTGCTTGGCTTAGAATCAGAATTTAAACACGAATATAATAAAGATGAACATAAAATAATGAATTCAGCTTTGATTGTATCTGTCTTTATGTGAACTAAGTGATAAGATGTGATTTTAAATATATTTTTTATGGCAGAAGGGCGCCGTGAAGGCAAGAGTGCCCAGGACTCCCTGACATCATCATGGGGCTCTGGCCATGAGAGCAGAAAGCAGGTGACTCAGAAGATAAAAACTGATAGTGCTGGCAATAATCGGCTCTGACGCTGGATGTGCGGATCACACAGCCGGTGGCAGCCACTGCGAAGATGGGAAGCAGTGGCGAGAAGACTGAACTGGAGGGAATAGTGATGAGCTCAGCTTTTACGCGTTAACTGAGGTGCCCGTGGGACCTGGAGGACAACAGATGGACAATCTCTGTGCGTAAACCATGCTGCGGTCCGACCAGCAAAGTCTCATTTCTTTGGTCTCTGCCACTGGAACAAGAAAATCGCTTTCCCGAATAAAAGCTTCCTTTGCAATAGCATTTATTATGCTGGGGTTTTACCTGTCTTCACGTTTATTATAGTAATTGGAGGTCTGGGGAGTGTTTGGAAAGCTTTGAAGGAGTATCATTCTTTTGCTGAAATGTGTAAACTCTATCAGTACTGATTACATTTTTGCAAGATGCGGAAAACCCTTGCTGATTTAAAAATTAAAAAAGAAAGAAAAGAAAAACAAAACCAGCTATTCACTCAGCCCCTCTTTGCACATTTAGGCAGATAATACCATGAATGCTGGAGCATAAACAACAAATTATATTAAACAAGCCACGCTATGTACATCTCCATTGGAAACACGTTAGAAAATGAAACTCAACAGCTGCCAAATATACTAAATGATCAAATCAGAAGGAAGCGAGTGTCTTTTTTGAAGCTCTCCAAAAGGATTTACAACTGGAGTGTTAAAAAAATCAGGAGATTCTATGCATTTGACGGTGACCCCCAGAAACATCTAAGAATCTATCGACGGCATCTTCAGTTCATGTTTTATTAAAACCGTTGTTTCTTTGATTACATCCAATAATACAAAGCATTTTGTACATTACAGAGGATCTGAAGTCTTTTGCCCATCTTAAAAAAAACCTCACATAAAAGATATGACATCCAATTGAGTCTTCTGTAATAAAATAAAACTTCACCCAACGCATCGTAATAAAAGGACAGTTGAACCAGACCAGATGATCTACCTCTGAGAAACGCACATGTCATCATTTTGATAATTTCATCTTCCTCAAATATCAGCAGAAGTGGGTCTTCTGTAAAAATTAACTATGCTAAAAGTCTCTTCTCTTTAAATTTCTTTCGACAATTATTTTTTTTTTTTTAGATCAACCGGAGCCATAAAATCTATGCACATTGCGATCTCACCATCTCCTTTTTTCCTTTTGCATCAGATGCCTGGGGTCATAGTCAGGCCAAAAACAATGAAGCATAATATAGGTTAGCTCCCTGGGTGATCAATTTACCTATTTCTTTGGGTCCTCACTCAGAAGATTTCCAGGCTAACATTATGGCAGGAGAAGCTTCAAAGAATATGTGCGTTGAGCAATGTTTATAGAGCACGTGATGGAAAGGCCTGCAGGAAGGGATTCTCAGTTACAACAGCAGCTAGGAGATGACGTGACTATATACGGTGACCCATTTCTTTGAAGAAGAGGGCAGATCTGATGCAGAGCGGAAGACACTGACTGGAAGGAGAATCCTGGGCTAGGAGTCAGGTGCTGGAGTGTGGTCATTAACCAGCTCGTGTGTATGCAGTAAGTCTTTCAACCTCTCGGGACCTCAGTTTCTTCTTCTGCAAAGAGGGTCTCAGTTCATCTTTCAAGTTCCCTTCATGGGCTCCCATGACAATCTTGGCAGCTGAAGAGTCTGCTGTGAATTGATCTCCCCCTTTCTATGAAGGGTTACTTTTTTGAATTTGGGCATCTTTTCTTCTTCCTTAATGTGGAGGACAGAATAACACCCCTCCCCCAGGATGTCCACATCCTAATCCCTGGAGATAGAATGATAGATCTTGATGTGGAGAGATTACTCTGGGTTCTCCTGGCCCAAAGGCACCGGGAGGATCCTTATAAAGAGGGAGGTACGAATACCTAAATTAGAGGGGGCGGGATTTGAAGGTGCTTTTTTGCTGGCTTCGAGAATGGAAGAAGGGGCCATGAGCCAAAGAATGCAGGTGGATTCTAAAAGGCAAGAAAACAGATATGCCCCCAGAGCCCACAGAAGAAAGCTCTGCCAATCCATTTCAGACTTCTGACTTGCAGACCTATACAATATTAAATATATGTTCTTTCAAGCCACTGAATTTGTAGTAGCCACAAGGAAACTACTACAGCTAGAGCTGGAGAGTCTGTCTTATCCCTCTGGTGGCATGGTGGGGTAACATTGTAACAGCTCGGCTGCTTAGCACCTGTCCGTCCCCAAGGAAAGATTTTTCATTTACAGGCTAGGAAACCCCTGCAGGGGATGGACACTGGCAGGGCAGGAGAGCGAATGGTTCAGGCAGCACTCAGTCAAAGAAGGAATCTTCCTGTTCACTTAAAGCCATGTCTATAAACATCCTTTCTCCGTGGAAGCAGCCCACCTGCAGCGGGGGTGGGGGGAGATTTGCATCTGGAAGTTGAGCAAGGGGAGGCAGCATGGTTTCAAGGTTTCAGATGACACCTTGTTTGGATTTGTGTAGTATCAAGTGGCTCAGAGCCCAAGAGCAATGAAAATACAATTGCAGAGTTGGTATGGCTGCCCCAGGAAATTCACTTTAAGGAATGGATTCCAGAAACTGACAAAGTGGGTGCCTGAGTGGCTCAGTTGGTTAAGTGACTGCTTTTGGCTCAGATCATGATCCTGGAGTCCTGGGATCAAGTCCTGCATCGGACTCCCAGCTCCATGGGGGGTCTGCTTCTCCCTCTGACCCTCCCCTTCTTGTGCTCTCTCTCACTCTCTCAGACCAAAAAAAAAAAAAAAAGAAATTGACAAAGTCTTTAATAGTTATATGTTGATCGATATACTGCTGGTGGGTAACAGGAAGGTTGGGGTGTGTCTATGCTCATCTGAGCTGGTTTGAGACCCCCAGGGCAGAGGCCCAAGGAAAACTTTAGCTAAGGTGCTGATGAGGTTCACATGACATATGACATAATGCATTCAATTATTAAAAAGTCATGTCCACCAGCGATGGCTGGCAAAAGGACATTTGATGGTGCTCTATGGGGATTATCATGGTGATGGAACCATGCTCTGCATCGCTATAATATCCAATATCCATACCCCAGAGGAAGAAGGACCAACCCACAAAACTTGCACTGTCCCAACAGGGAGCTGTCAGACGTCGGAGGCAACACTTGGCGAGGCATCTTGGAGGGAAGCATATTCCTGGAGAAATCGACTTGATGTTGCGCCAGTGTTTGAAAGTACTTAGTAAAAGGGCTTCAGCAAAGACTTGGTCTTCTTGGTAACAAAATCGGTCCAGGAGGCATTCCAGAGAAGACCGCATTGCGCGGGACAAGCCTGGCAAGCCAATGCTCTGCAGTATTCACACGGCCACGCTGCTCATCCCTGAGATGACCAGCAGAGCAATGTCAGAATCTAAATTGCTTAGCTTTTAAAATGTACATAAATTCACAGAGGAAATGCCACTGCTCATGTTCACGGAGTCCTCCTGCTGGCTTTGTGGAGTGCTCCGAGACATTCACAAACATGGGTAGCTACTTGCTGCAAGACTTGTGTTCATTGTCTCCGAGGTGCTGGTGGCATGAGTTTAGCCATGAGTTTAGCATGAGTTTAGCATTCTCGGGGAGACGGCATCCCCTGGTGATGAAGCCCGGAGCTTGGAAACCCCGAGAAGTTGAATGCGTGTGCTGTTTTTGCCATGAACCGACTCTTTAATGTGAGGCACTTACTTTGCTCCTCTCAGTTTCAGTTTTGTTGATCTTAAAATGGATGTTAAGATAGCGCCTCTCTCTAGGGTGTTTATGAAGGAAAAAAAAGGAGTTAGTGCCTACAAAAACCTAAGCAAAATAAGTGCCCCGTGCAGAATCAGCATTTGACATGTCCTCATTATTATTAATAATTCGTCTCTCAGTGGGTTATTTCTGCCTGTGAGTGATGATCAGGTAGCCAGAAGCCGTGAGTTCAGAATCATCCCCAAGGGCAGCTGCTCTGTGGAAGAGATGAGCATGATCCCCAAACCCTAACTACCCTAATATTCAGTGAGTTTTGAGCACCTGTTCTGTTTTCATGGTTGGCAGCTTCCTGCAAGTTCTCTGGCAAGAGCCACTCTGTTTTGTAGTAGAGATTTAAACTACCTTCCTATCCTCTGTAGGGCCAGACTGTGCACAGGGGATCTGTGGGCTGATTAAATATGAAAGCTCCAGGACTGCAGAGAAATCTTTCTTTCTTTCTTTCTTGCTTGCTTGCTTGCTTGCTTTTCTCCCTTTCTTTCTTTCTCATCAGTGAGAAGGCACAGCAGGTGCCCTTCCAAAGGCACAGAACACGGATGCCCCCCATCTGTCCCTACTGACTGTATCACCAGTCCTCAGGGGTCCTGAGGCCCAGTGATCACCTCGCAAGGCAAACGCTGCTCTTTCATGGACCAAAGGAGCCCACAGGATGCCGGGACAGGATGCTCCCTGGGCGTGGGGACAGGGTCCCCCTCCCCATGAGATGGAACACTCAGGTCTCCTCCCATCCCCAGTTTTTACTGCACAGGACCTGTCCTGGTCTCACAGAAGCAAACACTAATTTCCTCCTCGGTGGTACACCAGCTCCTGCTCTTCATTCTTGAGATGATGTGTCCTTTGCAGGACTTCAGAGAAATCTCATGACAAACTTGTAATGTAGGAATCATTATTCACATTCGACAGATGAAGATGTGGGTCTTAGAGAGGATAACGAACATTTTCACGACTACACATTTTCTGTCCTTGAGAATATGGGTAAATCTAATCTAAGACCTCCATTCTTGAGTCAGGACCCAGTTTTATTTTGCTCTTCCACTGGCTTGCTGTAAAAATTGTGGGCCCTTAGATATATGTGTCTCCTTTTCTCAGACGTGGTTTCAGACCATGGAATGGTGGTGGTACAGTGACTTCTGGAAGAGCCTTGGAATCATTCAGATCCCAGATCCATGTATGGTGAATCTGTGGCAGGCACAGAGGCCACCCAGCTCCAGATACCACATGCTGACCAGAAGTGACCACAGTGACCAGACGAAGGAAATAAATACCTGTACTTTGCTTCCATTTGTGTGGAGATGGTCATGCAGAGCATTTTGAGCCAACAGACAAGCCAAAATTCACCTACTGAGGGAAGGCAGGTGGTTTAGGAACAGCTTTTACAAGATAAATGGATGTAACTGGCACTATGACTTCCTCATTCTTTCTGCCTTAAACCTAAGTGTGATGGCTGGAGATTCAGCAGCCAAATTGTGCCTATGAGGCTGTCAGCTGGAAATGGCAAAGAGGAAAGAAGAAAGAGCGTGGTTGAGTTTTGAATTGTCTGTCTCTGGACTAACTGTGTGAGAAAAAAAAAAACTCCTTTGCTCTTCCTTTTTTTTTTTTTTTGGATGAATAATATTTTATTTTTTTTAACATCTTAATTTAATTTTATTTTTTTCAGTGTTCCAAGATTCATTATTTATGTACCACACCCAGTGCTCCATGCAATACATGCCCTCCTTAATAGCTACCACCAGGCTCACACATCCCCCCACCCCCTCCCTTCCAAAACCCTCAGTTTGTTTCTCAGAGTCCACAGTCTCTCATGTTTCGTCTCACCCCTCTGATTTCCCCCAATTCACTTTTCCTTTCCTTCTCCTAATGTCCTCATGTTATTCCTTATGCTCCACAAGTAAGTGAAACCATATGATAATTGACTTTCTCTGCTTGACTTATTTCTCTTAGCGTAATCTCCTCCAGCCCCATCCATGTTGATACAAAAGTTGGGTATTCATCTTTTCTGATGGAGGCACAATACTCCATTGTATATATGGACCATATCTTCTTTATCCATTTGTTTGTTGAAGGGTATCTCAGCTCTTTCCACAGTTTGGTGACTGTGGCCATTACTGCTATCAACATTGGGGTACAGATGGCCCTTCTTTTCACTACATCCGTATCTTTGGGGTAAGTACCCAGTAGTGCAATTGCAGGGTCATAGGGAAGCTCTATTTTTAATTTCTTGAGGAATCTCCAAACTGTTTTCCAAAGTGGCTGCACCAACTTGCATTCCCACCAACAGTGTAAGAGGGTTCCCCTTTCTCCACATCCTCTCCAATACTTGTTGTTTACTGTCTTGTTGATTTTGGCCATTCTAAGTGGTGTAAGTTGGTATCTCAATGAGGTTTTGATTTGAATCTCCCTGATGGCTAGTGATGATGAACATATTTTCATGTGTCTGTTAGCCATTTGTATGTCTTCTTTGGAGAAGTGTCTGTTCATGTCTTTTGCCCATTTTTTGACATGATTATCTGTTTGTGTGTGTTGAGTTTGAGGAGGTCTTTATAGATCTTGGATATCAGCCCTTTGTCTGTAGTGTCACTTGTGAGTATCTTCTCTCATTCCGTAGGTTGTCTTTTTGTTTTGTCGACTGTTTATTTGCTGTGCAGAAGCTTTTTATCTTGCTCAAGTCCCAAAAGTTCATTTTTGCTTTTGTTTCCTTTGCCTTTGGAGACGTGTCTTGAAAGAAGTTGCTGTGGCTGATGTTGAAGAGGCTACTCCCTAGAGGGTTTTGATAGATTCCTGCCTCATGTTGAGGTCTTTTATCCATTTTGAGTTTATCTTTGTATATGGTGTGAGAGAATGGTGGAGTTTCATTCTTCTATACAGACCTGTCCAATTTTCCCAGCACCATTTATTGAGGAGACTGTGTTTTTTCCACTGAATATTTTTTCCTGCTTTGTCAAAGATTATTTGACCATAGAGTTGAGGGTCCGTATTTGGACTCTACTCTGTTCCATTCATCTATGTGTGTGTTTTTGTGCCAGTACCATGCTGTCTTGGTGATCACAGCTTTGTAGTAAAGCTTGAAATCAGACCATGTGATGCCCCCAGCTTTGTTTTTCTTTTTGAACATTTCCTTAGCGATTAGGGGTCTTTTCTGGTTCCACACAAATTTTAGGATTGTTTGTTTCAGCATTGAAGAATGCCAGTGGAATTTTGATCAGGATGACATTGAAAGTATAGATTGCCCCGGGCAGTATAGACATTTTAGCAATGTTTATTCTTCAGACCTATGAGCATGGAATGTTTTTCCATCTTTTTGTGTCTTCTTCAATTTCTTTCATGAGTGTTATGGAGTTCCTCGAGTACAGGTGGGATTTATCCCTGGGATGCAAGAGTGATTCAATATCTGCAAATCAATCAGTGTGATAGAACAAATCAATAAGAGAAGAGAGAAGAACCACATAGTCCTCTCAACTGGTGCAGAAAAAGCATTTGACAAGATACAGCATCCATTCCTGATTAAAACTCTTCAAAGTGTAAGGATAGAGGGAACATTTCTCAAACTCATAAAATCTATCTATGAAAAACCCACAGCGAATATCATTCTCAATGGGGAAAAACTGATAGCCTTCTCACTGAGATCAGGAACAAGACAAGGATGTTCATTCTCACCATTCTTGTTCAACATAGAACTAGAAGTCCTAGCAATAGCAACCAGAAAACAAAAAGAAATAAAACATATTCAAATTGGCAAAGAAGCCAAACTCTCTCTCTTTGCAGATGACATGATACTTTATATAGAAAACCCGAAAGACTCCACCCCCAAACTACTAGAACTCATATAGCAATTCAGTAATGTAGCAGGATACAAAATCAATACACAATAATCAGTTGCTTTCTTATACACTAACAATGAAAATATAGAAAGGGAAATTAGAGAATCAATTCCATTTACTATAGCACCAAGAACCATAAGATACCTGTGAATACACCTAACCAAAGAGTTAACCACAGGATCTGTGCTCCTTCTTTTCAAAAAGCACCTCTTTGTTGGAGTGTCTGTTGCTCTCCATGATACATGGTCTCATGTGTCATGGTCTTGTAACTCCATGATACAAGGTCCAATGATACAAGGTCTAAACCCCTAGACTAGTTACAGGAATGCTGTATCCTTATGTCTGTTGGGGTAAGCTTAGTTCCATGTTGTCTCCTCTCTTTCTCTTCTGCCCAACACAGCTTCTTATTTTTTTCTTCATCCCTCAGGGTCTCCTGGGACATATGGGTCTCCTGCTAACAATGTAGGAATGATGCATGAAGGGCAGCTTCGACCATATATTTTAATCTCTGAATAGGAAAACCCAAAGTTCTTTTTTCTTAAGTTGAAGATTTAAACTGAGCATTCTGCTTTTATGTGGCAATGTCAAGAAAGCCTATATTCCATATTTGGGATTGTGTGGACTGCCCTGGAATTAGAGGGGATTTCTCCCAAAACATGTTCTGCATTGGTCTGCTCCATATCTGCCAAGCTGGCTGCTGAGACAGATGTATGGTCTGTTGTTCATTCCCCCAGTCAAGCGTGACCAAGACCCCTTGGGTCTTTCTTGGGTTCATTCCCCCAGTCAAGCGTGACCAAGAACCCCTTGGATTCTTTCTTAATTTGGTGGAGTGATTGCCTTGATTAATTAAAAAAAGAAATTCATGGTGTTTCCGGGAATTATATTCTTCTTCTATTTGAAACAAATTACTGAAAATTATTCTATTTGAATCAAATGTTGTTGATCATTCTCATCTAGAAGACCTGGACCTCAACATATGTAAATGAAGTGGAGTAGTGTAACACGAAGAGTTTTTGTAACAAACACACACTCATGCACTCACACGTGTGTGTGCACACATGCAATGCACACATGCATACTAGATTGCCTAGAGTAATTATTTAACTAGTTTAAGAAGTGTGCGTGGGACCCAGGAAGTGCATTCAGGCAATCTTGGCGGAATGTCTTTAGAAGAGTTCCAGAAAGACTGAGCTGGGCCATAGGCAGTCTGTGTTTGATTTCTGATTCTGCCACTTCCCCACTGGGTGGCCTTGAGGGGGTTACTGAATGCTTCTGGACCCCTAGTCCCTTACTTGAAACACTGGACATTGAGCAGAGGTTTTTGTTTGTTTGTTTGTTTTTGTTTTTTTGTTTTTTTCTGTTCTTTTTTTAAAAAATTATTTTTTAAATTTCTTTTCAGTGCTCCGGAATTCATTGTTTATAAACCACACCCAGTGCTTCATGCAATCTGTGCCCTCCATAATACCCACCAGCTGGCTCCCCTAACCTCCCATCCCCCGCCCCTCCAAAACCCTCAGTTAGTTCCTCAGAGTCCACAGTCTCTCATGGTTTGTCTCCCCCTCCGAACTCTCCATCTCCCTGTGTCCTCCGTGTTTGTTTGTTTGGTCTTTGTGGTTCTGGCGTTCTGTGACTTTAACTTCCCCCCATGTATTACACTTTTCCAGATTTTTAAAGAAATGGTATGAAGAGCACTGGCTTTCATTTAATGAAAAATAATCTCCTTAATTCATACTAGTTATAAAAATATAATCAGGATATACTCTAGGCATACTTTTAAAAAATTATATGAACAAATATGTGACTTTATTTATAACTCTGTGTAAGACATGCCTTCTGAGAGAGACACAGAAAACCGAACTATAGAAGTCAACATACACAAATTGAACAATATCAAAATGAAACCTCCTGTGTTTGTTATAAGACAGAACCTGGAGACCAGAAGACCGAATTTGCCTATGTGAAACAGACGAAGGATTGGTATCCAGAGTGTACTTGTGTGCTGATATCGACAAATCAATTTATGCTTCCGGGCTCACCTCGTGGATCCTTTCTCTAGGGCATCATAGTTTTGCATTTGCAATTCTATCAAGACTGAAAGTTGGAGTCTGCTTAAGTTAATAAAACTTCAGTTTCCCCAAGTGTAGGAAAGCAGGTAATAAATATATATTGATTTACAGAAGAGGAAGTAAAAATGACCAGTAAGCATATGAAAATTGGCTCCGCTCTTTCCTCATCAGGGACACTGAGATCAAAACTAGGGGATCATGCATTCCATAATGTGTCAGCGAATGTAAAGAGAAATAGGGAATAAACACCATGCAGGGTGTATAGTTGTATTGCCATTTTGGGGGGATAACTTGTTAGTGCTAGAAATTAAAATTTTGCCTATTTCTTTACTTTCTCTATGGCCTCAAATGTGCAGATTTGGATTAGCTGTCATCTTGGTTTGTGACTCACTTTAAATATGGTTCTATGCATGTCCTCATTCATTCATTCATGTTTACTTAATAAGCATGTGTGAACTCATCAGCCAGTGTGAAACTAAGACCTTGACCGTGACTTTTACTATGTTACCATCTATCCAAGGAAAGAACATCTAAAATCATGTGTTCCTCATGTTGTCCTTTAACTGTATAGACACAGCTTTATATCATCTATATGAATTCCTAAGAGTTATATTTTAAAATTACAGTGGGTGTTTTTAAACTTACCATAAAAGGACACAAAACCATCCAAAAAGAAAAGAAAAGGCGTTTTCCAGGAAGCTTTCACACACAACCAAGACCAGATCAAGCCCAAGGAGAATCTGGTCTCATGGCCATGTATTTATAGAATGATTTCCATTTGAAAATTTTTTTTCCAAATATTTTAGGAAGCCACTGTGGGAGACTTTTCGGCAAGTGGAAAAGAAAAGAACTCATGCCTCAGTGAAATTTGTATTAATTGAGAATTACTGTTGAGAATCTGGGAAAGCTTATGTGAGATTTGAAACGGAAGGAGGTTTTGAAACATTCACATGAAGATTCCATTAGAAAGTTTGAAAGGGCCTGAAAAGACATGTTAAAAATAATTTTAAAAAACAGAGAGAGAGAGGAAAGGTAATTACCAGATAAGAAGGTTTCTTTCTTTCTTTCTTCTTCTTCTTTTTTTTTTTTAATATAGTGGGTGATAAAACAGGCTGATTATTAACCTGGCAGGTAGAGGGACAACCCACTGATGGTAATTGGGGAAATGAGTGCTCAGGATAGCAATTCTTCCCTTCTTCCTTTCTTTTGAGGAATTCATTGTTTAATTGAAGCAGATCCATGAGAATCTTTATAATTTCTTAAAAGAATTGGTGATTCAAGAGACTTTTGTGACTACAAAACAGTGATTTAAATCATTTCCTGGGGAAAGAAATTTGGATAAGATTAAAAAAATTAATGCCAGTTGAGCTATTAGTGTGTGGAAAACGATCAGGACTGACACAGATGTTTACCAGCCACATCGAGCTTCTTATGACCTTAGAGGCCATGTCATATCTTGGCTGACTTGAGAGCAGAGTTCCACTATGACAAACATCGGTGGAATGCCCCAATGTAATTCTGGGAATGCAGCAGAAGATGTAATACTGTGTGTCAGAGCTTATGGCAGGGGAGAAAGAAAACAAGGAAAATCAGGGGGAGGAAACAGATTTCCAGATCTAGGCAAAAACCCCCCTAGAACTGATAAATGAATTCAGTCTAGTCACAGGTTACAAAAGCAATGTAGAGAAATCCGTTGTGTTCCTACACACTAATAATGAAGCCGCAGAAAGAGAAATTAAGAAAACAACCCCACTTACAATTGTACCAAAAGCAATAAAATCTCTAGGAATAAACTTAACCAGGGAGGTGAAAGACCTGTACTCTGAAAACTAGAAAACACTGATAAAGAAATTGAAGACAACACAAAGAAGTGGACAGACATTCTATGCTTATGGATTGGAAGAACAAATATTGTTACAATGTCTATACCACTCAAAACAATCCACAGATTTGACTCAATCCCTTTCAAAATACCAATAACATTTTCTACAGAAATAGAACAAACAATTCTAAAAATTTGTATGGAAACATAAAAGAACTTGAATAGCCAAAGCACTCTTGAAAAAGACATACAAAACTGGAAGCATCATGATTCCAGACTTTAAGTTCTATTACAAAGCAGTAGTAATTAAAAGAGTATGTCACTGGGATGAAAATAGACACATAAATCAAAGGAATAGAACAGAAAACCCAGAAATAAACCCACAATTATATGGTCAATTGATCTTCAACAAAACAGGAAAGAATATCCAATGGGAAAAGCATCATCTCTTCAACAAATGGTGTTGGAAGGGGATGACTGGGTGGCTCCTTCCTTTGAGCAGCTGACTTGACTCATGATTTCAGCTCAGGTCATGATCTTAGGGTAGTGAGATCCAGCCCTGAGTCAGGCTCCATACTCAGTGGGGAGTCTGCTTAAGATTCTGTCTCTCCCTCTGCCCTTTTCCCTTCCCTGATCCCATGTTCTCTCTCTCTAAACGAAATAAAACAAAACAAAAACCAAACAGTGTTGGGAAATCTGGACAGCCACATGCAAAACAATGAAGCTGGACAACTTTCTTTCACCATGCACAAAAATAATCTCAAAATGGATTAAGAACCTGAATGTGAGACCTGAAACCATAGAAGTCCTTGAAAAGAGCCCAGGTAGTGATCTCTCTGACATTGGCTATAGCAATTTTTCTAGCTATGGGAAAATAAAAGCAATAATGAACTATTGGGACTACATCAAAACAAAATCTTCTGCACAGTGAAGGAAACAACAAAACTAAAAGATGACCTACAGGATGGGAGAAGATATTTGCAAACGACATATCTGACAAAGAATTAGTATTCAAAACATGCAAAGAACTGACACAACTCAATCCCCCCCCCTCAAAAAAACAAATGATCCAGCTAAAAAATGGAACATGAACAGACATTTCTCCAAAGAAGTTCAGATGGCCAACAGGCATATAAAAGATGCTTGTCATCCCTTATCATCAGGGAAATGCAAATCAAAAGTACAATGAGATATTACCTCACACCTGTCATAATGGCTAAAATTAAAAAAAAATGCAAGGAACAGCAAGTGTTGGTGAGAATGTGGAGAACAAGGAACTCTCAACCGTACAGTGTTGGTGAGAATGCACGCTGTGCAGCCACTGTGGAGAACAGTATGAAGGTTCCTCCTAAAATTAAAAATAGAACTATCCTATGATCCAGGAATTTCACTGCTGGGTATTTATACCCCCCCCCCCAAAAAAACTAATTCAAAGGGATAATGGACCCTTATATTTACAGTAGTATTATCTATAATAACCAAACTACAGAAACAGCCCAAGAATCCCCTGAATGATGAATGGATAAAGAAGATGTGGTATATACATACGATGGAATATTATGCAGCCACAAAAAGATGAAATCTTGCTGTTTGTCGCAGCATGGATGGAGCTAGAGAGCGTAATGCTCAGCGAAATAAGTCAGTTTGAGAAAGGCAAATACTGTATGCTTTCGCTCATATGTGGAATTTAAGAAACAAAACAAATGAGCAAAGGAGGAAAAAAAGAGAGTGCGAGAGGCAAACCAAGAAACAGACTCTTAACTCTAGAGAACAAACTGATGGTTGCCAGAGGGGGGTGGGGAGGGTGGGGAGAAACAGGTGATAGGGATTAAGGGGGCACTTACCATGATTAAAAAAAAAAACACAAGGAAAATCGAACTATATGACCTATGTTTGCCTTCCCAAAAGATTTGTATTTGAAGAGAGACAGGTTTGTTTCACTAACCGATTGCTGGAAAACGCTTTGAGTCTAACAACGCTGTGCTTCGGCCACTGATCTCAGCAGATAATGAGAATTCAGGTGATAGTGAGGAATAATAAAGTCAGTTTCCGGCAGGACCTTAGCGCTGTGAATACACAGTACATACAGAATGGACTGAACAGTCCTCGGAAAGAGTCACATTAACCATTGCTGGGCTGAATTTATGTGGTTTCTTAGATATGTAAAATAAATAACTGTGATTTCATAAGATCATTAGGTTAAGTACGGCATTTTCGCTCTGGGTACAGAAAGTGAGTTATCAGGAATTTTTTTTAAACAAACGCTGCCTGAATGATAGGCATGTATCATTTGGCTTAGCTTTTAAAGATCCTGTTCTTAATTTCCTTTTATAAAGAAAATAGCTAAATGCTTGTTGAGCCTTTCTTTTAGTATGAAGTGTACCTTGTCAAATTCTTTTAGTATTAAGTGTGTGTATAGATGATTTCCTTTCTATATCAGCATTCCCTTGTGTAATTCTTTCAGTGGCATAATGTCCTTGTGTGTGTGTGTGTGTGTGTGTGTGTGTGCGCATGACATCATGCCCACTTGGAGAGTGATGAATTGGGTGTCACTTTGAAGCAGTCACGATGTGTCATGTTAGTACTTTTGCATTAAGTTGCCAGTTAATTAAATAACCTCTGTCTTTTATTGCAAAAAAAAAAAATCTTGAGCTTTATTAAGTTAGAAAATTTACAACCAATAGCATAATCAATAAAACATTAACAAACATGTCACCCCCGACAAACCTTTTGTATTGATTTTCACATTCTTACAAAGGCTGCCTGTAGACTTGAAATAAAAACACCACTTGATAATGGGTTTGTCACCACATTGGCCAAACACACCGTTCCATGGGGCGGTTGTGAAACTCTTGGGATCGCTGTTGGTTCTGGGTGTTTGGAAAAAATCTTCTTACGGATGCTTTTGAAATGGTCTCCCTGCTGGGAAAAGTTTAACTCCTGAGCCCCCCAGAGAAAGATAGAACTGACAATTCTATATGAATTCTATAGGGATGTCACTGGAACCTTCGTCCATAGGTGGTTGTGGGTTGAAGGAAGAACTGAAGCTATTTTCTTGCTAATCCAGGTAACAACAACATAGGTTTCTGCCTTAGTTGTCTGAATTTTTCAGGAGGCTATAATTCTTTTCAGTCTGAAATATCCAAATGACAGCCTCACATCCCCCACATGAACATGCGGAGATGACCATGTTATGGGCTCAGCGTTAGGGGCCGGACACGGGTGATGGAACATTGTTTTTCCTGGATGGGTTTGTTGCGAACCATCAAGAACTGCAAATGTGTCCTTGAATATGGATAAGAAAAGGTCTATGTGGCTCTTGGAAAAGACAGTCTTTAGACTGGATTTGCACTTCTGAGATTGGATGCTGCTCAGGTGGGCTTTGAGAAGGATTTGGTCTTGTGGCTCCCTGGTACGGTGCCATGTGGAGGCGAGGTTGGCTTCCCTGGAAGCAGGAGGACCCGCAGGTGGGGTGGCAGCCTCAACCCCACAGGTGGGTGGTTCGGCACCTCCCACATACACTCAGGAAACCTATGGCAGGATCCTGTCCTTAGTACTGACTCCATAAATACATCCCAGGGCAGAAAGACTCACTGTGGCAGGTAGCAGACACCGGGCTCCCTCTGGCCAGTCTGGTTTCCCATTTAGAGAAAACCCTCACAGGATGGGGGGTGGGGTGGGTGAGAGATGGGGACTTACATATTTGATGAAGGTTCATAACTTGTCTGATGAAATTATTATTCATTGAATTCATTGAATTCTAGAGTTTTACTCGTTCATTGGACAGAACATGCCATGCTCCTACTAGAGGCCAAACACTGTGCTTACATCTTTTTTTTTTTTTTAATTTTAACTTTTTTTTTTTTAAGATTTTATTTATTTGTCAGAGAGAGAGAGCGAGAGAGCGAGCACAGGCAGACAGAGGCAGAGGGAGAAGCAGGCTCCCCGCTGAGCAAGGAGCCCGATGTGGGACTCGATCCCAGGACGCTGGGATCATGACCTGAGCCGAAGGCAGCTGCTTAACCAACTGAGCCACCCAGGCGTCCCTGTGCTTACATCTTTAAGCACAACTTCAAACAAATCCTTGGTCTATTTGAGGACCTAAAGCAGTTACAAGGAAGTATTGTTCTTTTAGCTTTTAAAGTAGAGGTAAGGCATTTGGTGGTGAGGAAAGGAGTCCGTCCCCTGAGTTTGGAGAGCCAGTGCTAGGCAGCCAGGTCTGGACCACCACTCAGGAGATGTGGTTGCCTCCCTGTGCTCTTGGGAGAGAGCCCTTGTGAAAGGCTACCCTGAAAGACAAATTGTTCTATGCCAAACATCGGCCGTCTCTCCTATGCCCTGTGGGGAGTAATGATTTGTTAGACTAATGCAAGATAGCTGCCAGGAGAAAGAAAAGACAGGTGAATTCTGTAGGTTAAAATGGCTCTGTGGGTTCACCTTTACTGGATCTTTTTTCTATTAGGACTTGACTCTGTTTTCCTCAACCTCTCTTCCTATTTCCAGTGGTAACCACGGTGAACCGAAAGGCTGAGTCCCTTATTAACAATGGTTTTTGTGATGGATATCCTTAGTAAGAATAGTAATAATTTAGTTGGGTTGGAAAGTGGAGAAAAAGAGGCTTCTATCCAAGCAAGAACCTTTAGAGGAAATTGGAACAAAATCTTCCCAGAGAAAGGAAATGAGAAAAAAGACTACACTTGTTATGTGCTGTGTGATATTTTAAGTTGGATTATATATGCCATAGGGTTGTATGGCACCCTTCTCTCCCAGAAGGATATCTCTAGTTCTTAAGCTCTAGTATCTATATGTATGACTGTATTTTTTTTTAAAGCATTTTTGTAGATGTAGCTAAGTTGAGGATCTCCAGATGGGATCCTCCTGGGTGACCCAGGCAAGCCCAAAATCCAATGACAGGAGTCCTTGTGAGAGACAGAAGAGGAGAACACACATAGAGAAGTCCAGGTGCAGACTGGGGTAGTGACTGGAGAAAGCCGAGAGCTACCAGGTACTGGAGGAGACCAGGATGAATGGTCCTCTGGAGGCTTCAGTGGGAACAAGATCAGGCTGACCCCTTGATTTTGGTTCTGGCCCTGAGAAGCATGAAAGACTAAGTTTCTATTGTTTTAAACCACCCAGCTTGTGCTAGTTTGTGTTAGCAGTCCTGGTAAAATATTATAGATGCTAATTCGCTTCAGTGTCACAACGACCCTAGACGAGGTACTGTTACTATCATCAACCATCTTCTAGATAAAGAACTGAAGACTCAAGAACAGACTCAAGGACGCTTGGCCTTGGACCTGGGAAAGGTAGCCCTGTGGCTGGAACCCGGGCCGACTGGGTCCACAGTCCATGTGCCTTATCATTGCAACAGACACAACTTCCTAAGCTGTAGAAACCAAACATCTGCCTTTGATAAGCTCCTCCAGCTTTAACTTCAATTATCTTTTTAGTGCCAAATGCTGAAAACCTGGACAACTCAGAAAAGGAGAGAACACTGAAAGCGTCCACAGTCCCACCTCCCAAAGGGAACCATGGTTTACGTGTAATTTACACACACCCCTAAACCACACACCCACACATAATATTTTACTTGAAAGTGGTATGTGCTAGCATTCATCACGATTCCCAGATTTCCTAGTAAAATTTCAAAAACAATACACAGGATTATCATACCAACTGTTTATTTTGTAGACGAAGGCCGCTGAAGTGGCCCCAAAACAGCAAACAAAACCTTCCATCCAGAAATCATTGTCGTTGTACGAAAGGAAGGAAGTTTAACCCCATAAAAGCAAGATCATAATCTCAGAAGAAGGAACGGTGCTGTAAATTAAATTTATTTAACTTTAATTAAATTGGAAAATGCAATACGTTGAGTTTTCTCCCCACCCAGTGCCACGGACCGGCAGAAATGTCCTTGGAGATGAACAGTAGGCTGTAGTGTAGACCAGTGCAAATGTCCCCGTGCCTTCAGAGCCTTTAGAGTTCTTGTTGAAATGCAGATTTGATGCAGTGAGTCTGGGTGGGCCATGAGATACGGCTTTCTAGCAAGCTCGCTGGTGATGCTTCTGCCACCCCAGAGATCATCCTTTGATCCGTGATTTCCAGGCCTCTAGACAGGGGCATATCTTTGTGCAGTATGATTTTTTTCTTTTCCAGAATCTGCTGTAAGCATTTCCAGGTACCGAAAAACTCTTCTTTCTACAAGATGACTTTATACCTAGGCACCTGAATGTGTCTTGATTTGGTTATCCAATCTCTTTTTCCTGATTGTCTGTGTTTTTCTCTTTCTTCTCTCTTCCTTCTGCTCCCTCCTATTAAAAACGGGGCAGTGATGAACATTCCTATACCTACCTATCTGTGCACTTCTCTGATTGGCTCTGTAGGAAATATTCTAGAAATGGAGCAGCTGGTTCAAAGGAAAAGAGCATTTGACAAGGACATTTGCAAAGCATGAACATGTTTCCTCTCATCCTAACCCAACCCCAGAGTTCAGAAATTAGAGCCAAATGGTTGTTGCATGCCTAACTGGCATCAACACAAGTGGCCCAGTCATGCACAACAAAACAAAGCAACATAAGAGAATTTCTAACAATTTTTTAGGCCGCTTTGCATCTACACCTTTTTTTTTTTTTTTTAAAGATTTTATTTATTTATTTGAGAGAGAGGCAGTGAGAGAGCATGAGCGAGGAGAAGGTCAGAGGGAGAAGCAGACTCCCCATGGAGCTGGGAGCCTGATGCGGGACTCGATCCCGGGTCTCCGGGATCATGACCTGAGCCGAAGGCAGTTGTCCAACCAACTGAGCCACCCAGGCGCCCGCATCTATACCTTTTAAGTAGGTCTAGGAGAAAGCAGATGAAACCATAGAATGTGTAGTAATTCATGGACTCAGGTGATGATGAGGCCTGGCGGCAAGGTTAGTTCACGCTTTCTTTTCCTTAAAGCATGGATTGCCTGTTTTCCTCAGACTAACCTAGAAAAGTTTTGAGAGAAGGATGGAATATTATAATGGGCATGGTCTTCACTTGCTTTTTCCTAGCCTAGATACCATCTCTCAAATACTGTAGAGATGATGGGGTCTGGAGCCTACAGACTGGCCAGGAAGCTCTTTACTGGAATTCCACCAGAGAAGAGACCCTCGTTCTCTCTGGGGAGGTGCCTCGGCCAAAGGCAGTGGAACGACCCACAAACACACCTTGAGTTCCTGCCTCTCTGGGCCTTCAAGGGTATCAATGAATACCCTGTAAGAAAACGCACATCCAAGGGAACAGGTACTTGGGAGTAGAAAGAATAAAATGAAATGCAGAGGACAGAGAAGTTCAGTGTGCCCTGGTCTCTGATAAAAGGGTTGGCAAAACATTCAGGACTGCCAAAAGGAAGCCCTTGTTTCCACTGTATTGAAGGAGGACAGGTTTTTAAATTTTAAAAATTTTAAAAATTTTAAAAATTTGCCTTGCTCTGTCCCAACTGTAAACACTTTTGGGACATGATGCTGGATTGTTCATATGAACAAAGGGAAAGGTGAGTGTATTGGTGATGGTTCTTCAGCAGAAATGACTAATCTGTGACACAAACATTGCAACATCACCCCGGCCTCCCCTCCCCCCACCGCACCTCACTGCTGTCTTCCCATGCTGGTGTGATCTCTTGGCCGCCATTTCTAACTGCTCACTATGCTCTTTCTAAACTGATCCCAGACCCCAAGGCCTGGAACTCGGGGCTGCTGGGTTGTACACTTCAGGAGGCATGGGCTGTATTGAACTCCCTGGGAGTGTAACACACACTCCCACCAAAGTAATAAAATACAGCAACCCCATATTGTGCATGAGCCATAGTAGGCACGAACTAAAAATTGTTGAATGAACCCAGATACGATCTCTGAATCCTTCTTGACACAGCCCTCCAAATAGCCACTACACACTGATTGGATTTGGCATGCAAGAGGAACCTCTTTGCTATTCCTGCTTTAAAGAAACACGAAGAGGCTGCCAACACAGAACATATTTAATCAGCTTTGCACGAGTGTGTGTTGGGCACATGCATAATGTGTATGCAAATACAGTTTGCTTAGAACATGCGATTCTCTCCCTCCCTTCCCTCCCTCACCCTCCCTAAATGTATGATTTCATGAAAACCACACCTGTGACTGCTTATTGGAATGGGAAGGGGTCCAACTTGTGTTCTCAAATTTATAACACTTGCCTGTGAATTTCTAAACCGTGCTTCCTGTAATAAACTACAGTGCCTGGCAGAAAGGTACAAAATATTTATATTTGGGCCTAACGACGTTTTCACAGGCTTCCACAACTAGAGTTGATAATACTCATGTTTGTGGACGTGGCTCTTTTCTTCCTTCCTCCCAGGCTAGCGTCTTCCCTGTCCCTCCCCACGGCCCAGCTCATTAGACCGAGAGGGGCAGGAGATATGATCTGTACTCAAGTGGACTTGGAAAATGCCATTAGTTGTTAACATTTCCAGGAAAATCGACGGGAAAAGGGGCACAGGAAAGAGAGGCAGAGCTGGTGTGTTTTATTTTCATCTTCCAGGACTCACAATGTGATAGAAGACGCACTATTTAACTTGCCTTGGAACATCTGAAAGGGATGTTGAAATCCTGATATAAAGACAATTTCACAACACAAAGCCTTTCAGTCTTGTTTCCCCATTTTGCCCTTTTCCACAAACTAGCATTTAGAAACAGTTCCCAATCTATCACGTGGAAAAAGACCTTACTTTCCCATTTGTCCTTCCCTTTCTTTCCACACCCCTCAGAAACCTTCGGGATTTGCGGAAAGGTTCCTAAATGATTTCATCCCATTATTTTCCAAAACTTACATTGGATTTATAGCTTTGACAGTGCAACTGTCCAGCCCTGCGTCTGTGGCCTCTTTTGCTAAAGAACAGAAGGTAAACTTCCTCTCTTGGCCAAAAAAATAAACAAGCGATGGTACAGCAAAAGAAAATACTTGGGATAGATGAATTCTGGTTTGATCCGGGCAAGGCTGTGGCATCACATTATTAAAAGAGCCTCAGCTGGACACAATTTGGGACTAAATTTTGTGGTGAGGTTGCAAGTACCCTATGGGAAATGCAAAACACTTTTCATTTATTCCAGTTCGGGAGACTACCACAGGGAACAAACTTAGAGTCCTTTAAACACAATCGGAGTTGCCAGAGTTTTGTCCAGTGAAAGATTGGGTGAAGCAAGAGCTTAGAGTTTTCTATCCATTCAGACAACCTTTGGCAGCAGTGGATAATACGAGTTAAATTAATCAAAGTGGGGAAAAACCAAATGACTCATTTGGGAACAAAAAGAGGTCCTTAATAAAAAAAATGGAATTAAGAGATTTATAGAGTATCGGCTGATGTGCCCTTTGGAAATTATACGTTAGCAAAGTCCCCTTACGTAGTTATTAGTTGGAGCGGAATTATCACCCCAGGTGGCCCCCGGAGATGTGATAAGATGGAGCCCATTGGAAGACACAAAGCATGGCTCCGTCTTTGGGTTGGTTTTCTCACTGTTTTCGTGAATGCTTGTTGACTCTTGGCTTCCTTCTTCCCGGGTTTTCAGACATTGAGCTCTTGGGAGCAGTAATCTTCCAGCCAGGCTTTCTGACAAGGTTCCTGTCCAAGAGAAACATGAATTTTCCGAGCCCATTTGAAGACAGTTGGTCTGGGTAGAACTCTTGCTTTCCCAGCGGGTAGGGAGGAAGCCGAGAACGTGACAATGCCCACTGCAGGGAGAACCTGGAATCAAGTGCCACAGGAACAGGAAGAAGCAGGCCACTTGGCACATGCAGGGGCCCGTTCTCAAGGTGGGGTGGGCGGTGGGGGGCGACAGGCAGCAGAGCATGTCTCTCCCATCACATTCCCCCCACAACCTGATCACTGACCACTTGAGGATTTGGGAGTCACAGCCAGTGGCACACACAGTCTGAGAATCGAGTTTCTTCTGTCTCGTCTCTCCTGAGTCCCCAAGGTCCAGAAAGCTCTTGACGCTGGATTTTGTCAAATGTTGGAAAGAGCACAGGTCCTGGTGAACGTCGCCCCTGCTTTTCCCTTTATAAGAGAGTCCCTGGGTCCCTTACCGAAATCTGCAAAACATCCACATTTTTTCCTTATAAAATGAAGTCATAATACTTCGGAGGGCTGTTTCCAGAACTAAACAAGACAGCTAGGTGGAATGCTTATCATAGTCTCTCAATAAATGTGCACTATTTTCATTATTATATATTAACTGAACGGCTAATAATAATAATAATAGTAATAATGAATCTATATTGCAGGCTTGGCACTGTCCTAAGCATTTAGAGTGGATCTCCTTCTCTGATCAGTGGAGAAGAACAAGTGCTCAGACAAAGAGGAAAGTGCAGGGGCCAGAGGAGGGACTCGGGCTGAAAAGAGAGACTCCGTCTTGTCTGATTACCGGAGGAGCCCAGGAGAAGACGCTGGCCGGGGACTTTCTTGTTGGCAGGAGCGGGGCTCTCTTTTCATCCTGGCCAGCCAGCCTCCCCAGACCCCGGGACTGTGCAGAGTGAGAATCCAAGGAGCTAACTGAAGCTGGTGCTAACCAAGAATTTATGGAAGATTTTATTGCTATTTCCAACTGAGAACTTTTCTTCAATCATTTATGGAAAACATAAAAGCCAGTGGGAATCAAATAGGATAAAACAAGGTTGGAACCACTCTTCCAGATGCTGCACACAGCTGTTTTTTGGTTAAGCGGTGGGAGCAAGAAAGGGGGATATTCGTTTACTATTTGGGTCAGAGACAGCGCTATAAAATCTCTTGTCCATAATTCATCTCATCCCAAATAGAATGTGAGATCAGATTTCAGGCCCTCAACCTTTTTGTCTGTCTTCTTTTTGTCTTTTTTTTTTTTTTTTTAAATCTCGTGAGACTGGTATGAAAAATAGTAAGGATTCTATTCCATTAAGGAAAAAAAAATTCTCTCTCTGGGGTAGTGGATATCACAACTCCAGAAACAAAATGGAATGTACCGAGGGCTTCCTTCTGTGCCAAAATGTGGAAGGTTCTTTCCTCTGACTCCATTTCACAGAGCTAATGGCATTTTAGCCTTGGGAACAAAGAGAAAAGTGGGAACAAGCCTGCTTTCAATATTCATAACTCATGTGTAGGTTGAAAGGTTGTTTTTTATTTTTTTTAAATAAGTTTATGGTCATCCTTTGAACTTATAATGCTTCTTCCACTCAAGGGGCTCTGGAGGGTTTTGAGAAGATCTAAATGGCCAGATCGCTCTTCACTCCTCATGACCTACAGATAGAACTCTCTCTGGGGACTCAGTACAGCGAAGGCATCTGTCCATCCCACACTGGCTGTCTTTCTCTGAGTCCAGAAGAGCATGATGCTCTCTGCCAGCAATGAAACCTTCCTTGGCTGTCCGTAATCCATGGGTAGCTGCAAACAGGACCACACTCGGGGCTTGATATCAGATTGGCACAATCACATATTTGGTGTTCTCACTGGAGGGTCTGAACAAAAATCCCAGTCCTCCTACTGGGAAAACACCCTGGAATGACCCAGAGAGAGAGTGCAAGAGAGAGCGCCAGCGCAAGCTGAGGCCCACCGCCCCCTCCGCCCCGCCCGCCCCCGTGGTGGTGGGATCAAAGGGCTGGCGGGCATTGTCTCTTCCTAGGAAGCTGTGTTGGCCCATCCCGGGCCCTCTGCTTCCTGAAGGCAGAGGGAGAGCCTGGATCTGTACTCTGATCATCACCATGTCTAAGGGGATTGAAGAGAGGTCAGTGAGACCCAAGAGTGGTTATTTAAAGCATACAAGCCTTTGCTTTTAAAAGGAGACAGCAGAAAAGGATGGAATTTAAAATGCCCTTGAGTTTGCTCATGGAAAAGAGTTGAGGGCCTGATGCAGAGCAGAAAGAAAGAAGGCTTTTAGGGGAGAACCCATTTTGGGGGGAATTCTGGTGAGCTATCGGAAAAAAAGAAGCCAAAGAAGGAAAAAAGCAAGAGTGGGGGAAGTCTGAGGAAGAAAGATGAGTGAGTCATTTGATTAGCAGAGTGGTTCTCAAACTTCAGCACGCGTTAGAACCAGAGGAAGGCAGGAAGGGGCCAAGCCAGAGTATTTTCCCAGGAACTGTGTGTGGGGGGCGGGGAGGGGGGAAGCAGTGCAGTAGGTCTGGGCAGGGTTTGGGGATCTGTAGACCACACGTTGAGAAGCACTAGATTAAGAGTGATAGCTGAGCAGGCAAGGGTGTAGAATCAAGAATCCCAGGAAAATCTCACGTAGACACTAGAATGACCGAAGGGAGACCAGGAAGGGGTAGCAGTGGTCGGTATCTTGCAAGTGCAAGTGGCAGTGCTCACCAGGGTGCAGACAGTCCCGGGGGGGGGGGGGGACCCGATGGGGGAGAAGGCGTCCCAGCGCACACATCATTTAATGGTCTGTGGCTGATTTCATGCACTAGCCCCCCAAGTCAGACTTCCCAGGCTGACTTGTCTCCATTCCCACCGCAGAGGAACTTGCTCTCTAAGGGCCAGTGGGCAGGGAGCCAGGGGTCCTCGGTGCTCTGGCTGGAAGGGACAGCGGCACGGTGATCACTGAGAAGTGACCGCAGTTATTAATTATGGTCTGAACAACAATGAAGGTCACACGTAATTCTCTCTGTGGGCTGCCTTCTGCCTGTGGAGTTCATTTCTCAAGCATCTCATGTCTTTCTCTGAAGCATTTTTCTTCCGAAGTCAGTTATATGTGAAAGAGGACTAGAGTGAGAAAATACATTTATTTTTAGCTAAGAGGTGGCAATACTCAACTTTTCTTTCTGGGAGCAAAAGCTTGGTTCCCCTTTTCCACTGAAATAGTTAAATCCATTGTTACAGCGAGCTGAAATTTGGCTTCTTTATTCAGGTAACAGTGGCTAAATAAAGATACACTTAGGAACATATAACATCGCACGTTTAAGTGCTGGAATAAAGTCTAAGTCAAAAGAGAAATCTTGTGTTTGTTTGTTTCTTTGCTTTGTTTTATTTATTTATTTATTTTTCTTTTACCATGGCCAAAGTTCAGAAATACTATCAAAGTAAAGAAAAAAAAAAGAAAAAGCCCAACATATTAAATGAAATACCATGATACAATAGGTTAGGCTTATGATTCCATTTAACACTTTTATCTTTACCCACAAACGCAAAACTACCTGAGTGGAAGTTGATTTCCTCAAAAGAAGAGAGGTGAATATTGTAATAAATGCCCTTAAAACAGCCCTGCTCATCCCACCGAATCTTTTTCCAATGTCTCATTTAGCTTTTGCTAACATCAAGCGGGGGGTTTTTAAGTCACATCGCAGCTCCCAACTGCTGTGCTTAAATTGCTTCTGGAAGCACAGAGCTCTTGGTTGCTGCTTCAAATTTCACTGTGGGCAGGGGAGAAAGTGGGGAGAAGTCATTTGCATCAAAAACACTAGCTGTCTATTCCCATTAGAAAAAGCACTTGGTGTTTTAGTGCAAATTATTTTAAAAGGGCAGATAACTTATGGATGCAGAAAGGGTAATCCACAAAGATGTGTGCAATTTTGTTCAGCTGGATGTCCTCAGGGCAAAAACATCAAGGATAACAACTGTACTAAATACAAACAGACACAATCATATAATATGACACCCGTGATTAAAATACCTTTTTCAAGGGTCCTCTGCATTTAGGAGGGAAGCTGCCTTGTTAATATCAAGGGCCATCATTTCCGAGGCAGGTTAACTTAGAGGCGGGTTACGACAATATCTTTTCTTTTTTGACTGCATTCCTAGAAGGTTATGAAATTCTTTAATCAGACCAGCCCAGAATCACAGAGCTGGTCAGCGGGGAGATTCGTGTAAGGGTTAGGAGCTCAGGCTTTGGAGCGGGGCAGATCAGGTTTTGAATCCCAGGTCTGATACAGAGATGATATCTATCTTCTTTGAAGTCTAGAGGATTTCATCTACAAATGGGAAATTGAGTTGTTGAGTGGATTAAAACCACGACAAAACCAGAAACCCAAGGGTAAAGTGCTTAGTGTCGTGTCTCGCACAGAAAAAAAAAAAAAAATTGTGTGCATGTGTGAGTTTTCCTTCCCTTAAAGCCTGATTACAGAAAAGATTGGAAAGCGGAAAATCACTAGTATGTCATAGGAAGAGATTTTTATGGTTTCAGATATTGGTAATTTAAACAGTAAGAGGAAAATGAAATCTCATAGCTATCTAAGATTGGGGACAGCATTGATGTAGTAATTGTTCATTGCCAAGGCTTAAGTTTGTCTACTTCATTTATCTGAGAGTAAGAGTTAATAGATATTGAACACTTACTTGGTGGGGGGCTCAGTTGGTTAAGTGTCCAACTCTTGATTTTGGGTCAGGTCATGATCTCAGGGTCCTGAGTTGGAGCCTTGTGTCCAGCTCCCCACTCAGCAGGGAGTCTCCCTGTCTCCCTCTTCTTCTGCCCCTCCCCCAGCTCGTGCGCTTTCTCTCTCTCTCTCTCAATAAATAAATAAATCTTAAAAAAAACCTGAACGCATACTTGATCCCCGGTGCCATTGTAAGTACTTCATATGCATTGTTTCATTAATCCTCACATCTTACGGAGCAGGTTCGATTATTCCCATTCCACAGCTCAGGACTAATAAGAACAGAGTAGTTAAGTGACTTGTCCAAGGTCACACAGCTAGTAAGTATTGGAACCAGACCTTAAATTCAGGCACTTATTGTAAAGTCTTCTTTCTTAGCCACTATGTTTTGTTTACTTATTTTTAAATTCCTCACAGCATTGTACATAGTGCTTTGTACCTTAGTGGGCACCAAATATTTATTTAACGATTATTGAAAGGGTGCAAACATGTGCTTTTTAAGTGGGGGAGAATGAAAGGGTCGATTTGTTTCTATTGGATTTTGGAAAAATAAAGTCCAGGAAACTGCCTAGCCAGAAGGTGGATGGCATCTTCCCAAAGACCCATGACCTAACACTCTATACAGCCCCAGGGCAGTGAGCCAGAGATGGCAAACCAGGCTTAATTCTCTAGTTCAGACCTAGAAATATGTTAGCTGATAATATGGTGTAGACAGAATGACCTAGACAGTTAAGATCAATGTAATTGCTAAAATTTTATGATATTATTATGTATATTGGGAAAACCACACGGTTTGGTCTTTGGACTGGACCTAAATCAGATTCTTGGCTCCACCTCTTAACAGCCCCACGACCTTGAGTATATTAAATAGCCTCTCTGAGCCTTGGTTTGGCAGTATGAAAAGGGAGATAGCAATAATAATATTTGCTCCCAGCTTTCTCATATGAGATGAATTATATAAAGCTTCTGTGTTAATAATAAAACACTGAAGAAATATGTATTACTAAGGCAATCCCAGCTATTCTAACAGAAGAACCCCATATCTCTGTGGTGTAATGCAACAGACACTTTATCTCCCCATGGGTCTCCCTAACCCACAGGTAACTCTACTCTATGTGGAAACTTAGAGACCCAAGTTCCACCCTGTGGCTTCTCCATCTCCACGTTTGCTATGGAAAGGGAGACAATGTGGAGGAACTCCTGTAGAAAATTCTTAGGGACGAGGAAGTGGCTCAGTCTGTGGCCACACCTGAGTACAAAGGATGCTCGGAAATATAGTCTAGCCACGTGCCCAGGGACAAGGGGAAATCGTTTTGATCATTAGCTAGCAATTCCATCCGTCATCTTTTCACAAGGCTGCTGCAAGATCAAATGGGCTAATGCACAGGAGAGGGCTTTGTTAATCATACAACACGATAGAAGTATTGCTACAGCTGTTTGCCTATGTAGATGTTTAAGCACAGAAAAATCCCAAATGACGGCAATTTGAAGTTCTCATTCATTTTTTTTTTAATACCAATAACAAGGAGTGATTGGGTGGCTCAGTCAGTTAAGTGTGGACTCTTGATTTTGGCTCAGGGTTGTAGGATTGAGCCCTGTGTCAGGCTCCACCCTGGCCATGGAGTCTGCTTGAGATTCTCCCTCTCTCCCTCTCTAACCACCCCCCAAAACAAACAAATAAACAAAAACCTCAAAACCAAAAAAAACACAATTATGGTAGAGGCCATTTAATCTTGTGAAAAGCTCACAGATATTAGAGAAAAGTAGTCACTGACTATGGGAGAGCAGACTCATCAGATAAAGAGATTGAGAGAAAAATTTGGAAAGAAAAGCATAACAAAGGTCAACCAATGATATGGATAATTTTTTTGCAAAAAAGCTATTGCCTCTTCTGTGAATGCCATGAAACTCTTTTTAAGAACAAACGAATTTGCCATTCCTTCGTGTGCAATCAGTAAGGATTTCTTTTTGTTTGTTGGTTCATTTAGGGCATTTCTAAGGAAGTGAGTATGCATCGAGTATCCCAATTTTCCAGGAAAGAATTGAAAAGTGACATATATTCATTTTGTTCTTATCACTAAATATTGTTTTATTTTCCATCACTAAATACTTGAGATTTTCTTTTTAACATGTTGTTTTTGTTTTAAGGTAAACCCAGAAGTATTTGTTGGAGGCAGAATGAGGCTAGATTTTTAATACATGAATTAATACATTTAATACACTTCTAATATATTCTTTGGTAGATTCTAATGGTACACGTATATTATATAAAGAACATTCTAAGCCATCTTGTCATTCTGCTTTGCTGCTTTATTTTCCTTCTCATTGTAGATATATTTACATGCTTATTGCCAGTCTATACCTACTAGAATAGAATCTCCATGAGGCAGGGACTTTGGATGTTTTTGTTTCCTGTCTGCCTGGTCCCTAGTGCTTAGTACCTAGTAGATGATCAGTAATATTGGCTACCTGTATGCATACATGGACATTAGGTCTTGGACATTCTGGATCCAATGATCTTCTACTGTATATTTGTTCCCTCTTAATATAGGAATTTTCATGGTTTAAAAAAAGGGTTTTTTGGGGGGGATTCTATATCAAGATACTGATCATCTTAGGGAGTGAGAGGAAAATGGAATCTTACAGCTAAGTTTGTGGATGGCACTGATTTGTAACAATTGTTCACAATCAAAGCTTACACACACCCGCTTCGTTTTTCTCAGCATAATGGTGAACAGCTATTGTACATTTGCTTGGGGCCAGCTGACCTTCTAAGGGCTTCGCATGCATCATTTCACTGATCTTCAAAAACATCTTCAGGAGCACAGTGTCTGAGAAACACAGCGAGGTGGGCTCACTGGCTTCTAAGGAGTAGACGGTTTCACAGGAAAGGGGTGCTGTCATATTTGGTGGGGAGTGGGGAGTGTTGGGAGAAAAACTTAAGGAACCATCAGAGCTTTACAGTTATTTAAAGTTTTTTCTTTTGCTGTGATGAACCAATAAATAAAAAAGATATGTTGATGAACCATAAAATAAAATTTTTAAAATCTCGCCATTTTTAAAAAAGATTGACTAATAATGCTTGTGACACAGAACTGCCTCTGGAGATGTCTATGAAGGGCAAGTGAGACTCTGTGGAAATGGACAGAAGACAAGGATTAAGGGGGTGGGTTCACGGTTTTAAGGGGGAAGTGTTGAGTGAAGAAGAGAAAAAAGGACAAGCTAATGAGGTGGCTGGAAGGAGGAGAGTGGGGGCCAGGAAGGCCCTATGGGAGTTGTGGCAGCTGGCCTTCAAGATGGCCCCCAACTTACCCCTGCTTCCTGGTAGTCACATCTGGTATTCACATACTGCAACTGTCTCCGTGCTCTACCAGAGTTGGTCTATGTGATTAAACAGAAATGGCTGGAAAGATGCTTTGCCATTTTCTTTTCTTTTTTTAAGATTTTATTTCTTTATTTGAGAGAGACAGAGAGCAGAGCAAGAGAGAGAGAAGGAGTGGGGGGAGGGGCAGAGAGAGAGGAAGAAGCAGGCTCCCCGCTGAGCAGGGAGCCCAACATGGGGCTTGATCCCGGGACCCCAGGATGCTGACCTGAGCCGAAGGCAGATGCTTCACCAACTGAGCCACCCAGGTGCCCCACTAGGTCTTTTTCAAAAATCAGGCTACAAAAGACTGTAGCGTCTGTCTTAGACTTTGTTTCTCTCTTTCCCTCTCTGTCTCCGTCTCTCATCACCCACCCTTGAGAAAGCCAGTGCCCACACTATGAGCAGCCATGGAGAAGCCCAGGTGTAGGGGAACTGAAGATTCCGGCCAATGGTCAGTTAGGAACAGGTCCTGCTTACAGCTATCTGAGCCAACCCTGGGTAACATCTGTCCGCAAACTCAGGAGAGACCCTGAGCCACACCTCCAGCTAAGTTACTCCTCTAATCTCCAGGTAGAAAACATCTGCTCTTTTATGCTATGTTTGGGGATCATTTGTTATGGAGCAAGAGCTAGCTAATATAGGAGCAGAGGGGTCACCATTATGCATAGCAATGTCCACTGTTTACAGGCCAGTTCTTGGAAAATGGACTCGGATCCATTCCTATCTCCAGATTCTGGAACACACTTCTTGCACTTAGACAAAAAAGAGAATAAGAGAGTGCGAATTGAATGCCTTAAGGACTTTGAGACTCCAAGCTTTCCCCTGGGATGATTTAGATGGGCCCGAGTTGAGGTGTGGATAGTCTGCCCCAAGACACAGTTGCCAATAAATCTGGCTCAACTTGGCCATGTGTCACAGCGTAAGGTGGCATTTCAGTTGGGATCGTCTGTTGCAACCAACAGAAAACCTATGCAAATTGCCTTATGCACAAAAGGAACTGACAGGTCTGGAGATGGGTAGGCTTTAGGTGAGATTGGATCCAGTAGCTCAATGATGTGCCCTGACTGGTTCCATCCTGCTTCTCTGCTGTGCTTGGAATAGTATCACCCCAGCCTGGATCCTGTTCTGATCACAAGACTGTGGCCAGCTGCATAAGGAGGCTGCATACTTTCTCGTTCGTGTCCAGCCAGTAGAGAGGCCTTACCTCTACCAACCATCAAACGGAAGTCATAATCTCCAGGTTGGCTGGATGAGATGAGGCCATTGTCCAATTCTGGACCCCAGTTCTCTGGCTTGGCTGGCTGCCTCTCCCCACCTCCCCAGGGCAGCAGGCTGGGATTGCGCAAGCGGGGTCAGGACTGGAGCTGGGGCCGGGTTGATCGTGGAGCACAGGGGAATGGAGGCCGGCACTGGGATCTGGAGAGGTCCGCTGGCTTGCCCAATGCCGCATGATGAGTGAGGATCAGAAGTAGGTGTTGACCCGAAGACCGTCTGGCTCGTCCACGTTTGTCCACGCTTGTCCACTCTTAGTTGTTCTTGTCTCGTGGCTGACCCCCAGGGAAAGGTTCAGAAATCGAAATGTACTGATCACCTCCCACGTCCCAGGCACTGTGCTTTTTATGTGTTTACTCACTCATTTCTCACAGTCCTTTGAGGCACGTGTTGTCATTCCCACTTCTCTGATGAAGACACCGAACCTCAGAATGTGCAACCTTTTCAAGGGAAACTGGCGAAGTCCAGAGGGGCTCTGTCTGAACAGGTTCTTGGGCAGAAATCTCCGTGTAACCCTGCCGCAGCCTGTCCTTACAGGGGGGCACTGAGCTGTGGGGCGTGGAGGGGTAGGTGTGGAGGGGGAGGGGCAACAATCAGTTTGGAATTTTCAAGCATTTGGGAAATATTTGAAAGCTATCCTTTAGCCCAGAGCATTCCTCAGTGTTAGGTAGCTTCCTGTGAGCCCTTATTACCACGGCTCCCCTGAGCCTCCCACCGGCCAACACAGCCTCACACACAGACACACACAGACTCCCACAGATAGAGACACAGAGACACACAAACATACAAAATCCTACACAGGCACATACATACAGATGCAGATACACACAGGCAGACACACACACACACACACACACACAGGCACACACAGCAGGTGCACACACACAGCTCTCTCGAATCTTCTAGGAATGGTATGGGTGGATAGTATCCTTCTCTCTGTCCTTCTAACCCTGCATCACTATCAGGATCTTTCCAGGCTCCCACCAGCTCCAGGATTAAGTGAGGTGGGCTCTGGCTGCTGGAAAGCCCCCAGGGGAATGGAGACTGCAGCCCTGAGATGAAAAGATAGGAAGCCGGTTTCTCAAGAACCAGTCCTGTCGCCTTCATTTCCATGTGTATAGAAAGGGCTGCTGGGATGTACAGAACATTCTCGCTTAAGCCTCCGTGTCCAGAGACCAATCAGGACACTTCAGCTGTTAACATGTCAACACGGGTGTAGACCACCCCCGTGCTTGTCCCCCATCTATCTCTGGCCCCAGTTTAGTGAGACTTCTTGGCTGTTCGGCCTCTCGTGAACTGTGGGGCGAGAGAAGACCAGACAATAGAATCAGAACTCGTTGTAGCCTTCAGTTCCCCAGAATGACATGTCACTTTCTCTCCCAGAGCCTCCATTTTCTCAGTTGCCAAACTTTTGCTTTGTTATTTCTATGATGGTGGAGCCTCCCCGCCTGCCCCTCTCCCCTGCCTGGTTGTGTTGAAGATTAAAGAAGGGGAGGTGTAAAGGTATGGAGGGTGTAAATCCCTGACTTCCGTGGAGTGTGGAGTGTCCCCATTACCACATACAGAGTAACACTGACTACCAGCGGGCACAGGAAGATGAAGCCATCCTGAAATTCCTCATGAACACAATGTTTTTGGTGAATTTTGGGCCATTCCTTTTTACCTCTGCATTTCAACTGAGAGCATGGATTTGCAAAATAGACTTAACCATAGAAAGCCCACAAATCCTGGCAGGTTTTCAGGGTGGTAGAAATGAAATCGGCTGTAGCCACCTTGACTCCAGCCTTCCAATCTGGAGAAAACATTCTCTCTCCTGGATGTTTGACCCAGGGCTGAGTCCTGGAAGATGAAAGCGGGTCCCGAGCAGGGTAGAATACCACATAGGGGGAAGACAAAGCCCTGCTGAGGGGGCGGGTGCTGGCAGGAGGGGACTCTAGCCTCAATGTAAATCCTTTCTGTCCCAGGTCCTGGGAACCCAGGGAAGGAGCCTCCTGAGTGTTAGCTGTGGGGAGGCAGGAGAACAAGCATTACCTATGAAGCCTCCAAGTGCAGACTCACTGCAAAGGTTCTTCCCCACCCCGTGCCTGGGATCTAGAGGGCTCCTATGTCCCTTCTGAGATGGTGAACAGTTTCTTCGGCTATCTTGCATCTCAACGCAGGCATTTCCAAGAGGTCAGGCTTTGCTGTTAGGGCATGAGTTGACTTACGGCTCCCATCACGACAAAGAGGGCATGGTCAAGTAGCCTCCACCGCCATGGGGAAGGAATATGGGTCTCTGCCCACCCAAGGGGTCATTCTTCATGGAACCCCTCCTTCTTGTTGCATTGGAAAAAACTATCCCTTCTCCTGATGGGCATATTCCTGGCCCAATGTGTAAACAATAAATGGTCTACTCAGTGTCACACCCCAGAGGACCCCACTGCACCACTCTTCAAAATGTACTCCAGGATGAAACCAGGGACATCTCCTAGGATCTGGAATCCACCCAGAGAATTTCCTGGGAATCGGGCAGCAACCTTTGTCCTTGGCTCTTCTTTCCGTGGTCGCTTCCAGGGTCCCTGGCTGAGCTTCTGGTCCCTAGCGTCCCCTTTCCCATCCCTTCCTGTTATCAGTGTTCTCCTGCAGGAGGGAATCCCTGCTTTTGTTCATGAGAGTTGGACAAAGACAGAATTTCAGAGCTGGAAGGGATCTTAGAAAGATACCATCTAATAATGCTTCCTTACTTTACTCAGAACTAGAGAAGGCAAAGCAATTTGTCTCTAAGTTCACATCTAGTTAGGGCCGGAGCTACTATCAATTCTCAGCTTCCTCGTGTGGAAGTCAAAACTCTTTCCACTGGATTATTCACTGATTCCCCAAGAGGGATTCCCCAAACGGTAAGTACTACCTCAGGGAGCTGAAAGGGGATTCATATGATATATATGTGGTCAGCAAAATGTGGGGCAGTTTTCAAGCGACTAAAAATAGATCGGAAGGGAAGTACATCATTATGTGCAAAATTGAATTTATTGGAGGAAGTCTAATTTATATCCACAACACAGATTCAAGATTAATCTAATATAAACAAGTAATGGAGAATGAACTCTTCCACTCTTATTCTTGAAAATATGCTTCACTGCTTCCTCTTTCGTGATAATGGATGAGATTCTTTTTTAATTGTTTCTGACAGCCCCACTATTTCAAGACAAAATGTGCAGTTTTTTGAGGTTGACATTCCTCAGCTGATTATTTTCTGTCTACTCCTTAAATATGTGTTAATAACTTGTGTGCCTTAAAAAAATTATACTTATTTCTCATGATGTACCTTTTTTCTGGTCGGGGGATAACTGGATTAACCCAAGAGGTCTGGAGGGGAAGGAAGCTCGGGTGGACCCCAGGAGACACAGAGCTTTTCAAGAGCAGGGACTGTATATAATCCTTCCTTAGATTATAACTGCCCCTCCCTACATAAATTGCTATTTTTTTGCATTAAACATCATGGAAATCAAAGCATTCCCCAAGGACTATGAAGATTCCATTTGCATCATTGAAGTAATTTCGTTCCAGGGTCTCCAAGTCTTTGGTCACTGGGCATCTGACGGAGCATGTGGACACCTGGTATGTGTCCATGCAGGGGCAGTGACCCCAGGTGTGGGGGATCCAGGATCCAAACTGAGCTGCCCTGTCCTCCGTTCTGGACACCCCAGATTCCTAAGAAGGAGGTCTCCGCTGCTATTTCTTAGTGCCACTCAGCTGCGCATATGGCACTGTGTGTGGATGGGACACTTCCCAGGAGACTGAGAATCCAGGCATGGTCTAAAGGGTGTGTGAGGGGAAATGACAGGAAGGTCTTGGTCAGGCGTCCTTGTCCCTCCAGCTAGATCTTTACTGGACACCTGTTGCCTGGATTCTGAATGCTTTGACTTGGTCAAAAGTCTGATCTCTTACCCAACCCTCACAAGGGTGGTCATGCTGTTCCCTGAAGCACCTCCTTCCCCCCAGGCAGATGTTTCTGCCCACTTCTGCTTCAAAACCACTTCTGGGTGACAAGATTGGAGAGTAGTAACTGATGCAAATGCCAGATACGTCCATCACTGTGTGACCTTGAACAAATTTCAAAACCTCTCTGAGCCCAGTTTCCTTATCTGAAAAACGGGGAAAATAATAATACATACATCATAGGGGATTGACGAAGAAGGAGTGGCAAAGAACGCACAGTGCTTGTCTCAGTAAACATGAACTATTGTGACAGTGAAATTTTGTGATAGGAAATATGACCCAATTTGGACTCCCTTATTTTTCAGATAAACAAAAATAATGACTCTTATGGTCCCATTGCCACACAGCGACGGATAATGATAGTCAAGAATAGCTCTGTGGGCTTCTTGAAACTCAGTTCAATGCTTTTTCACATGGTACTGTGAGTCAAACCTGCAGTGTGCCCTTCCCAAATCTTGGGGGAAAAAAATGTATGTTTTGAAATCTTTCTGGCACGATCTTGTTTTGTTTGCTGCCTACGACTTTGGATGGCACGCTTTAGAACACCAGAGTATATGCAAGTACGGACTCAGTAAATAATTGTTGATAACTGAAGAATGCCAATGTTGCAGCTGATATTTGGAAAAAAGTAAGCATTAAATATAATGCATCGTTTCCACCCATGGAGAGTGAGTCTTAATGGCTGACATTTAAAAAAATTTTTTACCCTAAATATTTTGCTGTTCCAAGAAAAACAAGATTAAAAATTTTTTTTCTTTTGAGCCACTGTAGTGAAAGTCAAACTGTACCAGCTTGTTTGAATTGTGAGATTAACCTACAAGCTCTGCCTGCCGATAGGGTCATGGGGTTAAAGGGCACAAGGAAGGCAGATGGCGAGCGCTGGCTGGATACCATATTGTTTACGGCTTGGAACAGGATCACCTCGGCTCCCACTCTAAAACACAGCTTCATACCAGTTACTCAGGTCCACAGTTTACTTCCGATTCCACACTTAACAGACAAAGTGCCGAGCCCATCGAGTTTTATTGCCATCAGTAATCTCCAGTCCAGGAGCAACTGGTCACAGCCATTTCCAACACAAAGCTGTTTGGGCCACTCTTTCTTCTTTTTATAGTCTGTTTCCAGACACTCGGTGACCCATAAAGTTAACTTACAACCAAGTCACAGCCATGACCAGAGCTGTTGTTCTTGTGTCTACCCCCAACACTCCCTGGCTTCCCAGGCAGGGCCCCACTGCCTTTTCCCAGGATGTGCTTGCTTGGAGGCAATGAATCACCCTGTTCGTGCCTGGTGGGGTCAGTCCTTTCGGTCCAAGCCCAGGTCCTGGGTCCTTAACCCAGACAGTTTCCTGGAGACATTCCCCACACTGTGGAATTTTCTGGTGTGCCCTCACAAATGCCATCCTACCTTGAATGCCTGGCAGAACCCTTAGTAATGGAGCCGTGGCTCCTGGTTGGCAGGTTAATGTCAAGGTCCGCCAGGGGCTCTTGCCACCTGTGCAAACACAACAGTGGTTCTGTTGATGTTTCTAGATTGATGTCCTGGTGGTGTCTTTTACAACCTAATTTGTCTTCCTCCCCTCCCTTCCTGTCTAAATAGGGTGAGTATACATATGTCGAAGAGCGTGTGATGCAGTCATTTGGTGGGTAGGCAGGGTGGAATTTGAGAATTATTTAATTTAAAGATTTTCATGAGCATCTGGGATCCAGAACTGATCATGTACAAGCCCATGATGACTAAGTTACCCAGCTTCCTAATTTTGTCGTTTTGGATAAGTTAGTAAGACTCTTTGACTTGATCAGCGTTGTTACTTGAAGCCAGGTAAAGATGGGGTTAGAACTGAGGACTTCTCACTCCCCATCTGGTGTTTTATGAATTACACAATACTATGTTCCATCAGAATATGATTTTGGGGGCAGGAAGACTGGCTTCCCAAATAGGGAGAGAGGAATGGCATGCATTTTGATTTTGTAAAGCTGGTGTCTATCCCCTGCACCCTTTTAAGAAATGAAGGAAGAAGACAGGGGTTAAATCTCACAGAGACACACAGAGTTAGAACATTTTGTTATACAATTTTGATGTATCGTGTTTTAGAACCAGAAGGTACTTTAAAATAATCATCTGGCTGAACAAATCTCACACTGTGTTCAGTGGAAGCCTGCGTGCCTTGAGGGCCTTTTCTGGATAGAGGAAGAGAGGATGAAGGACTTAGAGCCACAAGGGAAGCCTCTCTTCCCCTGTTATATAAAATATTGGGATTTTATGTTAGATGTGGTTTTAACAGGGAACTCCACTTCTAAAGATTGTTGGCAAACCTTAAATCTTAGTCAAACTCCCTAATATACAGAGAAGAAGACTGAGGCCTTGAATCTTTGCCCTGGGGAGGGACAAAGCAAGGACCATCTCATTTGAGGGATGGGAGAACCAAGATTCAATTCTGTAGAAAGTTATGAATTTCACCGCGTGGCAGAGCCAGGGCTAGAACTAGAACAGACGGGTTTTTATCCCCAGGCTGTGACTTTCCCCATCAGGTCACATTATTGAATAATATTAAACATGTGGGTGACCTTAATTGCTCCATGATCAAAGGAGTCCCCAAAAGAACGGAGGACTACAAGGGAGGAGGTCAAGGGAGCAGAGGAAGACAGGCAACCATCAAGTAGTGTGGGGTAGATGACTTACCCCCAGACTGTGGGAGCAAGCTGACCCACTCTCACCTTCTTTCTTCATGAGTCCATTTCATTATGCAAGTTCCCTGCTGCAATGTTCTAAGCCCAGCACCTGAACAAAGGCCTGGGTCCTAGAGCTCCACAAACATTTGTTGACTCCTCCTACCCTCGTTAGAACCCTTTTCAGACCAAGAACTCGAGTAGGGTATGTTTAAAACTCAAATACTATATCAAATTGGTATAAACATAACCATCACGTAGCGTAAATTCATTCCCACCCCAAGTGCATAAGGCCTGTTTAGCTGGCGAATCAATGAACTCAGCTGGCAGGGCTGGGATAAAAGAAGAAACCATGAGTCAGAGTGGATCACCTTCTCAGCGCTGCCCTGGCAAATCTCCAGGGTGCCTGGGCACCCGGCAAGTTTCCCAGTGGCAGCTGCTGGCACCATGATCTCTGTTCCTGACAGAGGGAAGTACATGTCCTACCCATAAGCTGCTGGGCAGATGTTCAATTGCCCTCTGGGGTAGCCTGACCCTGCCTGTGCTGAAATAGGAACAAATAAAACCTGGAACCAGAAAGTTCTTCTTATATCTCACCCAAAGTTAGCATTTGTGGCAGGTTATCAAAGAGTCCTGGACAATGTCTTTCCCTGGGGGATTTTAAGAACAGGATGGCTGGATCCTGCAGGTTTTGAGATATTTTCGTCCTTATAATAACACAACAGTATTACAGTTTTGGGTCTTTCAAAGTGCCTTGAGGCGGGACAATGGATCGGGTGCCCTTCTGCAGCCATATGCTCCTTGCAGTCGTTTCAGAGGAAGAAAACACGAAGTGAGCTCCCAAGCAACCAAAAGGAAGGGAGAGATCGCCCAGGAGAACACGATAAGACAATGAAAAGAGACCCTATTAGCAGGATGAACTGTGTGCCCGACCAAAGTACCCTAAGTGTGAGAATCTGCTGGAAACCTCGTTTGCCCCTCATGGTGCTGGTTTTGCCCCCGTCCTGGGACCCACCTCTGGCATTTTGTGTTGTGGTCCTCTCCGCGTTCAAGGGTGGGCTGTTTATATCAACATGGTGGGATTACCGTAAGTCATTAGACGCACCCTTGGATGTGGCTTTTCCATTTACAGTAATTAAAACCGACCCTCAGCTGCCTTTTTCTTGTGACCCAGTTCCTGCCTCCCCTCTGCTTTGGCCTCTGCAGTCTCCGACTCCGGCCCTGCGAGGAGCTACCGATCGCGCCTGCTTCTTCTACCTGCTGCGGGCAGAGCCGGGCTGCCAACAGGACAGGCCACTGCCAGGAACTTCATTATTCTTTTTGTTTTAATCCTCTTATGTGGATCCAAGTGGCAGTTTCAGTCCCAAGGCTTTGGCACAGCAACAAGTGGCTGCACTGGGGGGTGGGGGCGGACTGGGGACGGCGGAGGGGGGGACTCGGGCTCCGGATGGGGTCCCCGCCTGCTGTCCCTCTGCCGTCCACCCCGCCGCCGCCTCCCACCGTCCTCCGGGGTCACTGCTTTGGAGCATGCCAGTGGGAAAGTCCTATTTTAAAGCACTTTGCTATTTTTAATCCCTGGCCACTCCCTTCGCGGCCAGGGGCTCCCCGCCCGGGAGGCGCACCAGGGCGCGGCTCCCGCCCCGCCCGCCCCGCGGCGCTGGGAAGCCGCCCCTCTCCGCCCGGCCTCTCCCGCCGGCGGCGAGCGCTCGCACCGGCTGACTCGCGCTAACTCGCGCTCTCATTGGCTGCTGCCTGTTGCTAACCCACGTGACCGGCGCCGGCGCGCCCCGCCCCGCCCCGAGCCCCGCCCCCGCGGGTTCCCGCTCAGCTGCGCGTTCAGGCGGGCGGCGCGGGGCAGGCTGCGCTCGGCAGCCGGACCCGCCGACTGCGCCTACCGCGTGGCGCCCGAGCGGCCGGCGGCGCCCACAAGGTGGCAGCGCCGCGCTGTTTGTGCCCTTAGCCGAGTCCGTGCGGGCAGCCCTGGCTGTCGGTGCTCAGGCATCCCTCCTGCAAAAGTTTTCAGGAATGCAAATGCACTGGGTCCTGGGGCTCTCCCGGGCCAGCTGCCCCGCGGCCCTCCGGTTTCCGGGTGCCTCGGGGAGACTTGCACTTCGAGGGCCCATGGCGTCTTCTTTGTCCCCAGCTCAGAGCATCGGGATCTGGGGCCTGTAATTGAAAGCAGGTCTGCTGATGCTTTCAGAAGTGTTTATTTTTCTGGTGTTGGGCACGTACAGTGAGAGTTGATCCTTACAGAGACAGACACCCCGACAATTATTCTTTGTCTCTCTTCCTGAGAGCTTACCGCACCAGACAGGCAATCTGCAGCCTTCCTTTGCGCTGGCGAAAGTCCTAACGCACCAGTGTTTCCGAGGGTGCTTGCCGGTCCCCAGTCCTGGGATCCCGCCCTGCTTAGCAAGAGGAGGACAAGGGGAACCTCCCGCTGTCCGCTGTCCGGGTTGCCCCTAATCCCCTGCACACGGAGAGATAAGCTCCTCCGACCTCATTTGACCCCACTGCAGGCACCAGGCGCCCTCATTTAGCACGCTACGCCTTGGAGGGTCCACTTAGTTTAGGCTCACTGGAAAATTTTTTTTTCCTTCACCCCTCTCCTTGGACGTGGCTGGTGCTACGTTCCCTACTGCAGCCTTACCCCTTCCACCCCCTCGCCCGTGCACCCATGTTTGCCTCTGTCCTTTTTCACTTTAAACAAAATGTTCTGAGGACTCTCTGGGTCCACAGACCCTGGGAAAGAGGCAGGTCTGAGAAGAGGAGGGCAAGACAGGAAGAGGGGCTTCTGTCACCTGTAGGCAGAAAAGGGAAGAGAAACACCCCAGGGTTTTGCACTGTTCATTCCCTGGTGGTCAGACCCTCCCTGCAATCGGAGGCGCCCCCTGGGTAGTTGCCGGTCCTGCACCTAGTCTGTTTCAACCTAGCATTTATCTGCTGGTAAGGGGATGCTAAGGGGGTACTCTTCCCCCCGGCTGGAGTTTCTGCACAGACTCAGAGTGTGTGCAGGGGAGGCCATTCACAGTCTTAAGGGAGCCTTGGCCCACTCCATGGGATCGCTGGGGGAGCGGGCCATCATCCTTTACCTCCAGGCCACCTGATAGGAAGCCAAGGACCCAGGAGAGGCCAGCAATGAACAATTGCTTAAGACAGGTGTGCAGCTGTTGTGCTTTTCTATCTAGGATAAAATAAATGAGGAGGGCCCTGGAGAACCACCTGAGCTGCTCTTACAGGTGTCTCCTGGAGTTTGGGGGCAGCGCAGGGACTGATAGGACCTCAGAGAAGAGAGAGTGGTTCACAATCGTGAAGGAGATTTTTGGAACAGCCTCTGCTTCCAAGAGCTGGCAAGGCAAATGTACGTTAACCAGTCTTCCTGTTGGTGGGGTGGACCTACTTCCCCAGATAGGGGTGGGGGCAAGGCGAGCAACACGGGCAAGGACTTCTGGGGACAGAGTGAGTGGCCAGCCGGCAGAGGCCACCGGTGGAAGGGGACCTCTGACCATGGGAGAATCCTACATCGGTACCCTACAAGAGAAAAAGGGCCAACATTTGCATATCTGCCCTCATCACAGTGGAGCTCTCCTTGAAGAGCCTGGTTCTTTGGGTTGCGAGAGACCCGAGCCACCAGCTAGTGCTCGGAGAAGGTGGAAGATCCGAGAAGGACCAAACATCAATTGTGTTTCCCTCCCAACCACAAGTTTCTGAACCTAAGTGGCTTTCAGTTGTTGGCGGAAGGAGAGAAGCACTCATTTCAATGTGATGGTCAAGATTTTGCTTTAGATTGCATCAAACTTTTTATTATCTAAAAAACGAGGCAATGCATGAATCCTGGAGTGTGACCAGGTGAGATGGTTGATGAGATGTCCCTCAGTGGTTGGGGAATCATAATAATACGGATACCAGTGAACATTGACATCCTGTGTGGCATTTCACCTGTGTTAACTCATCTCATCCTGGCAACAGCCTTGAGGGATGAATGGTCTTATTCTTTCTGTTTCATAGATGAGGAGGCTGAGGCCCAGAGAGGGTAAGTAAATAATGCCAGGCCCACAGTGACAAATGGCAAAACTCGGATTTGAAGGTAGACTTCAGAGCCAAAGGATGGAACTAAAGTGCTTCCCCATCGCTCACCTTACCTAACTTCAGCGCTCAACTCCGTCCCCGTCTGGCACACTCCTTGCCAGCTGACGGAGCCTCTCCTGCTCTGGCATGTTTTCAGGGGTGCGTTCATGACAGCCAGCTGGCCATCACCCTCAGCAGTGGGCACATCTCAGGAATCGGCTCCGGCACTTGTGGCACGTTTGGTAAATACCTTCGGTGCTGGCAGCTGTCCCTCTGAAGGTGAATATGACCTTTGCAACCATCCTGAAGCCATTTGGAGTCCGGGTTAAAACCAGTGATCAACCTGAGAGAAGCCAGTTTTGGTAAAAGGAAACAGAGCACGCTCACGGAATGAGGCTGCTTTTCTTCTCTGGTTTAAAAATGGGATCGGAAGGTCATTCTCCAAAGAAAGTTTGCCCAAAAGGTGAGTCACGGCAGCCCTACTGGGTTCCATACCGACAATCCCTCTGGAGCATGTATTCCGAGGGATAGAGGCAGCACAAGACTCATTTGGAAATATACATATCTGTTTTGTCTAATCATGCCCATTACTTTTTATCAATTTCACTTACATTCTTTCTGTTCAGCTGATTATAAAATGTGAGGAAAGACACTATCTTTCAGTTCTTCATAGTCCCTTTCACCCCAAGTATATAACTTGGTGACATGCAGGTGGTAAATACAGAGTTAAGTATGTTAGACGAGGAGCCTTGTGTATTGGAAGAACTTTCTAGAGTAGAATTCTGAGGGGAGTCCAGATGAGCTGGAGTGCCGGGTTGTAGAAAAGTTACCACGACAGAGAGTAACGTGAGAAACGCTTGACCTCCCGCACAGAGCATCTCATGGAGGTTTTACTGCGTCTCATAGAGTTTATTTAGTGGGGTCACGCGAGATATAATTAGAAAGGGATGTTTTATGAGCAGCTTGGATCTTTACCTTCTGGGTCAGCGGCTTCTAATTTTTTTTTAATCATTAGAGATTTCCCCCGGCTTCCCCCCATAAAGACCGCCCAAACAAAACACAGTATATAGAACATGTAAAAGTAAAAAGTATCAGGCTGGAGTTGTGGGGGTGGTGCTGGGGCTCGTCTCCCATAGTGTGGTCCTTTGTACACACACCAGCTACCTCTGAGGAATCCCAGGGCTCTTGCCAAGCAGTCGAACCACTAGTGTAAACATCGGGGAGCCCCTGAACTCTGTGTCCCTTTTGCATCTCTCCAGAAGTACATAGTTCCTAGCTTCCTGACACTTCCTGATCTACTCCTCACAACATCAAACCTCTTCTCCCTCCAGGGAGGATTGTGGGGTCCTATCCCAGTAGGATACCCTGCCCGACAGCCACTCCTCTTTCTTGCTTGCTAACAGAACCCAAGTTTAATCCGGGCAGCGGTGTATGCAGTGACACTGATGAATCGTGATTACGCTAAGGCAGGGATTGGCCAAATCGAGCTGCCTACTCTTGTAGTAAATAAAGCTTTATTGGAACAAAGACACTCAGTTGTTTACCTCTTGTCTGTGGCTGCTTTCATGCTACGACAGCAGAGCTGATAGTTGTGGCAGACTGTATGGCTTGCAAAGATGAAATTATTTACTATCAGGACTTTTACAGAAAAACTTTGTAGGCAACCATGGTGATTCTGTTCTCCTTTGCCAGGATTAGGGGCAGACATATAATCACTTGGACCAAGGACATGTGGAGTCTGTTGGAAGCATCTGAAAAAGATTTTTCTTCCTGATAAGAGAGAGGAACGTGAGAGGAACATGAAGAGAAAGTTCTGTTGTCGTCCTCTTCCCTTGCATTCCACACATGAAGATGAGATGCCTGGAGCTGCAGCAGCCATATTGTAATCATGAGAATGGACGAGCCTGATTTCTTGATGGTGTCATCAAGTCGCCAAATCTACCATAGGGCTATTTAGTTTCAGACTTCTTGTTAAGCAAACAATAAAAATGCCAATGGTTTAAGCAACTCTTTGTTTGTTTGTTTGTTTGTTTTTTGTTACGTGCTACTACATGTAGAACAACTGGGTCATTTTGTTTAAAGCCTAACAGCAAAGGGCAGAAAGTTTTCGTGGCAGTTGTGCAAAGCAGTGGGACATTGAAAATCTAGTAATGATACTAGTAACGACAGCTAACAAGTCCTGAAAACTTACAGCATGCCAGTTGCTATACTAAGTATTTTACATTTGTTTTCTCATTACACAACCCCGTGGGCACATTTTCCTTATTGTCTCCATCGACAAATAAGGAAGAAAGTGAGGTTTAGAGAAGTTTAATGATTTACTTGGTTAGGTGGCAGAGTTCAAATATGAAGCCAGGTCTGCTGACTTCAAAAGCAATGCTCTTTCTTTCTTTCTTTGTTAAAAAATTTTTAAAATTCAAGTTAGTTCACATATAGTGTAGTATTAGTTTCAGGGGTAGAATTTAGTGATTCATCAGCTGCAGAGCTCATCACATCACGTGCCATCCTTAATGCCCACCACCCAGTTACCCCATCTCCTCCTCCCTCCCTTCTAGCAACCTACTCTTTGTTCCCTAGAGTTAAGAGTCTCTTATGGTTTGCCTCCCTCTCTGTTTTTATCTTATTGTATTTTTCCTTCCCTTCCCATATGCTCACCTATTTTGTTTCTTAAATAGTACATGAGTGAAATCATATGGTATTTGTCTTTCTCTGACTTACTTATTTCACTTAGCATAATACCTTCCAGTTGTGTCCACGTCATAACAAATGGCAAGATTTCATTCTTTTTGAGGGCTGAGTAATATTCCATTGTGTATACATACCATCTTTTCTTTATCCATTCATCTGTCGATGGACATCTGGGCTCTTTTCATAGTTTGGCTATTGAAAAGCCACACTCTTACTCATGAGTTTACACTGCCATTTCTTGCCAGAGGCCTGAGTTCACCCATCTTGGCCGCTTAGCAGGTAAGTGACTTAACCTTCTTGAGCCTCCTTGACCCTCTGATGATGTGAAGGTCATGCCTTTCTCAAAGTAAGAATGCTTCTGCTATTGTGCCTGAGACACGGGTTTCACTGTTTTTAGTGTATGTGCTCGGTTCATTAGGGGTAGGTGGATGGCAGTAAATGAGCCTCAGGGGTAACTAAGAAGCAGCCAAGAGAATAGCTAGGGACGTGAATATAGACTCAGTGGAGGGGACAAAGGCACACCAGTTCCCTGAAAAATTAAAGGAGGCTGGCCTCAGACCTAGAGCAGGGTTCCTTATGGTTGGCGGCAGCCCGAGTGCCCCTTGTAGTCCATTGTCCTGGCATCAGGTGCTTTGAAAAAGTGTAAGGAACCAAACAAAAAGAAATTCCTTGAGTTGTTGGCATCGCTCCCCTTTGGGTAAAATAAAACAGAGCCACCTCGCAGGAGGGAGCATTCTACAAAGTGTGGGTCCCTGGGGCCGATGGCCATCAGGATGTTGGTGTTTTCCTTACTGTGCTAAGGCCGTTGGCCCACAAAGAATGGAAATCTGAAGACTCTGAGGAAAGGCCAGAGATTACCTCTGTGGTTCTGGGCTCCATTCGAGCGATTTCTTCCCTGAGCATTACTGTACAATTTTTAATGGGAAAGGGTAATCAAGACGGGTTCGCTCAATGACCTTATGGAGAATATATGAAATAGAGAGTTTAAAAACCAGATTTAATTTCCAGGACTATTTTTAAGAGAGACCAAAGGAGAGCAAGAAAAACGACCCTAATGGCTTGTTATGCAACATCCAGATGTTTGGCCTCAGACAGGCCAGATGAGGGAGTGACTTTTTCACTCTTCATCTGGTTGCTTTGGCCTCTCCATAGACACGGTGAAAGAGAGGGTTATGTAAGAAGCTTGCTGGCACGGCCTCGTCCTTGTTCCCCACTTGCCCTTCCAGAGACCCGTGAATGTTCAGCTGTGAGTTCAAGCCCAGATGTGACAGGTTCTTAATGAACACGTTCCTTGACCCAGCATGGGTTCGAGAAGCTTCTGGAAATCACCTAAGGACGGCTCCAGGTGGACAAAGCAGTGGGTGAATGAGATTTTTCCCTTCTCCTTCAGATGTTTTCAGGCTCAGGTAGACCTGGCGTAGTTTCATCATCAATATATGGATCTAACATCGTATTCAAATACGCTTGCGGGCTTTTAAAAAGTGACAGCTGCTCTTCCGAGTGATAGATAGACGTCCACATTTCAGCGAGCTTTGTTTGTCGGCTTGGACGTTTGTGCTTGCCAGAAATGCCGGTGAAGGGCAACTGGCCCTGTTCTGCCAGAATCTGAGCACCCAGACCTGATTAGGGTAAGCGTCTGTTGGAAAAGCATTTCCGCCACGCACTAATCTCTACATATCCTTCGGGGAAATCCTCTCAATCCTATACCTGATAAATAAATCTGGCAAGTGAATAAACACTCTGTAAGGCTCTTACTGATCTATAATTCCACCTGTTATGTGAGTTCTGCTGGCCTCTGAGCTCGGCCAGCCTCGTGCACCTTGCAGACTGACCCAGAAGAAAGCCCAACGCAAACAAGTGTGCCTCAACCTTGCCAGCACCGAGCGTTTGACTCCAGCCTTTCATAGGCATCAAGGGGGGTGTCGAGGGCTAATACTGACATCCCGGATTATGGTTGTTTTTATTTGGTGCTTTTGGAATACTTGAATACTCCACAAGGCGTCATATAATACTGCAGATCCAAAACCTCATGCTCCGTTTCCTTCTGGCTTTCCACTTAGGGCGAGGGGAAGGGTCCTGAAGCGGCTACAAAAGTCCTTTTTAAAAACCTAGAACTGAGTGTCCGTGCAAATAGTCTGTTCTGTATGGCCCAGGCCGTCTCCCCACCCACCTGCAAGAGTCTCAGAATGCTGCTCCACTACAGCTTGCACAGAACTATGTTAGAGTGATTTTCCAGTAGGTTCCTGAGAGCACAGGTGATGCCTTCTTGTCTTAGAAAGATTGATGCCTGGCGCATTCATTACTCATCAACTATTTGTTAGTAATTAACGAATGCTTAATGAATGAACTTCGGTTCTTTGTAAGTTTGTGTGTATATGTGTGTGAGACATTGCCAGAGAATGACAGGTAGGTCCTGTTCAATTAGGAATTTATTTAAAAATGAATCAGGAAGATTCTTTGTCAAGTCCTCGATAGGACCCTCAAAGGCAGTGTGCACTACACCAGCACCCTCTTGGGGGCGTGCCTGTTGGATCTGAAAGAAAACTCCCTAGATGGAGCCCCAGCTGTCTGAATGCACATATGCACACACTAAAAATACCTTTACAAACCCCAAAGGACTCAGTCTCGCTGCTTAATATGTACTATCAGTCGGCTGTGCATGATGTGGAAACACGTTTCCAGATGACACTGGTAAAAGAATCCTACTGATACCTTAGCAACAAAAGAGCTTCTATTAGTTTTCTATTGTTGCGTAACAGTTTACCCCCACACTTAGTGATTTAAGACGACAAATATTCATTATCTCACAGTTTCTGAGGGTCAGGAATCTGGGCGGGGCTTAGCTGGGTGGTCTGGCTCCTAGTCTTTCAGAAGCCTGCAGTCAGAATGTCAACAGGGCCCATAGTCATTGGAAGGTTTGACTGGGGCCGAAAGATCTGTTTTCAAGATGGTGCCCTTCCATGGCTGGCGGAAGCTCTCCCTTCCTTAGTACATGGGTCTCTCCTTAGGCTGCTTAAATGTCCTCGCAATGTGGCCATACATTTTCCCCAGAGTGAGTGATCCAGGAAGAGGAGCAAGGAGGACACTGTGGTACCCTTTATGATCTAGTCTCTAAAGTTGCACATCACCACGTTTGCTTTATTCTGTTCATTAGAAGTGAGTCCCTAAATCCAGCCAGTACTTGAGGGGAGAAAAACGAGGCTTCACTTCTTGCAGGAAGGAGCATCAGAGACTTTTGTGGACATATTTTAAATCTATCACGGAGCTGCTGTTTTTGGATTTTCCAGGTATGTTTCTGAGCACTAGCTGGCCTTTCCAGATGTGTGTGTTAAATATGTAAATCCTGCTTACATCTGGAGGGAATCCACATCAAGCTGCCCGATATGAGAAACAGGTTGTCTGAAAATCAGGACCTGTGGTTCTGAGCGTTTGATCTCATACCTTCGCTTTGAAACTATTTCTGTTCTCTGTCAGCAGCACGGAGAAGTCTTTCCCCGAGACCCACTGGCAATGTCTTTAAAGAAGAACAACATTAGCATTCACTATTAGCCATGCTTGTGGGTTCCACAAATTCATTAAATTCTCACAGCCACCCAATGGGCTAGACATTCTTAGCATTATCCTTATTTTACAGATGGGGGTCCTGGGGGCTGACGTCTTCTGCCCAAAGTCACCTGGCCAGTAAATGGTAACACTGGGATTTGAACCAGGCCGTCTGGCTCCAGGCTCTGGGCTCTTATTTTCCCCACCGTGTTAGACTGCCCCCTCCTTTAGCTGGACGGACTCTCTTCACCCAAGACCCTAAAGCCGGTCATACGTATGTTGTGCAGCTTCTACTTTGAGTCAGACCATGTCAGAAATCCTCTTCGAAGTAGGAAGGGTTGGAGGTCTGGTATTTCCAACCATCACCACCACTGGGCCCCAGTGTAGACCTCCTCAGATGCATGCCTCATTCTGGGTTCTGGAAACCATTCTGCACCTTCAGGTTTAGAAATAATAACAGCTCCTCAGTGTGATGGGTGAGATAATGACACCTCCCCCCCCCCCATGCCCCAAGATGTCCATCCTAATCCTTGGAACCAATGAGTATAGCAAAAGGAATTCTGCAGGTATAATTAAGGATTTTGAGATGGTGAGGTTGTCCTAGATAATCCAGATGTACCCAATATGCAAAGATTCTTAAGAGTGAGGGTCCAAGTAGGGCAGGGGCTAGAAGATGCTCTGCTCCTGGCTTTGAGAACACTGGAAGGGCCACGAGCCCCAGAAAGTGGGCAGTCTCCAACAGCTGGAAAGGGCAGAGCAAAAGACTCTCCCCTAGAGCTTCCAGAAGGAATGGCACCCTGCTGACATCTTGCTTTTAGTTTAGTGAGAACCGTTTCAGACCTTGGACCTCCAGAACTCTAAGATAATACATCTGTGTTGTGTTAAGCCAAAAAAAAAAAAAAAAAAAAAAAATCTGGAACGAGGATGAAAATCCACTCTGCTGTTTTTACATAATATGATGACAGACAAAGAGACTACCCCACTACTTCCTTTCCGAGATTATACAATTATATACATGTAGCCCAGGCTTATTGGAGTTCCAGGCTGTGGGACGCAAACCCTGCCTTCGAGAAACTTAGAAATGCTTTGGCAAGCAAGTTGCACCCACACGAAGCCAGCAAAACATCTTTATTTCAGGGCAAATGTGTGCAGTGCTGATAACGAGCATGGGGAAAGCACGGAACCAGGTGTGATCCTCGAGGATGGCTGGCCACCGAGTGTCTTCTGAAACTCTTGCTGTCACCCTCTTGTCATGTCAAAAAGGCCAGCAGGAAACCAGGAAATAACCTGCTGAGAGGTGGTCCCCAGGCACACAGCATACAGCAAGGGAGGAAACAGTTCTTTACTCTTCTCATTGGTCCCCCTCTCCATGACAGAGAGCACCTCCGCTGAGTCCCCCACCACCTCTGGGGTCCCCGTGTGTCTGTGTTATGCTCCCACCCTCCCCTCAGCATCTGTGCCATCCTGCCCGGGGCCTGTAAGGGTCCGGAGGTGCAGACTCATGCTCCCAGCTCGGTGCTGGGTGGCCCAGAGATTCTGACGGTGCCTGGCTGGCCTCAGTCGTCCCTTGCTCTCAGCATGGGTTCAGCAGCCCGCGGAGGCCAGCGTCTACAAGCTTCCTCTTCCCCATTGCAGTTTCTCCCCAGCCCGACCCTTAGCCCCCCACAGGGGTGCAGAGGGATGAGCAGGATGGCGAGGACAGACCACGAAACCAGACCTCTGCACCCGGCTGGTGTGCGGGTCCACCCGGCTCTGCAGAAGGCCTGGGCTGAAGGTTTAGGAGACCAGGACAGAGCGTGCCCTCGGTATTCTGCTACAGGAACCCTAAGAGTTACCGCCAGGCCTTGGAAATAATTAATATACTTACTAGTCAGAATCATGTCCCCGTGTACACATGTAGGTCCCAGGGCACGCGGCTTGGCTATTTGTCACATTTTCCAGGAGGCTGCCCGGAGCCCCACGCCTGCTGGGATGTTTGCAGCTGATGGCACAGGTGTCTAACCACGTTAGCGCTGAGCCTGAGGCCGGCTGTCACCAGGTGTCCCCCCAAGAAACCTTTGTCTGTTTCTCTAATATTGGGAGCTGCACCCTGGGCTCCTGCTATGTGGGTGTCAGGTATAAATGATTTCAGCCCCGTCTTTGAGTGAGTAGAGACCAAGCCCACGAGAAAAGTATTTCCTGGTCTTTCCAGAGGAGTTGGCCCTCGTCTTGCTCCTTGCTCCTCTGATGCAGAGGGACCTTTCTTTGTCTTCTCAGTCCTGATAACGGAGAAGGTGATCTGTCTCGGAGGCCATATCTCCTCCAGCATTTTCACCAACTTTTGCAAGTGGGAAGGCGGATATTCACACGTACTATAAATATGCCGGGTCCTTACTAAAAGATTTTTTTAATTTAGAGTGGAATTTAGTGTAAGAAGTTTCCTTCTTGGACTCCGGCCAGTGAGTTTTCGGGGATTACCCTAAGGATTTCATTCTGAGCCACTTGGAGATTACTCTTACGGGGAGGGGCTCCGGTAACGCGACGGGGCTGTGGAGAAACCGAGACGTGAGAAGAGGTTTTGGGATCTGGTCCCAGTCAATGTTGTGGTGGGAGGGGAGAGCCTGCTAGGTAGAGCTGGGTTCATTAGGTAACATGGTTACCGCTTCTAGTCTTCTTTAAATGGTGCATTTTCTGCTCTCCGGCTTTCCGATGTATGATGTGGCTTCCAGAGGGAGACAACAGCTACTTCTGTCTAAGAGGACGTGTCCCGGAGTCGGCTGGCCGGGATTTGGAATGCAGCCCCGTCTTCCCTGGCTGGGACCTCAGGGGCTTCCCATCTCTGAGTCCTGGTTTTATGAGCCGGGACGTGGTGATACTAACAGCCGCCGTCATACCTATCTCCAAGGCGTATGTTTAAAACTAAATCATGATAATTTCCGTGAGTGGTCTAGTCCCTGGCCCATCATAAGCAGCCCAAAGGCTATCTTTCGTTTTTTGTAAGAGTAGCAGTCTTGTTGTTGTATTTTTGTAATGAATTAGAAGATTCAGGGTGCACAAAACAGAGAGAGTGCTGAGGAGGGCAACATTTTTCAAATGGGGCGTAAGGCACCCTGAGTTTTATATAAAGATCAGGAATGAAGTGTTTGCTTTGTCCCTGGGAGGCATCAGCACTGGGTTCGGCTCTCTACGGATTTATTACCAGCTGCAGAAGAAGGCTGTACCTTCTTTGGCTTGCACACACATGGAAGTGTGTGTGTGTGTGTGTGTGTGTGTGTGTGTACATACGTATCCTGCTTCGTGTCGTGTACCATGGCAAGATGTAGAGAGAAGCATTATGGCTGTGAATAAAAATGTCACAGAAAAAAAGATTTCTCTTCAGTCCTTTCAAATGGACCACAGACCAGCGAGGGGCCTTTTCTTTCCTCAAAAGCCAGCTAAAGGCATTGGGCCTGATCATTTCTCAACACGCTTTTTTCTTCTTCTGTTTGGATTGTTCTAAGCATGGTCCCCAGGCATCCGGAAAATTAAATGAGAGAAATAAAATAATTCATCCTTTTTTTTTTTTCCCCTTGGAGTGAGGACCTACAGAAATAAAGGGAACCAAGATACTTACAATAGGATCCCTGTAGGTTTTAGGGAACAAAGAGTGACAACAATCATGTATGGCTTGAAATAGCTCCACTTCAGGGTAGAGCTATTCTACAAGAGAAATTCTCAGCCACGTAAAGGAAGACACGATCTCCACTCACCATCATAAAAAGATTTGCTTTCTGATTGCAAGTCTCTCTCGCTTTGGCTACGAGACAGCACCTGCCAGCAACACGGAAGACAATGGAGTTGGGAAGGGACAGGGAAGTTGGAGAACAAAGAGAGGGACTAATGATAGTAATTGGAGTTAACACCTCTGATTCATGAGGTTTTCAGTGTCACTGGTCAGGCCTCTTCAAAGAGTGGGCACAGCCGTGATCTGCAGGCGGGTTTGGGGAACAGCTGAGCAAGATGGAGAGGGAGTCCCCTGGCGCTCATCTGTGCTTTACCGTCAGTCCCGAGAGCTGACAAGCACATGAGGACAGCTGAGAGCAGGATGCTCCCAGCACCCCATCTCAGGGGAGCCCCAACTGTTCCAGCAGCGTCTCTCACGCCATGGAAAAAAAACATGTGGAGAATCAAGAATGTTCAAGGAAGAAGAAATAGGAATTGTGGTCTCTAACCTAGGAAGGCTTTTTTATGCCTTTGGGAAACTGGGAGGAGATCAGTGGGAGTGGGGCAGAGGGATCAAAGGTGGGGAGAGCTGAGCAGGATCCATTCTTGCCACTCCTCACTGGCCACGGGAAGGAGTTTAGATTTCTGTTGTAAGTAAACCGAGAAGGACTTTCAAGCTGGGGAATTACCAGTTTTCTGATATATATATTCCCAATGAGGAAGGTCTCGAAGGAAATTCAGGGCCCTCTCTGAAATGGTAAGTTTTCAACAATCCTCATCAATACTTCCTCAGGCAAGTTGGGATAATAGAGGCTAGCCCATCAGCCAAGATCATCTGCTAGAAGGCACAGCAAAAATGAGAATTTGGAATGTCTATCATTAGATTCCATCTAACAAAAAGCTAATGTTTTTGTTAAACTGTATTTGCAGTATATAAACCCTAAAATAAATTTAGGGTTAAGTGAGAAAAATAAAAGGTAGAAGGTGTAGGGTTCTTAGGGCATATTCTCATGGAAAGGAATATTCTCATATTAATCAGGTGATATGCCTGTGTGCCTCGTTGGGTTATTATTAGTATCTAAAGGGAGCAGAAGGCAATGACGTCTTTTCTTTACCATCTTCCAGTGCCAATGGGTCTTTATTTGAAACTGACTTATTTTCAGTAGGATGGGGGAGTCTTAATCCGGCTCCAGGTTAAGATATCAAAGAGGAAGTTCACAGATGAAATTTCACCTTCAGAGATTTTCCTGCATTAGAGAATTCCAAAAGTATAACAAAGTTGGAGACCATTGAGAGAGCATCTGAGACTTTAAGAAGTCTTGCAAATGCCACTAAAGTTTTCCCTGGGTCCTTTCGACACTGGGTCCAAATCCCATTATGATGATTTGTAAGACAGCAACAGACTCTACTCATGGTTCCACCTGTTTGAAGTGAAAATGGGTATAATATAGTGATATACTTTTATCAGTCAGCCTGGGTTTAGTTATGTTGTGGTAACAAACAGCCCCCAGTGCTCAGCGTCTTAACAAAAACAAGGCCTTTTTCCTCGACAACTCATAGTTTGCAGGCAAACTATGGGCTCTGCTTGGGGCAGTTTTGATTCGAGAACCTCAACTGAAGGAGCAGCCCCATCTGAGACATGCCAGCCTCATGGTGGAGGGAAACACCAATGTGTGTTAGGCTGTGTGTTGGCTTTGTGTGTTCTGGCAGAAGCAGCATGGGGCACTTTGGTACACATCTCATTGGCCACTGCAGATCGAATGGTCAAGCTCAAAATAGCAAGAGGGGAACAGCCATTGTTCTGCAGAAATGCTCTGTAGAGAGGTGCACTGAATAGCATATACAAGTAATGAAGGCATGAAAACACCATGTTTTACTTTCTGCATTTTTTTAAAAGATTTTTTTTTAAATTTATTTGACAGAGAGAGCTCACAAGTAGACAGAGAGGCAGGCAGGGGGGTGGGGAAGCAGGCTCCCCGCTGAGCAGAGAGCCCAATGTGGGGCTAGATCCCAGGACCCTAGGATCATGACCTGAGCCGAAAGCAGAAGCTTTAACCCACTGAGCCACCCAGGCGCCCCTACTTTCTGCATTTTTTAAAACCAGCTTTAAGGTGGCAATCCTGTAACAACTTTACACGAATCGAGCTGAAAACGTTCAGATACCATAATTCAGAATATGATCCAGTCCCTGAAAATTAACACCACAAGCACTGCTTTTGAAGGGTAACTTCTGAAAGTCTGGTATGAGCAGTTTGGAAGTGATTAAACACAATTTTACCTGAAGAAAAGAACATTTAATAAAGCTGAATTCTCAATTCCTAATCCGATCTTGTACCAATCTCTCAAGAATTTGAGACTAACTGCTAGGAGGGCTTTAATGCAGAAAAGAAAGGAGAAAAAATAATCTTGTATTTCTTTCTCCAAGTTCAGGTGAATGGGAGGCAAAGAGCATATCAGTAACATAATTTTTGTCAACATTATGTTCTATTTAGGAAAGTCTGAATTATGTGGTTAGCTATGGAATAAGAACCTTTATTTTTACCAAGTGGAAGAGAAAACAGGTTTGTGTGAGTCCAGGAAAATATATGCCAACCATCAAAAACACATCACATCCAGTCAAGGGTCCATTGCAAGAGTATAGTGCCCCCAAGTGACCTCTTTGCTTCTGCCCTGGTCTAGTCCCTAGTCTATTTTCCATACAGCAGCCAGATTGGGCCTTCTAAAATTCAGAGTAGAGGACACTCTGCTCAGAATCTGCACAGAACCCTCGGAGGAGTCTTCCAGTTCCCTCTGAACCACATCCATTTCTGTGGTCCGTGGCATCCTATATGACTGTTTTTTCCATTTGCTACACTCACGTCCGTCCTTGCTCCACAACAGCCACACTGGCCTTGCTCTGCCTCGTTCTCTAACCTGACAAGCCTCTGCTGCCACAGGACCTTTGCACAGACTGTCCCTTCCACCTAGGGCACTCTGATTCCAGAAATCCACATTCCATTTTCTTTTGCTTATCAAAGAGGCCTTCCCTAACCACCTTAGATAAAACAGCACCTACATCTTCTCTGCCTTCTTACCCTGCTTTATTTCCCCTCCTCAGCACGTGTTGCTACCTGACACCGTCGCATACATGCTCATTCTTCATCTCCTTTCCCTCAGTTAGAATCACCAGGAAAGTGGGGACTTCATTCCATCCCCTGTTTTACCCCTGGTGCTAAGAACACCAGGCGACTGGCACATAGTAGATGCATAATGAAATCTGTCAGATGAATTAAAGGAAGGAACTATTGCTACTATTCCTAATTCCATCAGATCTCTGTAAATATTTAATGGGCCATTAGTACAGAAACTAATAAAAATGTATTTTCCTGCCTGGAAGATCCAGTCCGCCAAAATGTGACATTAGATGTTTTGAAACAAAACAGAAAACCGCAATCCCTATAATTTCCCCTGCTTTCTGTTAATTTTCTTCTGTAAAGTCTCTGTGTTTACAATACCAGGAAGCATGACAGATCATAGAATCCTGAATAACGGGTGGGATGAGGAGTCACCGGATACATTTCCACATGAGCGATGAACCTCCTTTTGCAAACAGAGCACAGTGGATTATGGTTAGAGCAATTAGGAGACAAAAGGAATAGCAAATTGAGGGGTAGTGGGAAGAGACTCCAGGTGAGTTGCTCGGAAGCAAACCTAGCAGCTCACACAGGTGAGTGATACAGTTACTAGACCGACTCTATGAAAGTCATGAACAACCACTGGGCCAAGATCAGGTGACCACCTGTCAGCAGACTTTCTTTTTTTTTTTTTAAGATTTTATTTATTTATTTGTCAGAGAGAGAGAGAGCGAGAGAGTGAGCACAGGCAGACAGAGTGGCAGGCAGAGGCAGAGGGAGAAACAGGCTCCCTGCCGAGCAAGGAGCCCGATGTGGGACTCGATCCCAGGACGCTGGGATCATGACCTGAGCCGAAGGCAGCCGCTTAACCAACTGAGCCACCCAGGCGTCCCATCAGCAGACTTTCTAACGTGGCCTGGAAAAGTGAGTCTCAGATCGGGACTTCCATACCCCTTGAAAAATCGCATCCCGACTTTCCCTGTTCCATTTCTGTCATGACAAAGGCCGCCCCTTTCCTGGACCTTGCTGTCACCCTCTGGTGAGCTGCTACCACACCAAGACTTGCCCTGTCTGCAGCTTCTGTCTGCGTGGGGAGCCAGTGAGTGACCCTGTGAGGGGAGGTGCTAGGCCTGGCTTCCTACTCTAACTCCAAGCTCTGGTGGGGGTAAGGCCCATATCTGATTTTTGTTTTCTCTGTCCCTTGGCCACTTGTGATGACACATGGGAACCCTTATGACAGACTTGCTGAGAGAATGCATGATGGAAAGAATGAGTTGAATTTTTCTTTTTTTTTTTTTTTAATATTTTATTTATTTATTTGACAGACAGAGATCACAAGTAGGCAGAAAGGCAGACAGAGAGAGAGAGGGAAGCAGGCTCCCTGCTGAGCAGAGAGCCCGATGTGGGGCTCGATCCCAGAACCCTGGGATCATGACCTGAGCCGAAGGCAGAGGCTTTAACCCACTGAGCCACCCAGGCACCCCGAGTTGAATTTTTCTTTGGGGATTTAAGGAACCCATTTACAATGATGATTAGTGAGTAAACTGCTTTAATGATTGAGAGTGGAGGGGATCGATTAGGACCTCAGACTCCAAAGCTTGGTGAGGTGGTACCCGAAAAGGGAGGCCTTGCCCCTTAGGATGAGTGGATTCTCATAACGCAGCCTCAAGGAGGAGATCCAAGCCCCTGTGGTGTTGCTTGCTAAGTTGGAATGCACAGTGTGTGCAGGTTTTGTCACTGGCTGGCAGGGCTAAGAAAAACCTCTTCTCCAGAGGCCGCCCAGGTGGCCAGATCAGGTAGCTCTGGGAGGCTGGACCCTGGGGATGGGCCCAAATCACCATCTCTTGTAGCAAGCCCAGGGGCAAGGTGCTTGTCGTCAAAGGCAGAGAAAGGGAATTCACGTGTGTAAATTAGGTAATCTAGTTCAGATACATCGTGGCACCCCACAGACATGGTCTCACTTAGCCTTGGAACAATCTTGTTCCACTGACGTTAGTATCCCCCTTTTAGAGGTGAAGAAGTCACTACTCAGAGAAGTTGCATAACTGTCCCTGTCAGTCAGGGCCCTGGCAGGAAGCCCACAACCTACCCACGAGGGTTTAACAGAAGAGAATCTGAGGGAGGGTGCTATTTACTGAGGTGTGGGCCGGGCTGAGGAGAGGGCTGGGAATGGCAGCTTCTGGGGGTGGATAAGGGTGGGAAGCCAGCACTAGCCCCAGGCCAGAGCGCCCAAGGCAGCTGGTGGCCGAGCCCTGGGCGCCCATGCAGAGGGAAGCTACAGCCATCCAGGATGCCATGCAGCCCAGACAGACCCCTGTCCTCACGCCAGAGTGAGGAGACAGCGAGGGGAGTGAACTCGTCACCCGTCTCCACTGTCCTTTTGGCCACAGGAAAGCCAGAGGAGAAGTGGGCAGCTGATCCGGCCCCTGGAAGAGGGGCAGGCAGAGAGCAGATCTGGGGAGGCAGTGATGAGAGCATGGCTTCCAAGGGCACCCGCGGGCAATACAATACAATATGCAGAGGAGGGTTTGCGGCTCGCTGGGAGGGTGCCATCTTGGATTGTTTGCTGAGAGAGGAAAAGGAAGAGTTAATTCTTTCTTCTCCCGTTATCCCTCACACTTTTGTCTTTTAAAGCTTTCTCTCCGCTCCTTTCCTCTCTCCTGCCCTCCATCCTCCCTCCCCCCATCGCTCCCTCTGTCACAAACCCACTAGGCCCCAGGACACCAACAAACAGGGCCGGACTCCCTCCCTGAGGTACTTACAGCAGCATCCCCTTATGACAGAACTTATTCCATTCAGGGCACTCTGTTTTTTAAAGGCCCAAGTGCAATTTACTTCAGAATTTCGTTTTTTTGATAGACCTCCATACGGGAAGTGCTCAGAGGCCCCCCAGGCAAGAGCAGAACCCCAGGCCACAGGTTCCTTCTCCAAGGGGGCCGCACACCCAGACTTGCCTCCATCTGCTGACAGAGCCCCAAGCCTTCCCTGCTGTGTTCATTCATTTATTTTTGAATAGATTTTCCACTTTACCTCACACCAAAATGGACTTATGTCTTTCTGCTGCCCCTTTCTGGAGGTCTGTACACCCATGAGTTTTCTTGGAAAAGTTGGTTTCTTGGGACCGCCCTGTTATCATGTGCCTCCTCGTGCCCCCTCATTGAGCCAGGAAGACCTTCCCCAGGTTGGCACAGGGTTTGGGGGGCCTGGACTCCCCTTGGTTCCCTTTCCTCCCTGTGCTATGAACCTGGGCAAAGCTCTGATGCCTTTCTCTGCACCCCCATTTATAAAATGGACATAATGGCCCCTTTTCCTTTTATCGGGAGTGCCAGGAGGCTTTGGTGCATTTCTAAAGTACTCAGAGCCCCTCACTGGGTGAGCAGAGAGCGCTGGGCACTCTGTGGTTCTCATTACTCGCAGAGAGACACATTCACTTCAGCTCACTCTGTGCTCCCGTCATTTCCCAGTATTATTGACTTAAGTACTCTTCAAGAAGAATTTCTCCGAAGCTCCCATGTTGACATCCCACTAGTGTTTTGAGAGCCAGCCTTGCTAGCTGTTTGTTCCCTTGGATGAAAGCCTGCAATCTCTCTATTAAACAGTCTGCATTCAATAAGAAGAAGGAGAAGTGGGGGATGGAGCAGAAATCCAATAGCCGCTCACACACACAAACACATACACACACACACACACACACAAAGTGGTCATCCTTTTGCTTCTCAGCTTTTCCCACAAGGCAGGTTGATGTAAAAACACCTCGGTGCTGGGAGAGTCTTGCTGCTGGACTAGCTCTGGCCAGGGTGAGGACTTTGGGTTGTAGTGACTCAATCTCTCATCTTTCCCAGCAAAAGCATTTGGCCTTATAATTCTCCTTCTCAAACTCTCTGACACTATTTCCCCACATCAAGTCCTTGCTTCTTGTTGCCAGAGAAACCAGCAGACAGAAGGAAACTTGGAGACCACAGGGTGTATCGATCCTCTGTTCTTCTTGGGGAAGAGGGACCGATACTTCTAAGAGTGGAAGCTAGACTTCTGGACACTTGGGGGCATATCAGGGCAAAGCAGCAACACCTTTTTCTGGCAGTTCATTAACATCCTTGGTAGACAACCTAGGGAGATAGAAAGAATCTGGGCTTCATCTGGAGCCAGCTTTCTCACTTCGGACAAGTCATTAAACATCTCCAGACCCCATTGTCCTCAATTATAAAAAAAATGAGACAAGAATATTGGTGTCACAGGATTTTTGTGAGTATCCATTCATCAACTCAGCAAATATGGAGTGAGTGTCCGCATGTCAGGCATGGGCACTGTGCAAATTTTGGGGATATTGCTGTCTTTGTTTTCAATATGTTTCTGGTCTAGGGGAGAAAAGGCCATAAAATAGGCAAAACCAATAGTGTTTGATGAGTGAGTACGGTGTGCCACTGCAGGAGTGTGAGGGGAGAGAGATGAGTCCCAGGAGGGGTAATCAACCCCATCTTGGGTGGTTAGGGAAGGCTGCCTGGAGGAGGCCACGATTGAAGTGAGAACTGATGAGTGAAGGAGGTTGGAAGGGAAAGGGATGCAGAGACCCGAGAGGGCATCGCCCATCAATTCAGAACATCTGGAGTGGAGAGAGGGGAAGCGGTCAGGGTGAGAGGCACGGGCACTGGTGGGGAGGATGGTGGGTGCCTGGAGTTTCAGGCAGGAATGGTGTTAACAGGTTCAAGCATCATCCGGAGGCAAGGGTGGGGATGGTAAAAGTCAGATTTGTGTGCTAGAGAAGTCGCTGGAGTTGCAGTGCAGAGACTGAGTAAGAGAGGATACATTGGATATTTTCTGTTTGCTTCTCCAGACCCACTTGTTACCTTTCTCCATCCTGCTCCTTGCCACAGTAGGCTGACATTTATGGACTACAATGATAGGCAGCTCTGCCCTCTGATTTCCAGATGGTTCAGCCCACAGGAAGCAGGAGCAGGAGATGGGAGGGTGGGAAGACAGAGAAGTCAGGATATCCGTCCCCCAGTCTCTCCCCGCCATGTACTTGGATTGGCAGTGGCTGTGCTCCCCTACTTTGGCCAAGCTCCTGCCTGGCAGACCTTTTTCTCAGCTTCGACCCTCTCTCTAGTGATGTATAAAAACAGCTCCCTTTAGGTCCGAGCACCTATGGCTCAATGCTGTTGCCATCCTGTGTTGGTTTCTCTTAACTCTACTGAGAACCTCTGTAAAGAGGGGTTCTTCCAGTGCCTCTGCTGGGCCCTGCCCCATACAGAGGACTATGGCTGGAGCAGTATGAGACTATTATGGCCACATGGGCCACATAGCAGACGGCGAGGATGTGGCTGAAGGGAGTCAGTGGATTCCAAAGATCCTCAGGAAATAAAAACCGTAGGAGTTAGGTGTAGAGTGGGGTAGGGAAAGCTGTGGGTGACTTCTAGGTTGTGACTTCTGTACTCTGGAGGAAGTTGGTGCTGCTCACTGAGAGGCAGGAAGGTTGGAGTTGCAGGAAATACTGAGAGGCTTCACATGGCAGTACTCAGCAGACTTGAGAGTATGAAAATCTAGGGTTTGGAAGGGAATATGGGCAGGAGATTCATTAGTACAGAGGTGGTAAGTCCTGGAAGGGCTGGGCCAATGGCCTGGGGGTCTGAGAGCTAGGAGGAGGTCCAGGAGGCTGAGCTGCTCTACCTGTGAAGTAGGAAAGGATGAGCAGTGGCTGCAGACATGAGTACTGAGAAGGGCCCCTGGCTTCAGGAGCAAAGGCATGGTTGACTTTGGTTTGACCTTGGCAAAAGCCATTTCAACAAGAGTCCCTGGAGACCAGAGGAAAGGCTCATGTGCAGATAAGCTGGTGACATAGGGGGCGGACACATGGCAATTTGTCTGTTCTCTGTGAAGGAGTTGCTGAGGTCTGCTGACGGAGCAGGGAGAGGGCAAAAGAAAGGACGCTCATGAAGCATGAGCCTGTCTTTTCTTTCCTGCTGTTTGGTGGGAACCCATTGCTCCTTGTTTCGGGGAGTCTGTTTTCTGGGAGAGGAGGGCTGAGGTAATAGGAGCAGAGGTAGAAACCTCCAGAAGCTGAGCACTTCAGTGGTGGTCCTGGCACTTCCACTGTCTCCCTTTGCTTGCTTGCAGTTTGAGGGCCTTGGTTTCCCGTCATCCCTTTGAAGTTCTTCCAGGTATATGAAAGGTGATGGGGCCAGTAGCCTCCTTATCCAATCAAACTCTTCTCTGGGCAGAGGCCTTTTCCTTTGCCAAAGTCCCTCAAGAGAGAAATGGAAGCACAAGATAGTATTTCAATTCCATAAATACTGAGTGTTTAGTTTATGTAAGTCTCGGAAAGTACTCTATCACAAAATGGCCTCTGGGAGCCCATTTTTGGGTTCCCAGCCCCTATTTTGCTTTTTTAAGCTGCGGTTAAGGTGCACATAACATGTAATATATCACCGTAATCATTTTTAAGGGCACCGTCCAGTGGTGTCAAGTATATCACCATTGTGATAGAACCAACCTCCAGAACTTTCTTCGTCTTGCACAATGGAAATTCCGTACCCCTGGCTCCTGGCAAAACCCGTTCTCCCTCTGTGTCTTCGAAGCTGATTGTGCTAGGTTCTTCCTGTGAGTGGACTCAGACAGTGTCTGTCCTTTTGTGACTGGCTTATTTTACTCAGCTGTCTTCAGGGTTCAACCATGTCATGGCAGGTGTCAAAATATCCTTCCTTCTGAAAGCTGCACGATAGTCTGTTGTAAGTAGATACCGCATGTTTACTCATTCACCCATCTGAGGACCCTTGGGTTGCCGCCAGCTTTTGGTTGTGGTAGTAAGTCTGCTGTGAACCGAGATGTACAAATATGGGTGGGCGTCCCTGCTTTCCATCCTCTGTGGTATGTATCCAGAAGTGGACTATCACAGGATATTTTTTGCACTTAACAAGATATTTGATTATCTCTTTTTCAAAATTGTGTTTAAATTCTAGTTAGTTAACATTGAGTGTGTTATTAGTTTCGGGAGTGGAATTTAGTGATTCATCACTCACCAATAGCACCTAGTGCTCATTGAAATTTTGCCATTTGTAATGATGGGGATGGGGCCAGAGGGGATTATGCTGAGCAAAATAGGTTAGAGAAAGACAAGGACCATGCGATTTCACTCATATGTGGAATTTAAAGAAGAAAATACTTGGTTATCTCAATGAAAGTTTAAATCTCAGTGACTGGAGATTGCTAAGGAATGGAGATTTTTAAAATTATATATATATTTTAAGGATTTTGTTTATTTGTCAGAGAGAGAGAGAGAGGGAGCACAAGCAGGGGAGTGGCAGGCAGAGGGAGAAGCAGACTCCCCCCTGAGCAGGGAGCCTGACGTGGGGCTTGATCCCAGGACCCTGAGATTATAACCTGAGCCAAAGGCAGACGTTTAACCAATGAGCCACCCAGGCATCCCTAAATTATAAATTTCACTTATGGCCTGCATTAATTATCTTTTATCCAGCCCATGTTATCCGGGACCTCTGAAACCTACAAGAGAATTCCATGAGAGATTTCTGGAAGACTAGAATATTCCTTTGGAACTTTTTTCCTCCTCATCCAGGCATTTATTTCTTTTGTCATTGCCTGAATTGGTAGCCACAGGGAGCAATTTCTTTTGTGACAGGTTTATTTCATTAGCAGAAAGGCATGGTTCACCTGCCTTGTAGTGCGTGTCCAAATTTCCTTCCTTCTCCAGGTTGCACATCCCTTGTTTTCCATGGTAGTGTGTTTCTTAGCTCACAAAGGTGTTTCATACCCATTTTTCTTTTCACCTTCATTTTCTCCACATGGCAGCCAGGGAGTGGTCATCATGCTCACGTTCCAGCTGAGGAAACAAGCCCCACTGAGCCACCCAGAAACACACAGGAACCGCAGGCCCGGTGCCAGGACACAGGCCTTTGCTCTGCAGAGTCCCGTTGGACCTTCCTGGGAGCACAGGTGTGTGTGCAGGACCCCAGCACCGTCGTGGGTGCACTCTTCATAGCAGGTCCCGGAGTGGCCAAGGGGGGGCCCCTGAGAGAGAAAACAGGTCCAGTGACAAGACAGAGTGGAGGGAAAGCCAAGAGCAGCAGAGGACCCGGCAACGAGCCCACTCTGGCCTGGGCCTCTGGGCTCCTCCTCTCCTTGGGGGTGACTCACTTTCCCTCCAGGACACAGGAAAGAGGGTGTCACCATGTCAGTCCCAGAAGCTGGGTGACGGCAGAGCGCTGGGGACCAGCCAGCCCCAACAAGGTGAATCTTCAAAGTTCATTGCCAGTGATTGGAGAGCCAGGTAATGAAGTAGGGATTTAAAGTACGCCGCGCCTCATAAGGCAGTCAGTGGTGTTAGAAGCTCTCTGAATTAAGAGAACTATCGTCCTTTGGGAAGAATCCTATTCGGGGCATCTTGCTGGGGTTGGTGGGGATTACCGTTGAAGCCAGTGCAATCATCTCTCTCTTAGTATTCATGTCCAGGCTGTCAGGCAGTCCTCAGGCAGAATAAACCTTTTGTGCTTTGGAGAGAGCTTGCCCATCGTGAGCACGAGCTATGTTTTGGACCCTCCTGGTAGTCCAGCTTAGAGTTCCCACTCCTGAGACAGCTGCATACCCCATAGGACCTGGGCTCGGCCAGCAGATGAAATGAGCAGGGAGACACTGCCTCTGGGTTCCAACGGGGAAATGGCTTCACACCCTGTTCCATCTGTCCATTTAGAGACTGTTCCAGAACCTTTGCCACTTGTCATCTATTCTGGTTAAAGGTGGGAGCTACTCGATATCACTCATGGGGCACACATTTTCCAAAGAATTAGAAAGTCACGAAATACTCTAAACAGTTTGTAGGAACCTAATCCAATCTAGCTTTTGGAAGACCATTTTTTTCCCTTAGGAGCGTCACTGGGAGCCCCAGGCACAAGTTGCTGGTAACACATGCAAACACTAGTTAAGAGAATGCTGGATAAAGAGCTTTTAAGGAACTTCCCATCTCTCAATTTGGTCATATATTAATTTTCTGAAGAGGCACCGTGTATGTTTGAAGATGATCAAGATTCAATAAGCTAACAGAAGAGTGACCTTAGAGGCAACTTAAACCAGTGCTGCTTCCAACACGGAATTCCCCTCTCTAAACTTTCTTTTTTTTTTTTTTTTTAAGATTTTATTTATTTATTTGACAGGTAGAGATCACAAGTAGGCAGAGAGGCAGGCAGAGAGAGAGGAGGAGGCAGGCAGAGAGAGAGGAGGAAGCAGGCTCCCCGCTGAGCAGAGAGCCCGATGCGGGGCTCGATCCCAGGACCCTGGGATCATGACCTGAGCCGAAGGCATACGCTTAACCCACTGAGCCACCCAGGCGCCCCATCCCCTCTCTAAACTTTCTGACAACTTTTTCTCCTGCTTTTTCTCAAAAACCGCTGGTACCGAGGGGCTCACAACTCCATTTCATTTAGGAGTTTACTATTAGAAAACCTCTCTTAATTCCCACCTCTAAAGGCACAAGGAATAAGTCCCATCTCTCTTTTATAGGCTCTTCAGATAATGAGGAAATTCACACACGTCTTTCTCCAATTTCCTTTTAGCTAACTCTGTCACCTTCAAATCCTGCAACCCTCGGCAAATGCTTGCTGACTGTTCTTTGAATATTCCCTTGCTCTGGGGCTGCCAAGACAGCTACAACACAGATATGGGTGAGTCCAGCACCAAAGGCTATGGGACTGTCCCTTCCTTCCTATACCATGACAGCTCTGTGAGTGCTGGCTTTCTCCAGCGTCATTCTCCCAGGGTGTGAATCCTCGCTCTGCCACGTCCTCCTTTGGAAATGTGGGCAAACAAAAAAAACTCTAATGCAAGTTTTCTCATCTATTAAAGATGGGGGGGGCTCGTGTGGACCCCACAGCCTCACAGAGTTACGGCAGTTGAGATCATACCTGTAAGTGGTTAGCACAGACATGCGACATAGTACATGCTCAGTTAATGTATCTGTTTGGAGAACACTGCATCACAGATGGTGCAGTCTGAAAGGCCGGGTTCACATGTCAGCTCAGGTTCAAATTTTGACCCCATCACCTGTGAGCTAAACAGCCTTGGGTGAGTGGCTTTGACTCTCTGTGCCTCAATTTCCTTACTTGCAAAAGGGAGAATTGAGTTGTCATGAGGATTAAATGAGCTATTATATGTAACAGAGCTTGGACAGTAAAAAGGGCCATGTAAGTGAGAGCTATTACTATTATATCTTGAAAACACATTCTCTTTTTAAAAGGAGTCACATCAGAAGTTGGCCAGTATTGAAACCCTGGGTACCAACACGTCAGTTCCTATAACCTTCATCATCTTGCACTCTGTATAGAGAGTGTTCTATTTAAATTTTTGTATCTCAAACTATCCACTTACCAGCGTATCTTGAACATGGTAGTGCTTCCAGAATTCCTGATCTTTGTAATCACATCTATCTTTCCTCTGAGCTATTTAAAATCTGCTTTCTTAGCTTCTGGATAATTTGACTACGTTTCTCTCCAGACTCAACTTGAGGATTGCCCCTTCTGAAAACTGCTTGGATTCTTCTAGTAAACTCAAGCCTTCACCCCATCACACCTATCTCTAATATCTTGGAGGCACTACATTTCCTCATATGTGTTCTATATCCTTACAGAGCTGTGCTAATGGACTTTTCTACATGTATTGGGTCCACGCACTTAAGAGTAATACCTCACTTCCTTTTGCCCCCAATGTCAATTGGTAAGGAATTATTCCTTCTTCACAGGCACTTAGTGTAGAGTGGGTACTTAAAAGTGATTCCGGAACAAATGCCGTTCTTAACCTAGCCTAGCACCCTTATCCGCGATAAAAGGGATGATGCTGGAAAAACTCGCTTAAAGTGTGAAGTATTTCCAGTGATTATTATCATTACTTCTAAAGTAGTGAAGTTACTTTTCCAAGACCGTTATGTTTTCTATACCCCAACTGGCATTTCTCTGAAGAAAAATCAGAGTTATTTCTGGAAGAGAAAATATCCTTCTTCATTTTTCTATCTTATTAGAGTTTAAAGATTCAATTATTTGCTAATATAAAATACAAACTTACCGCTTGTTTTAACAAAATGAGACTTAAGACCAGACACATAACTTCACACTGCTCCTAAATATGTCCTCTAGGTCACCTTAATCACCAAAGGAAAGCATTGAATTATTTCTTCCCATTGTCATACCTTCCATTTCCCCTCCACGCCTGCCACTCCACATGATTATTTTAACCCAATTTCAACAGCAATGGAAAGCCTTCTCATTACTTCCTTCTAGTCCTCTTGGCTCTTGTTGACAGTTACTGGGGCTACCAGCCACGTGTGGCTACTGAACACTTGTAATGTGGCTGATCGGTGATGCAGTGTGCTGTTAAGTGGAAAACGTGCCCCTGACCTGGAAGACTTAGCATGCAAAAAAAAAAAAAAAAAAAAAAAAAGGTGGTACATTCATTTTACCTGATGATATTTTGGACATACTGGGTTCCATAAAAATATTATTGAAATAGTGATATTATTTTTTAACATGTCTACTGGAAAATGTAGACTTTATTTTTCTTGCTCTTGGGGTTCCATACCAAATCTGTCAACAAGCCTGACACATGGCCTCTTGGCCTTTTATTCCTCCTCTTCCTTTCCTTGATCACCGGTCCAGACACCTCCTCTCCTCTGCCACAGCAGCTCCTGCACCTACCTGCCTCCAGCTACTCTCACTCTGGGCCCAACACAGCCGCCAGCAAACAAACCAAATAACGGAGAGTTCACTTCGTTCAAATCCCCCTTGAGATGAAAAAGAAAACAAATAACAAAACACACTCTGTGAATAACTGCCCTGTAAAAGAACTCCGATGTGCTAGAAATGAAATAACCAGCCACTCACTTAATTTTATATGCTGCTGTTAACATAAACAAATGCCTCTCACCCACAAATGAAATGCTCCTTGAGAAAGGAGTGGGAAGCCCTTCTCAAGCTCCAGAGGAAGCTCTGTCTGACCTCTAAACCACAAACAGATACACAAATTCTCTTTTTAGTTGGCTTCAGTCTTCCAGACACAACCTTCAAGGGCCCAGGCTCCCTTGTAAGAAAGCTTATGTGTGGGACACACACATTTCTGGTGCTGGGCTCTGAGCTTTGGAGATCATGACTTGACCAAAAAAAGAAAGAAAGAAAAAAAAATTTCTAGGAAAAACAATCCCCTCTCCACCCAGTGAAAGAACCATTGGCAAGACGTTAAGACTGGACATGGCCACACCATAGATTAGATCTTGGGGATGACGGAGAATGCAGGAAGGTGAGGACTGATCATTCTTATGCTCTTCATCCATTTCTGCCTGTCCTGTGGCAGCAGCCAGTGCACATGAGGGACTCCTATGTGAAGAAAGTGCATCTGGGCTTGGGCAGAGACTGGGGACCCCCTGTAGGACAGAGCATCTGCTCTCTGACCGGCCATGCTTCTCTTCTTCTGAAGGATTGGCCCATCCTCCTGAGCCCCTTGACCCACCACCTCAGTGAAGGCTGAAGGAAACCCTTGATGTATGCAAAGACTGTGTGGTCTCTTAACCTCCACAGATCCTAGGGCTCCTGGCTCGACCCACTGACTTAGAGCCACTTCAGAAAGAAAGGCAAGCCCCTAACTACCGGGAACAGTTCTCCATTGGGTCCTCAAAGGATGACTAGAGAACAATAAGATCGATTCTGCAGCTCATCTCTATCTCATCTAACTGCCGTTTTGTTTTGAAACTTGTACCTCATGAATGTGTCCTTCTGACTAGTTGAACATGCTGGGCTTGGAGAGCAAAGCTGTCACCATGACAGCAGCTCCTTTTCCAACAGTGACCACCAAAGGCAGTAAATGAACTGCCATGCAGAACTCAGAGAAGAAAGTCAAGGGATCACATTGGCCGCATCCCAGACATGAATTTCCTTACATCCACGTACACGCTGACAGGAACATTCCAGATTTCCATAGATGTGAAGCTAAGCAGAAGAGGAGGCACAGGTCGGCCTGAGAGGAGGGTGTGGTGATGTGGGAAGGAAGTCCAATGCCTGCCTTGGTGTGGCTAGCAGATTTACAGGAGCCTTAGCTTTTCATTCTTTTTTTTTTCTCAAGCACCAGCTGGCAGAGCCAATTCCTTTCTTTCAAGGGCTGGCTCTGTGAGTCACTGCCCATCTGCCAGTAGCAACACGAAGGAGGGGAGCATCACACAGAGCCCTGGGTGCTTGCCCCGATTTTCTGTGAGGATGCTACAACACTCACAGCAGAACCAGCCATTTCAGCCTTCACTGCACTCACTCCCCAATGCCTCCCTGGCAAAGGACAGCTCATCTGGGATGGGTCCCTCCTTGAGACTGGCTTGAACACCTCATGCTAATGCGAATATATTTCGGATGATATTGGATTCGCACTGAGTGTATCACGCTGACTGCCTGGTGGTTTAGATTGTACTAGAATCAACCAGATCTTGAGACCATAGTTGCCTTAGAGCAAAGAAGCGATGTTTCCCCTAATAGAACAGTCTTAGGTTCCATTTTGCAGATGGGGGAACTAAGGCTCAGAGAGAGTACTGTCCAGAAGAAGCCAACTTATGCTGCCATAACACCTTCAAAATCTCAGGGGCTTAAGACAACAAATATTCTTCCCCTAACCTGCAGGCTTGGGTGGTTCTTTAGGGCAGCTGTCCTTCCCATGTGGGTGCAGAGACTCAAGCTTCCTCGATGCTGTTGGACCCGCAGTCTCAATACTAGGCTTCTTAATGTGCCCCAGCAGGGGAAGCAAGAGATTTCCACTATGGCCATGAAGCTACAGTGTGTTACTTCTAGTCACATGACCCTGGTGAAATGCTGGAGCTGGGAAATGTAATCGTCCCCTAGCCTGGGAGGGAGAGGAGACCCAAGTATTGGTGAGCACTGCTGTGACCGACAGAGAGGCAAGCGACTCTCACTGTCTTTGTTCCATCTTTTATTTGTGTCCCTCTCTGTATGTCTGCATCATTCTTTGCTCTTGCACATGGGCTCTCTTGAAGTTTTGTGGTCTCTGTGTTAAAATAAGGACCCTAACAGTGAGCAGTGTGAACAGTATAGAGTTAGGCATCTGAAGCATCTGATTTTCCGTCTCTCTATCTGCCTCTCTCTCTATCTCTCTGTCTTCCAAACTTCCCAGGGAGAGGGCAAGTCGGAGCAATTTGGGTTACCTGTCCTTTTTAGACAACTCAGTTGTGCTTAGGAGAGAGGGGAGGAAAGCCACATGATAGGAATATGGCACTTTTTGCTGCAGCCTTGTAAATAGAAAGTGGGTAAAGGGTTATTAGAGATTCTAAGTGACAGAATGAGGTCCATCTAATTCCAAAACCCTTTACATTTACTACACTTATGGCCTCCTAGATATTTTAAAAGTCAAGTAATTAGGAGAAAGTGTCTGTATATACAAAAACATAGATATTGCAGAAAACCCCGTTATCTTTAGACTTACAATGGCGTGTATGAGTTAGTCTAAAATTAAGGGAAATATTAGTAGGCTTAGCAGATTTTATAGTATCCAGAATTTGGTGTAGCCATCCCAATGCTATATCATAAAGATTATTTCTTTTCTCCTCAAGGGCCTAGCATCCAGATTTGCTTTCCAATACAATAGTCACTGGACATATATATTTATTTAATTTTAAATTATTAAAATGAAAATTTCAGTTCCTCAGTCACATTAGTCACATCTCAAGTCATCAGTGGCCATGTGTGGCCAGTGGCCACCATATTGGACAGCTAAAATATAGAACATTCCCATCATGGCAATATATTTATTGGATGGTGCTGGTCTAGACCTCAAACTCCCGAGTCTCTGTATAGAGGAAACATACACTGACATATGTTTGACATAGCACAAAAAGTTAAACCAGACTAGAATGAATCAGGAAGTTTCACAGTTAAGAAAATAAGTTGTCGGGGCGCCTGGGTGGCTCAGTGGGTTAAAGCCTCTGCTTTCAGCTCAGGTCATGATCCCAGGGTCCTGGGATCGAGCCCCACATCGGGCTCTCTGCTCCGCGGAGAGCCTGCTTCCTCCTCTCTCTCCCTGCCTGCCTCTCTTGCATACTTGTAATCTCTGTCTGTCAAATAAATAAATAAAATCTTTCAAAAAAAAAAAAGAAAATAAGTTGTTAGTAATAAAACTCAACTAAACCACCCCAAAACTCCAAAAGAAAAGATGGCAGAAGAGGCAAAAGAAATAGCACCTCATTGTCCATGATAGGAATGGTTTGCACTTACTAAAGGGAGAGGTAAGCCATATTAATTATCTACACAAAGATTATTGGCTCCACTGTGGGTGAAGTCCCACGCCATCCCTCAGGAGTGACCACAGAGTCTCCCACACAGTCTCCCACACCAGCAACATTCCTCCTCTACACTCAGTGTGTTTATGTATTCTCCCCTCCTCACCCTTTCTCCTTCCTCCATCGCCACTCATCCTATCTGTCCTTTCCACTGCAAAATATTTATCCACCTTCCATCCTCAACTTTCTTAACTATCAAGTCAGGTCAGAGACCTAAATGTGATCCTTTCCAGAGGGTACCCTACCATTTACGTAACCATGAAGGCAAGGTCAGAATGAAAGGTCATGGAGTATGTTTGTGATAACCAAATATTGGATGGCCCTCTGAGAAAGGCTTGATTCCCTTTCATAGGATGCACCACTAAACATACAGGGTACTAATGAACACAGAAGGTAAAGTGACAGTGTTAAAGTATGATTTGTGGAATGAGAGTTCAAAGGTGTTAGTCAACCAAATCCTGCCCAAACAAACCAAACCAAAACAATGGCTTCCATGGTTCAAAAAATCAAAGGCAATGTTAGCATAGGGAGTATATGGAGAGCTTTTGATATGCAAATATATCTTGTGAATTTCCAAGTGGATGTACTAATACGCCACCCTTCCTAAACTTATTGATCCCAACTCTCTTTAGTTTTACAGGGTTTTCTCGCTGGGCACAAAATTCTGGCCTAAAGGGCCAAGGCTGGTTTTCACGGGTGATATGACCTTGAAGATAATTTCAAAAGGATGCTTCTACCAGAGTATTTTGAGATTTGAGTGTGTCATTGTAATGAGAATGTTCCCTCTTTGTTCATGCAGGAAAGTCTAGTTTGAGCATATGCTATGTTGTAGTTATCAATAGAAGTTACTTTCCAACCTGGTATGTTTAGTTAACAGAAAAGTCTGGAAGTAAAAAAAAAAAAAAGAGGAAAAAATAGGTATAAAGTATGAAGCTGCAGAGAGAAAAAGCTAACTCTTAAGGCTTGGCTTTAAGCATTTAAATGTCATGTCTAATGATATGATGGCTATCACCTTTTGAGACTGAGTGACAGTTGTTAAAGGAATAGTATAAGAAGTTTTTAGCCATCCTTGGGGATGAGATAGTTGTTTTTCCCCCCTCCTAGCCAAATCTAGGCCGGCAAGGACATAACTTCCTTTCCAAATCACCCCCTAATGCGTGTGGTTTGGTCAGGTTAACCCACAGCTAACATGGTACTTGGATGCCTTGTAGCACATCTCTGTGCTTTATTTTCTTTCTTGGCTTCATGGCTTTTGCTACAGTGGAAGGGTCTGTGAAATTTCTGCATTTCTTCAGATTGTGAATTGAATCTGAAAAACAAGCCAAGTTCTGAGGCTTTTGGCTATACTTATCTCAAGAAACATGATAGGTAAAAGAAACTGTGAAATAACCATTTCTAATAGTTAGATGTGTAATTCTAGAATAATTTGCCTCAAAATTAGGAACACTCACATCATGAATGCTATTGAGTGAAAACAGAAGCTACCACACAAAAGTACAGCTGTCAGGAAATACCAGATTTTGGTCATGTCTTATGAATCCAGCTTCATGCTGTAATGGTCAGCAAATTTGCCTACAAGACTACACATATTAGAACACACTAAATAGCTGGCAGAAATATTTGGAACTTAGTTTTGGACACAAAAATGGATAAGGAGATGAAGAAAAGGCATTTCACAGAATTCAAGAACCATTTATAGAGAAAAATTTTTAGCAAAAGAAGAAGAGAAACTCTTAAATGAAAATGGGCAAAGAGAAAAACCCACAGCTAATATCATACTTAATGAACTATTGAACACATTGCATTTAAGATAAGAAACAGGACAAAATTACCTGTTTTCATCACTTCTATTCAATGCTGTACTGGAGCTCTTGTCCACTGTAGTGAGGCAAGAAAAAGAGACAAAGGTATAAAGATTGGAAAAGAAGAAATAATTTGTCCTTAGATACAAATGACATGATTGTATACATAGAAAAGCCTAAGGAGTCTTAAATAACTGCTAGAAATAACAAAATAGACCCACAAATATGTGGTCAGTCGATTTTTTATTACAAAAGTGCCAAGCACATTCCGTGGAGAAAGGAGAGGTTTTTTTGTTTTGTTTTTTCCTCCAACAAGGTACTGTAACAATTAGATATTCACATGTAAAATAAAAAATTAACTTTGGTCCGTATCTCACATCACAGAAAAAAAATCAACTCAAAGTAGATACCATTGGCTGAAATAAAAACCCTTAAACTATTGAACTTTTAGAAAAAACACAAGATAAAATCTTAAAAGATTTTTTAGTTACAATAACCAAAGCCCAACCATAAAACAAAATGGCAAATTGGACTTCATCAACATTAAGAACTTCTGCTCTTAGGAAAGGATTGTTGAAAGAATGAAAAGAGAAGTTATATACTTAGAAAAAACACTTAAAAATCCCACACCTGATAAAACACTTTTATCCAGAACATGTAAAGAACCCTCAAAATTCAAGAAAACAAGTAGCCCAAGAACAACAACAACAACTGGATGAAAGACTTGAACAGGTATTTCACCAAAGAAGATAGAGAGATGGCAAGCGAGCACAGGAAAAAATGCTCAGCATCATGAAGGAAATTCAAAGTAAAATCATGATGAGATTTCACTAGAATGCCTAAGATTAAAATCTGACAACATCAAATGTAGACAAGGATGTGGAGCAACTGGAACTCTCATTGTTGTAAAAGCACTTGGGGAAACTCTTCGGCAGTGCCATTTAAGTTAAACATATGGTTCCCCAACAACTCAGCATTCCCCTGCCAGGTAGAAGCTCAAGGAAAATGAAAGCACATGCCAATACAAGATTTGCATGAGAATGATATATTAACTTTATTCATAATAGCCCCAATCGGATACAATCCAAATGTCCATCAAAAGGAGCATGAGTGAACAAATTGTGGTTTGTTCATATAATGAAATATAACTCAGCAGTAAAAAGAATAAACAGTTACCTGCCACACATAGAGGCATCTCAAAAATACATTGAGCCTGCAGTTGGGTAAGTGTCTTGCTTCAATTAAGTCGTGATCTTGGGGTCCTGGGATTGAATGTAGCATTGGGTTCCTCACTCAGTGGAGAATCTCTTGTTCCTCTCCCTCTGCCCCTCCACCCCTTGTGCTCTCTCTATCTCTCTCTCAAATAAATAAATAAAATCTTTTAAAAAATACGCTGAGCCTAAGAAGCAAGATACAAAAGGGCATATCATATGATTCCAATTATATGAAATTAGGCAAACTAATCTATGATGATAGCAATCGAATAGTGGTTGCCTGTGGGATAGGAAAGTGGAAATTTCTGGGATGATGGAAATATTCTGTATCTTGTTTGGGTGGTGGTTATATAGGTAGGTACTCTTGTTGAAACTCACTGAATTGCACACTTAGGATCTGCACCTTTTACTATATATAAAATGTACCTGAAAAAAAAATGCTATTGACTCTAAACACCTACTTCCTAATTTTAATGAAGTACTCCATATTATAATTTTTTTTTTTCTGTTGCTGGCATTGGTCTTGTAGCTCGTGAGGGAAACTAAGTTGTATGTAAAACTTCATCCCACTATGCAAGAAGTCACTGGTGTGAACCAATCTTGTTTCATTATGGACACAGCTCATTATGCATAGAGAGAGCAGAGTCATTGGTAATTACACTACCATCAGAGCCAGTTAAGAGCTAAGGCTTTGGGTTCAGCATTCCCCAGCCATTTGACTCTGGGTTAATTACTTAGCTTCTTTGTACCCTTCCTTCCTCACCTGCAGACAAGAGGCAGAATGCCTACCTCCTCGAGGTATTAGGACATCAGATAAGAAAATGTGTGCAGATGATTAGCACAGTATCTGTTGACAATATTAAGGATAAGATGAAGATGGTTTTTCCTATAGATATGTAGTACTCTAGAGGATTTTGGAATTTTACTTAGAAATTTGTCTCAAGTTTCCCAGAAACATTTTCTTAGATGCCTTTCCCACTAAATGAATACGTTAGTCTGTGATAAAGAAAAAGAATTTGGGGGACGCCTGGGTGGCTCAGTTGGTTAAGCGGCTGCCTTCGGCTCAGGTCATGATCCCAGCGTCCTGGGATCGAGTCCCACATCGGGCTCCTTGCTCGGCAGGGAGCCTGCTTCTCCCTCTGCCTCTGCCTGCCACTCTGTCTGCCTGTGCTCTCTCTCCCTCTCTCTCTGACAAATAAATAAATTTAAAAAAAGTTAAAAAAAAAAAAGGAAAAAGAATTTGGTCTCCTGGATGCATGTCCCTCACCCTTCCACAGGAGTATTCCCACTCCTCCCTTCCATCTTTATCGCCCAGGCTCACCTCTTACCTCATGAGGACTGGAGAGGTTAACAGAGTCTGGTTTCACACAACTGAGCTGAAACACTTTATTTATTTTACCTCTCATTGAGATCTGGGTTACTTAAAGATAGTTTAAGGCCTAAGATGGAAAAGTGTGGAACCCTAGCATCCATCCACAGGGCAGGTGCAATGTGCCCATCTCATGGGGTTTTGGGTGTCACGGTCTGTGCCCATCTGATGATACTCAAGGTGCACAAATACAACCAATCAAGGAGTTTCTTACTGAGGAGATAAGCTTCTAGAATTCCAGTTGTATCCTGAGCTATACTGTGTCCTCCTTTGACCCTTGTCTTCAAGACCAGAGTTGGAAAACACCTTGTGTACTTACCACGTTTCACAACTCAGGGATCTGTGTGACATTGCAAATTTGCTTACCCTTTGGTCTCAGTCAGACAGATGTGGGAATGGAGCTCAAGTTGTCCAGAACTCACAGTCTTCCCACATTGCCAAACCCGAGCCCAGCTGCCAGTTTTCTCTTTACCTTGGTCCCAGTTCAGGCCAGGTTCAGAGCACTCCTCGTACACTGCTGTGTACCTGGCATCCCAACTCCAGCTTTTCTCCTCTCATTGACACCTGCACAGAATGGGGGAGGGCATAAAAGCTCACAAGTCCAGCAGACCTGAGTTCCAGTCTGTCTTCCAATCACAGGACTCTGGGTCAGATCAAATCTCTCAATTTCTGTTTATATAAGATCAGTCTAATAACAGCATTTGCCTGAATTCCCAAGGACTTAATGACATAACTTAGGTAAGTAAAATGCTTATCAAAGAAGGACCTGGGATTTAATGCATGTCAGCCATTTTTCTTATTCTATTTACTATTTCTACTAATTTTTTTTGTATTGTTCTCCAATTGTTGCCTACAGGTAAGAACTTAACTCCTAAGTTAGATTGTCATTTATGTGGGGGTGAAGACAGTTTGTCTCTTCTTATTCCATAACCTACTGAACTCGGGTGGTGTTGGGGGTGAGGAACACCATTAAGAGAACCTTCCTAAGTGACTCTGGGTGACCTGATAGGCTTCTTGATGGGATGGGTCTTGCTACACTTCTCCACATACGACTTACATTATACGTAAGGAGCGGGTGATCTGACCTGGTTACCTTTCTATTGCAAGGCTTTTCCCCAAAACCTGACTCGAGAGGCACATTCTTTCCATGTAGATTAAATATTTACAGGTGTGGCTGCTTTGTATCAAACTTTTATTTTCTTTAAAAAAATTGTTCTTTTTAGTAAGCTCGGTTAAACTGCACTGGGGTATTCGTTGTGTTCTTCCTTTTTGAAAGAGGACAAGGGATCGAGGTATCACTTAGCAGGTTACAAAGATTTTTTTTTAATCCTTCTAACTAGTTCAGTTACAATGTATTTGTTGCAGGGACAAGATGGCCATCGCCCTTGGTGTGAACACAGGGAATTGGGTGACACAAAGGTAAGGGCCAGCTGGGCTGCTGGAGGAAGTGTCCTCAGGTGACCCAGGCTTTCTCATGTGAGAACAAGAATGTCCTCACTGCTGAGGATAGCAGAAGGTGACATGATTCAAGTCAGGTTATGAAATGGCTTCTGCAGGTGCTTTGAGTCTCCCCCCGAACCTCCTGCCCTCACCGGTCACTGGTGACAGCATGCCCAGTGCAGGGCATCCTGTGGACTGACCTGTTGGAGACAGGGACAAGGGCTCCTTTCAGAAGAGGTCAAGGTGGGCCAGTGTGCCTGAGCATTAGCTTTCTGCTTCACACCTGTCAAGACTAGAACAAAGCCCATGACCTTGCAGTCTTCAAGACCCACTAGTGTTCCTTATACACCCGAGGAGAGATGCTTGAAAACATTTTTACATGCTTTTCACATCCTTTGGTAAGAGGCTGGCGTGGGGGTGACAGAATGGACAGTAAAGTGTTTGTTCCCTTGATGGGAGCCTCTATCCTCATCACGGGGCCCAGTACATTCAAAAGACCAAGAACCCAAGATAAGAGGAACCCAAGATAAGAACAGGACACCCAAGAATTTCCAGAATCCATTTTCTTCTGCCCATGCATCACCAGTCCCCTGGGGGGGGGGGCTTCCTGGAGCCCCTGTCTGTTCACATTCTCCAGGATTTCTGCTGTTGGTTTTCACTTGAGCTTCTAGGATTAGGTGTAAAGCTAAATCTAGCTAAAAACTAAAAATTGAGATGTGCAAAAAAAATGTAGTTTTTAAACTTCTTTTTTTATATTTGGTCACAATTTAACTTCTGTTTTGAGTCCCCATTTAGCCAGGTGGTGAAAGCTTACTCTTAGCCAAATTGGGGTCCTCTTCTTTCTTCATGGCTGAAGCTCTCCTCCAAAAGGCCTACAGCACTGAAATGTAGAGGCCTGGGGAGCTGGAGGTCCTCCTAGCCTGGCTGTTCTCCGTCTGGCCTCTGCTGAGATGTCTTTCTTCCTTAACCATGTCTCTGCTGGGACTCCTTTCATTTCTGATGAGCAAACCTGTTCTCTGTTTCTCTTTTTGTCTCTCTGTCTCTCTCCCTCTCTACCATACCTCCACTACTCTTGGGAGCACAGAAAACAGATCACCAGTCCCCGTGACCCTGAGGGAGGGCTTCTGAGAGGTTCCTCAAGCCCTGGCACCTTGATATACTTCACAGATATTTCTGCCACTCCTCACCTCACTAGGAATGGCTGAATCAGGAAGGTGAGGTGGGAAGCCATGGTGGCTTGCTGTAGGCCCAGGGGTGCATCCCTCTGTAACTCAGGGGTTTCTGTTACTATTTGCCCTCACTTCCCTACTTGGCTGAGCAGAACTCAGGACCCATTAGCATCTTATTTTTCTTCCCTTCCCTTTCAACTCCTCTCTCCCTCCTCCTCAAGCCCAGAGATATTTATCTTGCTTTTATATCATCATGTTTTTTTATGCCCTGAGTCTCCAAGGTTGCATTTAGTTCCCCTTCCCTTGTGATCTGGGGCAGGACTGTCCTAAGACCTGGATAACAGGAACCCCTTTGCCTCAGGCAGCCCCACACTTTGAAATGTCTTCTTTTAACCTTTCTAAATCCTCCTCTGGCCCCTGAAAGGTATGCAGGTCCCATCACCATTTCTCTCCTTTGGAGCACTGTCTGACCCTTTACCAGACACCAGAGGGGTCCCAGACCTTGCACTTAAAGGCTTATCCAAGGCTCCCAGTGTGGGGCTCTGATTCTAGAAGGGTAGCTTGATGAGAAAATCACTTCCACTGGATGGAGCAGTATTTCTCTGTTAGAATTATACGAGATTGGACCACCATGCTGGTACCACTGACACGTTGGTTTTAAGGGGGCTCAAACATGGACAGTTAAAATATGGACAGTTGCCCACCCCCAGCAGAAATATTTGTCTGGCACCTGGAATATTCTAAGGGTGACTTTGTTGTTGTATCTTTTTCCTTCACTCAGGCAATAAGCATAAACGATCAAGGTAGTTCTAGAACAAAGAGAGGAGATGTGGGCTAACAGAAAAGAGGGAAAAGGGACATCAGCAAATTTACCCAAATATTGTGCTGTCATTCTCATGAAAAGCAGCCCAGCATATAGTCCGTATTAAGAGTGAGAACGTGACTTACAGTTTGGTTCTAGTCCTGACTCTGCTACTAACTGTGTGATCTTGAGTAAAGCACTTCCCTTCCCTGGGACTGTTTCTTCGTTTTCTGTTTTTGTTGTTTTTTTGTTGTTTTTTTAACTTTTAAAAGATTTTGTTTCTTTATTTGAGAGAGAGTGGGTGCAAGTAGGGGGAGGGGCAAAGGGAGAGGGAGGAGCAGACTCCCCACTGAGCAGGGAGGCTGAGGGGACACCAGGCTCAATCCCAGGACCCCGAGATCATGACCTGAGCTGATCTGACTGAATCACCCCGGCAACACTGCCCCGGCTTCTTTGAAAAAAAAAATTATTTATTTATTTATTGGAGAGAGAGAGAGTGTGTGTGTTTTTTATCTTTAAAATGAGATGGATGGATGGATGGATGAATGGATGGGTAGATGGGTGGGTGGGTGTGTAGATGGATGGATAAATGGATGAATGGGTGGATGGAGGGACAGAGGATGGGTGGATAGATGGATAGACAGATGGGTGTGTTAGTGGATGGATGGATGGATGGATGGAAGGAAGGAAGAGTGAATAGATAGATGGGTGGGTGAGTAAGTAGATGAAGCAACTTGCCAGACAGACTGGGGAGGAGGAGGAAGAAGAGCTGCTGGCTGTCCAGCTGCTGTAGCTGCATCTGGCGGCTGGAAATATCCAATTACCTCAGTTATCTTCCCCGACTCACCTCTTTGCCTACTGCTTTGTTTCAAGAGCAGCTTGGTGAAGTAGTTGAAAAGATTGACCCAGGCATCAGAAGACCTGATTTTTTTCTTCTACAAAGTTTGTCGTACCTTGGGTGATCTTTGGGCAATTCAGAAACTCTCAAAGTGTCCTTACCAGTAAAATGGAGGTAATGATACCAGTCTTGTCTATCCTGCATGGTTTTGTGGGCATTAAACATGATGGTGGACAAGGAAAATGCTCTGCTGTCAGGAAGCCCACATACAGGGGCGCCTTTTGCTAGGTATTATTGGGTCATTCTTCTTTCCTTATTCTCCTTTATGGCTGGCTGCCTGTGGGGCTCATATGTGGCTTTTACAAAACGTTGTTCCAGGGAATTTCAGAGCTCCTGAAAGACGCAGAGTAACAGAAATCACAAGACAAAGTTATGTTCCCATGTTGACTTATCACGTCAAGGGAAAGGACTTTTTTTGGTTGTTCTATTTTTACTGTTAGGGCAGTGAAGCCCAAAGGTGTATAGTTATTGGAAGGAGAATAAACACCACGGGCTTCTCTGTATGAATATGTGTGGTTTCCCGCCTGAACCAAATGGGGCAGTGGAAAATTTCCAGTGATACACTGAGCCAATGTGTAAGCATTTGTGGGGTAAATCAGGTTACTTGTGGAGAAACGATGGTGCTAAAAGATGAAGACTAAGTTGCTCTCTTGTTAAACACCCACACAAAGTCTGTAAGAGAACTGTCACACCTTATCCCTTTACCTTGAACCGGTCACCCTTGTTCTTCTTCTTAAAGAATTCCTATTTTGTAGTATCATAAAATCTTTCATGAATCTGTTCTGGACATTCCTAAGGGTTTGGTGGTTCTCAAAATGTGTCCTTGGACCAGCAGCATCAGAAAGCATCACCTGGGAATGTGTTAACATTACTGAACTGGCAACCCTGGGAGCAGGGCCAGGCAATTTGAGAACAAGCTTCGTAGGTGACTCTGGTCGACCTTTAATTTGGGAGCCAAGATTCTATTTCTTTACTTCCCTAAATGGCATACCTGAAGGAGGATCTCTGTGGTCTCTACTTGAATATTTCTGGTGACGGCGTGCTCACTACTTCACAAGGCATCTGATTAGAAGCCCTAGTGATTAGATATTTTTTTCACTATACTGAGATAAATCTGACTTCTTGTCACTCCCACCTGCCGGTGTTGGCTCTATCCTCCGAATGCAATTCAGGGTGATAGCTGAATGGAGATCACTAGTCACTGGGCTAATTACTCACCTCGTAGGACCTGGGTAAAAGTGAATACAAGAGGATAAACTGGGAGGGAGGCCAGTGTGTCACTTTTCCTCTCAGCCAAATAAAACAGCAAGATTAAGGGCTGTCCCTGGCATTTGTGAGATTATGATAAATATCAGTATTAATAACAATAGTGACAGTAATAATTACCCACAGCTCGATTTGGATGCAGGTCAAGAAACCATCCAAATCAAATTACATGTAAGGAAAATATGTGTATTCAGTGCTGGGAACGTTTTCAAAGAGGAAGACAAATGGATGCTGTGAAAAAATTTCACCTTCTATTGGGAATAACTTCTTTCCATTCCGGGGAGGGTGTAAGAGAAAGGAGTCTCCGGGCAGGCCAGAGATATTTTAGGGTGAGGTCCCAGCCCCACTCTGGCTAGGTGTGGAACAATGGGCCTTTTCCTGGTCAGCCTGCAAGCGGGGATGCTTTGAGTCAGTGGTGGTCTCCTCTGTTTCTGGTGGGCATTCGGCAGACAGGATGATGAGAGAGTGTGCTATTCTCACACTGGGAGGCTGGGACGAGAGTGGAGGCTCCGGGCCTGGAGGGAGAGGCCACTCCAGACAGCCTTGCCTTCCCTGGGTCTAATCTGGTTCTCTTCTGACACCAAGCTGTCCCCTCTTGGGACTGAGAGCCCCAGCAGCACTAAGCCCTGCCAGGACACTCTCACACATGATTTTTCCTCCCCCCAGTTTGAGCCTGGAGAGTGTTTACTTCCTGTCAAACCCCAGGGACCTGCTGATTTTTCCCATTACAGCAAATTGCTGCTCTTGGGTGCTTTGCATTTGTTATTAAGATGCAATCAGGGTTTCCTAACTGATTAGCAGCCTCCCCCCTCAGCCCCCAGTCCTCACACCTGACTTGGAGGCAGTGGCAGTGGAGAAGGGGGAACCCCTTGGCTGCTGGTGTCTGGGGGCTCTCTGTTCTGGGCTGGGGGGGTGGCAGTGCAGGTTGGGAGGACATGGGAAGGAACAGAGAGGCGCTGGGAAGGAACTGGGGGTCTCTCAGCTTCCCAGGAATTGTGGTGGGTGTCGGGCCGTGTGACAGGCCTCTGGGATGGCTGGGAAGGCCTGCCCAGGGAGGCAGAGGCCAGCCTGAACCGGGCCTTCTGGACCAGTAAACACAGTGCTCTCCTCGGGCCGAGGGGCAGGGTGACGGGCACGTGGGTGGCAGCCTGCCCAGAATGGCGTGTCAGTCAGTCAGCTCAGAGTGCTGCCGGAGACAGGCCCCACTCTGCCCCCGACCCGAGGGCCCCTTCTCCTTCACCTGCCCATCCCTGTCCGACCCCTGGGCTCCTTCTTTGGTTCTGTCCATGCTCACAGCCAACCAAGTCCACACAAACACCTCTTCACATTGTTCCAGGGGCTTCTGAGCACACACACAAAACTGCCTCTGACTCCTGGATCAAAGCTCCTTTTCTTGCCCACATCTGTGACCCCTTTTCCACCCTTGGACTTGTGTTTGTTTTTTAAGTGTCTCTGTTTTCATTCAGCGAGTGTCTTGCGCTCATGGAGTCCTCGTTGTATGAGGAAAAGAGCTCTTGAGGATGGACCAGAAGTCTTGCTGAATCACGGAGGAGTGAAAGGGTGAGTGAGAGAAGTCCAAAAGGGCAGCCCTCACCCTCCAAGCGTGGGGTCAGGATGATTCCTCATAAGTCAGAGCTATGTAGGGGGTCCGTTTGGGCCCAGAGGACACCAGTCCTGTGTTACCTGATTTTCATTAGATCTGCTGAATGTGTTTTGTGGAGAAAGCAAGAGAGAGTAGGAAGGTAAGGCAGAACAATAAGGAGGTGGGATTTTTGTGCAATACCTGGATTTGAAAAGACAGGGAAAATTCCGTGTTCAAGCCCAGCGTGTTCCATTTACCACCTCTGTTATCTGAGCCCAAGTTCTCCACTTTAAAATGGAGATGGGGCGCCTGGGTGGCTCAATGGCGTAAGCCTTTGCCTTTGGCTCAGGTCATGATCTCAGGGTCCTGGGATCAAGCCCCGCATCGGGCTCTCTGCTCAGCAGGGAGCCTGCTTCACTCTCTCTCTCCCTCTGCCTGCCTCTCCACCTACTTGTGATTTTTCTCCGTGTCAAATAAATAAATAAAATCTTAAAATAAATGGAGATAATAAATCTATGTCATGGGTTTGTTACGAGCTAAACACCAGGAGATGTATACAGAGGACACAGGTTGACTTTCTTCTTTTTCTCTTGTTTGGGGAAGGGGTGGTTATGACAATGGTTTTTGAAGAAATCAGGTCATGTCTGGCTTCATTTAAAGATGAAGATAAACCTTCCTGAAGATGGGAAGGGCTTGTGGCTGTCTTCTTTTCCCATGGTGAAAAAAAGTTCAGTTATGTAACCTCAAGGTTGCATTATTTTATCCTCCCTACGAATGATACTGCTTTTTCCTGGCATATTATTTTGACAGCTCAAAACTGACAATTGCTAAGCATTGACCCAGGACTGTCCCTGGCTGTTCAAGGAACCTTCCTGGGAACAATTATAAAAGCGGGCTGTAGGGTCACAAAAGAGAGAGAGCAGGATGGTCACTGTCTTTGGCATAAGGAAATATCTCGGAATGTGTTTAAGGAGAAAAACAGAGGATGGGCATTGAGTGAAGCACAGAGAAAATTTATGGAAGAGTTTTCCGAAGAGTAGACATGGTGAAATGGGCTACAAATGTGCCAACAGGTCCATTCACCTGGGGCGGGTAGAGCCACTGAGTCATCCCCATGTGGAAGCTGTGAGGCATAGGGAAGAGGGCTCAGAGACATACAACTTAGAATCCCAGAAGGAAAGGAGAGAGTGAAAGAGAAACAAAATTTTAAGAGTGAATAACCCAGAATTTCCCTAAATTGAAAAAGTTCTAGCCACAAGTTCTAGAAGCTTAGTAAGTCACAACAGGAAATATACAAGACAAATGCATCAGAGATGTCAGAATCTGATATACCACTGCTAAAACTAAAGACACAGAAAACCTTAAAAGTCGCCAGGTTTAAAAAAAAAAAAAGATAACTACTTTCTATCTTTCTTTAAAAGATTTTATTTATTTAATTGACAGAGAGAGACAGTGAGAGAAGGAACACAAGCAGGGGGAGTGAGAGAGGGAGAAGCAGACTTTCCGCCGAGCAGGGAGCCCTATGTGGGACTAGATTGCAGAACCCTGGGATCAAGACCTGAGCTGAAGGCAGACGCTTAATGACTGAGCCACCCAGGCACCCCAAGATAACTACTTTCAAAGGAGCAACACTAACATCTTATTTCTCAAAAGAAATGATGGGAGTCAGAAGGTAATAAAATGATATCTTTAAACTTCTGTACAGATGGATGGATAAAGAAGTGGTATATATATATACAATGAAATAGTACTTGGCCATCAAAAAGAATGAAATCCTGCCATTTGCAATGATGCAGATGGAACTAGAGGACTGATGAAATACGTCAGTCAGAGAAAGACAAATACCTTATGATTTCATTCATATGTGGGATATAAGAGACAAAACAAATGAACATAAGAGAAGGGAAGGAAGAATCAAATAAGATGAAAACAGGGAAACAAACCATAAGAGACTCTTAACTGTAGGAAACAAACTGAGGTTTGCTGGAAGGGAGGTGTGTGGAGGGATGGGATGACTGGGTGATGATTATTGAGGAAGGCATGTGATGTGATGAGCACGGGGTGTTATATGCAACTGAGGAATCATTAAATTTTACCCCTGAAACTAGTAATACACTGTATGATAACTAAATTGAATTTAAATAGAAATAAATACTAAAAAATTTTTGCTGTACTCATAGTGGGTGATTTAACAGTGCAAATGAATGATAAACCATCAAAAGTCAGTAAGGCTCTAGAACAACTGAACAACAGGTCCAACAATTTGACCGAGTAATATATAGAGAAGATGAATCCAAGAAGTGCAGGGAATGCATTCTTTTCCAGTACGTATGAAACATTTTCCAAAATTGATTCTATGCTGGGCCATAAGGCGAATTTCAACACATTTCAAACAGTTGAAGTCACAGTCTATGGCTACAGTGGAATTAAGCCAGAAATAAATAACAAAAATGAGTGAAATGATGATAAAATATGGCCCATTACAGTGTTTGCTTAAAGGAATTATATGGCCTCAGCTGTATATATTAGAAAAGAAAAAGGTGGAAGAATAATGATGTAAGTATTTGTATGAGGAAGTTAGAAAAATAAAACACAACTAAACGCTTATGTAATAGAGATAAGGATTTAATGAAATAGATGACAAATGTATAATAGAGAAATGAGCAAAATATAAAGTTGGCTTTTTAAAAAGATGAATGAAATTAATAAACCCCAAGGAAGACTATGTATTTGTATGTGTGTGTATCAGTGTGTGTATGTGTGTGAAAGAAGAGGGAGAGAATGTGAGAGAGTGTGTGTATGAGAGTGTGTGTGTTAGAGTGTTGAGAGAGTGAGAGAGTGAGAGAGCATGTGTGAGCTAGAGAGAGTGAGAGAATGTGTGTAAAAGAGAAAGAAGGAGAGAGTGTGTGGGTATGTGGGTTGTGTGAATGTGAGAGAGAGGGAGAGAGAGAGTGTGTGTGTGACAGTGTGCGTATGTGCGTGTGAGAGAGAGGGAAAGTGTGGGTGTGTGTGAATGTGAGAGAGAGAGTGTGTGTTAGAGTGTGTGTATGTGTGTGTGAGAGAGGGAGAGAATGTGTGGATGTGAGACTTTATGTGAGAGAGACTATATGTGAGACAGAGTGAGAAAGAGGGAAAGAGAGTATGTGTGTGTGTGTGTAATATGTGTGTGTGTAAGAGAGAAAGTGAGAGAGAGGGAAAGAGAGTGTGTGTATGAGAGAGAGGGAGAGGAAGAATATGTGTGTGTATGAGAGACAGGGCTGGGTGAATACAAATTATCAACAACAGGAATGAAAAAAAAAGGAACATCTTACAGATTCTCCTTACATTACAAAGTGAGATGATATCATGAACAACTTTATGCCAGTACATTTGATAATTTTTAAAACCAGATCTTATCCAAATGAATACAGAGAGAAATAAGAATTCTGAAGAGCTCAAAATCTATTAAAATTGAATATGTTATTAAAAACTTTTCCCTCGAGAACTCCAGTCCCAGGTGGTTTCCAATCAGAATTTTTCTAAACTTTAATAAATGAATCATATTGATCTTACACAGTTCTTTCAGAGAATAAGAAAGCAAAAGACATGTTAAAACTTATTCACTTACTTGTGGAGCATAACAAATAACATGGAGGACATGGAGAAATGGAGAGGAGAAGGGATTTGAGGGAAATTGGAAGGGGAGGTGAACCATGAGAGACTATGGACTCTGAAAAACAACTTGAGGGGTTTTGAAGGGGCGGGGGGTGGGAGGTTAGGGGATCCAGGTGGTGGGTATTAAGGAGGGCATGTATTGCATGGAGCACTGGGTGTGGTGCAAAAACAATGAATTCTGTTACGCTGAAAAGAAATAAAACAAAAACAAAAACAAAAACAAAAAACTTGTTTTAGAAAGCCCGGTATAATTCAAAATAATGCAAGAACATCACAAGACAAAAAAATTACAGGTGAATTTCTTTAGTAATTGTAAATTTAAACATCTGTATTAAAATATGTGCAAGTCAAATCCAGTGATGTATAAAAAGTACAAATCATAGCCAATTTGGGTTAATTTCAGAAATATAGAAATAAAAAAAAGATACAGAAATGTTTAATAGTGAAAAGATAGAGATTGTAATTAATCATATTAATAGAATAAAAGACAAACAGAAATTGAATATCAAATAATGGAGAACATAGAATAGTAGAAATAGAATAAAGAAGACATTGCCATCTCATTAGATGTAGAGAAAGCATTTGATAAAAGTCATTATGCATTTCTGATAAAATATTTATCAAAACAAAAATAGATGTCATTTTCTTAATCTGATAAAGGGCATATACACAAAACTACTGCAAACATCATGTTTAAAGGGTTATACTAGACTTTCTAGCAAGAAATATCAAATAAAAGCAATAAGGTTTCAAAGGGGAGATATAATACCATTGATATTTGTAGATGACATAGATGTCCACTTATAAAAAGACAAGAGAATTTGGGGCACCTGGGTGGCTCAGTGGGTTGAAGCCTCTGCCTTCGGCTTAGGTCATGATCTCAGGGTCCTGGGATTGAGTCCCGAATCGGGCTCTCTGCTCAGCGGGGAGCCTGCTTCCTCCTCTCTCTCTGCCTGTTTCTCTGTCTACTTGTGATCTCTGTCTGTCAAATGAATAAATAAAATCTTAAAAAAAAGACAAAAGAATTCATAGAAAAATATTGGAATTATTAAGTAAATTCAGAAATACCACTGGGTACACTGTCAGTATGTAACAGTCAATTGTATTCTTTTACACTAACAACACTTACAGAGGAAATAAAATCCATACTGTTTACAATAGCATCCTCCCAAACTCAAATATCTAGAGTAAATCTAAGAAAAAATGTGCAAAAAAAATTTTGAGAGAAATTAAGATCCAAATAAAAGAGGAATATACTATGTCCATGGATTAGAAGATTCAATATTATAAAAGATGCCAATGGATCTTAAATACTCAGGATTTGGGATGTTTTATTTATTTTGCCTTTTTTCTTTTTGAGGAAAGTGACAGGCCAATTATAAAATTTATATGAAAATGCAAAGGATAATAGCCAGGTACTCCTTAAATAAGAGAAATAAAATTAGAGGGTTTATTATAGTAATGGATATTCTAAAGGTTCAACAATAAAGAGAGCATACTATTTATGAAAAATAGGGATATTAAGCAATATACCAGAGAAAATGTTAAAAACAGACTCATTCATATAAAGTTACTTGACTTATGACAAAGCTAATACATCAGTGCATTAAAAGATATTTTTTCCATAATGCTCTGAGTTAATTAGATATCCATATGGAAAAAAAATCTTGATTCCTGTTTTATACTATGTATGTATATATAACCAGTTCCAGGAAAATTACAGACCTAAAAGTGAAAGCTAAAATAATTCAACTTCTAGATGAAAAACAGGGGCCTATTTTCACAACCTTAAAGTGAGTAATTGTTTCTCAAACAGGATACAAAAAAGTAATAACATAAAATAAGTAGTTGTTAAATTCAACTACTTAAAAAAAAGGAAGAATTTCTATTCATGGGGGAAATAATGTTAAGACACTGAAAAATCAAGCCAGAGAGTGGGAAAAGATATTGTGAAATATAGCTATCTGACAAAAGCCACTTATCCAGGGTAAATAAATAAAGGAAAAAAAAAGAAATCCAATTAATTTGTAAGAAAAAGACAGACAACAGTAGAGAGAAGGGCAAGATATCCAAAAGGCTAATATACATACATCAAGGTATTAAATCTCATTAGTCTTTAGTAAAATGCATGTTTAATTATAATATGACATCACTACACATCTACCATAATGGCTAAAATTAAAAAGTCTGACAATACTAAGTGTTGATGAGGATGTATGGTACAACTGAAACTCTAGCATCCCATACACATAGTGTGAGTTGGTGGGGCATCTTGAAAAACAGCATGGCACTATCTGCCAAAAGCTGAACCTACGCATACCACGTGACTCAACATTTCCGTTCCCAGGCGGCCGAGCAGCCCTCCCTTATCTTCCCGTTCTGCTCCCCTGCAAACATCCCGTACTTCTGATGGTCCAGGAGAGCAATTCCTCATTGTGGGCATTGAAATTCATTGTGGGCATTCTCTGCCCAGGGTGCCATCTGTTGGGACTTGCAAAACTGCAAGTCCAACTGCACCAACCCCAAAGTGCTGCATTTCCTACTGTCTTAATTGGCCAGAGCCAAGCTACGGTCCTCATAGACAGGCAGAGCAGGGCCCTCCCAGCGGCATGTGCTCTACTTTGTAACTGAGACCCCAAAGCAGTTCTGCTCACGTCCCTAATTCTCACAAAGCCCCTTGGCTTTCTAACTACTCCTTCTGCCTACTGCCATCTCCCCATAGACTAAAGTCACAGACCCCATACCGCCCCTTCCATCTCTGTCTTTGCTCGTAGACACCAGTGATTAACTTCGAAGTGCAAACAGATGCTTACAGTTTACTTGCAACACTATTTCATTGGACACTCAGTTTCTACCGCCTACAGTAGGCCCATCAGGACCTCTGCTGCCTCTTGTGTTAGCTAGGAATACTTTGGGCTACAAGTAACAGAAATTGAAAACAGTGCCTGAAATCTATAGGCATTTGCTTTTGACTTAAGAAATCTAGTGTGGGGTGTCTGGGTGACACAGTCAGTTGAGCAGCTGCCTTCGGCTCAGGTTGTGGTCCTGCGGTCCTGGGATCGAATCCTGCATTGGGCTCCCTGCTCATTGGAGAGCCTGCTTCTCCCTCTCCCTCTGCCTGCTGCTCTGCCTACTTGTGCTTTCTGTCTCTCTGTCAAATAAATAAATAAAATCTTAAAAAAAAAAGGAAATCTAGTGTGGGGGGCTGGGGTGCCTCGGTGGCTCCACTGGTCAAGCGTCTGACTTAGGCTCAGATCCTGGGATCAAGCCCCGAGTTGGGCTCCTTGCTCCATGGGGAGTCTGCTTCTCCCTCTGCCCACCCCCCACTTGTGTGTGTGCTCTCTCTCTCTCAAATAAATAAATAAAATCTTTTAAAAAATCTAGAGGGAGCTGGAGGCTGGGGTATGTTCAATAGCTCAGCTAAATCTTCAGAGTAGCCAGATGTTTTTTTTTACATCCTTAGTTATTGGCTTTCTGTCCCTTGTCCTTGCCACCCTGAGGCTACAAAATGGCTCTTCCAACTCATACATCAAAACCATGTACAGGATGGAAACAAAGGAAAAATATAGGATAGCTCACCTTTTCCCCTTGCCTGTCTCTTTTTTTAGGAGGAAAAGCCCTCCCCTACGCCAACCCTTATCTTCAGTAAACTTCCTTGCGTCTCTAAACCAAGTCCTACTGGTACTTCTACATCCAAAGGACAGTGGAAAGTGGGTATTTGGTAGCTCAGAATAGCTTTTGCATCGCTAGCCAGCAGTGCCACAAGACACTCATTCAGAATGACAGATAGAAGCAACCAGGTTGCGTAATCCACCTACAACTCTGAATAATCCAGAGTTGGAATTACCAGGTCAGTTTGCCTTTCTCTGGGGACAGATTATGTGTGCAACCAAGATTTCCCATGCAGCCTTTGAAATTATTTGATTTTACTGTGTTTGCAGTCCAAACTATATTTTCCTTTGGTAAATATGATGGTTTCCAATAAGAGCGCCAAATTATTCCATCGAGCGGTAGCTTTGGACCGTCCTCTCTGCTACCCCGATTCAAATGAGAGTGAATTCCTCCAGTGTCATGACAGGCAGTTTGATGGAAGAAAGGACTGAGAAGCTTCTACTCAATCAAGTATCTGATTAATATAGGTGCTGTATGCCAATGGCTGACTTGCTAAACATTTGAATTAGATAAGACACGCTTACCATCGCTCCTGAAGTGTCTATTCCCTTTTTCTAAGCCTCGTAACATCGTCCAGAAATGCTACCTGCTCTGTGTGGTAGGATGTTATCTTTTCCAGACTATTTGGATTTTTTTCCTTTTTTTTTCTTCACCCTAATTGCTTTCCCACCAGACTTCGGTGCTTCTGTGCCATTCTGTGCTGACTGTCTTACGGGGATGCAGTACAAGAGCAGCTGACAAAATGACAGGTTGCAGAATTTTTACACTACAATTAAGTCTCATAGCAAATATATGCCTTGATCTGGACATAGCCCCTCCCTGGGAGCAGTAGATACTTATTTATTGATAAGATGTTTTTACAACCTGGTTCTTCCATCATGGCGAGGTGGTTGTCACCAATCCTCTTCTGCCATGCCTGTATGACAAAATGTAGTGTGTCAGGAATTCCAGATTATCTTTCCAGTGGAGTTGGGGAGAAGAATTGACAAGTTGCTCATGTGTTTGCGTCTACCTGCATTTCGTGTGTGCAAACACATCGAGTGTATTGAAAATTGTTGATATTTGATGATGGCTTCAGTCAAAACATTCCATGGCCCTACTTGTAACTCTCAATATGGAAAAGGTGTGATGTAGCGAAAAGTTAAATGCTTAAGGGGAATCCGAGGATAGAAGGGAAGGTTTAATAAATGTGGGATGTGCTAAGTAAGAGAGGAGAGGCAAAGAAAAGAGCCTGCATATGGAGTTTTAGGGAACCATAAAGAAAGGAAATCAGATTTTTAAGATCCAAGTCTAAGAGATGGGCAGCCCTACTAAGAGACAGGTGGTATGGAATCTGAGTTCCAAAACCATGTGGCTCTGTCCTCAGCCTACCATCATCTCCTGCCTCAACCGGTCACCAGAAAACAGAGCTCTGGTCTTGACATTCTGACCTTAGTTCCATCTGCAAGGACCTAGTTTCCAAATAAGGTCATATTCACAGCTTCTGGGGGTTATGACATGGGCATATCTTATATCTTATTTGGGGACTCACATTCAACTCACTGTGCCTCTTTGTGCCTGGCTGGGAGTAGTGGAGAATAAACCCTTTGACGGACCCATGGTTGGGACTCAGTGCTGTGTCACCAGTGTATTGTATTAATGGTGGCAGATCCATGGCCCATGGTTGGTGCCCTGTTGGCCATTTATGAGTGACGCAGTCATTTCTATATTAGGTCTAGATCACAGGACACAACGTAACATGAATGCGCTTCCCATTGGGTGTGCCCCACACCAGGACCATGGCACCCTCAGAGGAAGACCCTTGACTTCATGCTTCACTGTGGAGTGACGCGGCTAGGTTAGTTGACGTATGTCCTCAGATGGGAGCTAGATGTTGCCTCACCTTGGGCAGAGTTTCCAAGTCTTGGAGTGCCTTCTCTTCAATCCCTGATAGCTGAGGGGCCCATGGAGGACATGCTTCTTTTTACACAGCTTCCTTTCCCTCGGAGCTATGTAGAAATAGATCCCTTCAAGCCAGGTGTCAGGCGTAGAGAAGGTGGGCCTGCTAGCTGTTTTCTCCAGCTTTAACGGGACGTTTCCCCCCCTTTCCCCACACCCTCCGATCCTTTATTTCAGGGAGATGAGCACTGAGCAGAGCTCATTTGGGAGCTCAGAGCCTGCAGAGATCCAAAGCTGATAGAGGGGCAGGGAGAAGGACGCTCTGCTTTTCTCACATATTTTCCGTGAAGAGAATCTGGCAGCTTCTTCCCCATAACTCACGCATCAATTCTCCCTGTTCTAAGGACCCACTTCCAGGTAAACAGAGTCCACATAAAAAGGAATCACAGAACATGGCTACCAGGGTTTACAAGGTGCTTAGTGAGGCCCCCACAGACAAAACATTACAGTTGGGAAAGAGTGAAAGGTAAGAAAAGGACAAGGCTGCTGTGGGCTCAGCACACACATGCACACATGAATGAAACCATCCCCTCCAGGACAGCGAGGTCATGGGTTTCCGTTTATGAGGAGGAGTAATGGTTGAGAGCAGGAGCAGGTTTTCCACATCAGTGAGAAGGACACCCAGGCAAGAGCCTAGATCCCGGGAGGCAGGAATGAAGGGCTAACGAGGGGTGAACACATGCAAAACAATAATGGAGTTGAACGGGCGTCTTCGACGGTGGGCGGGTGGAAGTTACAAGCAGAGCATAGGGTGGGCTGTTTAGTAGAGCATTAAAATCTCTGAGGCTCTGGTCTACATGGCGCGAGGGAATGTTCGTGGGAACCCATGAGGGCAGAGCGGTGCCTTTGCAGTGAAGGGCGTTTACATCTGGGAAGTCTGTGACTTAACTATTTCCAGCCTCGCTTCTGAATGAGTGGGTGGGATTCAGACCTGGGCTTAGGACGTTTAACCAATGAATGAAGTTCTCTCTGGTAGGAATTTCGGCCTTGAAGGGCTTGCCTCGAATGTGTAAGGAGGATCTAGGGTGTGACAAGAAAAACAATATTTATTGAGCACCTACTACGCGCCAGACACTGTGTTTGGGGGGGTGTGTGTGTGTGTGTGTGATCTTCTGTCATGCTCACAGTGTGTCTTTGACACAGTTGTTGTTGCTCATGGGGAAACTGAGAGTCAGAGAATGTCGGTGATTTGCCCAAGACCACACAGTTAGATGCCTGCACCTGCTTCGCTCGAGGCTTGTTCCTTTGACATTTTCTACAGGTCGACTCTAAGCTGGAGCCTGGCTCTCTCCTGCATGGAGCAGGGAGTGAGCTTGCCTTTCTGCAGCTTCTGCCTAGGTGCCTGAGTGAGGCTGAATGGACACACCACCTGGGTTTTGTCCCCGATGGCACACCTGGGAAGACTCTGCTCTGGCTCATAGCGGCTCCACTTTCTGTAGAACCTGTCACTACTTGTGGCTTTGCCTCTTGCCTCTCCAGCGGGCAGGCAGCATGTTGCCTTTAATCAAAGCCGCCACTCATTCCTGGGATGGCCCGGGGCCCGGTGGTAGGAGCTGACACCCCACGCACGTGCCCTGCACAGTGGGTGCTCCGCGGCGTGGTTTCTCGGCGTCTTCTGCTCACGCTCGACTCCGTTCACGCTACCCAGAGACGGATCTCTCATCCTGCACATTCTTGCCACCCAGAAGCAGCGCTGGGATTTCTTTAGTTTTAAGGAAATGCATTTGAACTTCAAATATGCCTCCTTACCATGCAGAAGAAAGGGAGTAAAAAGGGCGATCCCCTGTGTAGCCTGGGCTCTTCTTGCTGGGGGAATCTGGAGAAAGTTCTTCTGGGACCGTCTATTGACAATGTTGCCAACCATGCCTTCCTGGGACCGGAGTGTGGCATGGGGGTCACAGTGTGATCAAAATGGACCACAGGACCTTGGGCAAGGCAGGTAGTGGGCAGGAAGAGGGGCTGGTAACCTTTCTAAATCCACGGTCCTTCTACGATGTTAGATCCAGCATTTTTGAGCTGGTTTAAGAGCTCCCCTCCTTCTTGTTGGCGTACTAGGATGTTTATTTAGAATTCAAAGCCCACGGTCACAGCCAGTCTTTATCACAAGCGATATTGGATAACAGGTTAAATCGTCAAGCTCTCTTTCGTAACCACAGTGTCGATCGAACATAAGGGGAAGCTAGAACCTGGCATTAAACTGGATTTCTGGTTCTTAAAAAAAAAAAATTTTTTTTTGTCCCCTGGTTCATTGATTATGAAGATCATTCAAAATCTTTGGTAGAATTCTCCCTTGTTTGGCCAGCGGGTGGTTGTGATCAAGAGTGTGCAGTCGGGGGACCTGAGAACGCTGGGAATGTGGGAGCTGCTCCCACCTGAACTTGCTCAGCTCCAGCACAGCAGGGGCACCGCTGCCTCCTCAGGGAGGGGACGTCAAGGCACAGCATGGCCCATGGGGCTCTAAGCAGCCTGAGGACAGGGGCTCCCTTGTTCCTCCTGCCCACCTCAGCCAGCTTGTCTGGAAGACAGGCGCTTGTCTGAAAGATCTTTCTAGACTTGCCAGCTTTCCTCACCTCTCCGTTCGTCCTTCTACAGCATCGGGATGGAGATTTGTGTTTGCATGCCACGAATCTCTTCCACGTCCCCACGTGTTGTGGGTAGAGCCCTGCCTTGGAGAAGGATTTGCTTTGCGTAAAGCCGCACCCATGCGGTCCAAGTCAGGAACAAAATGAAAAGGGGAAGGAAGTGGGAAGACTCCCAGGAGGGTGGGAGGGTGAGCCAGGGAGGGGGCCCGGGCAAGACTGAGCCCCACCCGCAAAGGGATTAGCCCACGTGCAGCTTTATTTCAAGGCCTGCCAGGCGCCTCTTGCTGTGCCTCTGAATGGAAAATAGGAGAGAACAGTAAGCTGAACGCACAGAGTCTTTGAAAAGCAACCACGCCGAGTATGTCAAGTGGTGCTTTCAGACCAGAGGAGGCTTTTCTGGGCCCCATGGCAGCCCACAGAAAACAGCAACCCCTACCCGGCTGTGACCTCGTGCTCGGCCCCTCTGGCCCATGTGCATTCCGGGTGCTTACAAAGGTCACACATGTTTCTAGAAGGAAGGTGAGTTCAAGGTACGTGTTTCATGAATTATGTAGCAGTTGGTGTGCATTTCTTGGGCTGAGTTAGCAACGATGTATCTGTAGGTCTCAATCAGATTACTCAGAGGCCAGGATTTATTTCTGACTTGCTGTTGAGGGAGTCAGGCTGTATGGGTTTCTGAGACTTGAACTTTAGGCCTGAGGGTGCTCTTATCTGTTCTCGACATGCTCCTGATTTCAGTGAGTGGTGTCCCCCCCCCCCCCGCCCCCGCCCCGGTCTCAAGCTGGAAAAGTCCGGAGCTATCCTTAACTCTGTCCTCTCCCTCCTCTCTCTCTCTCCCCACACTGTTTGGTCCCCAGGGCTGTCTTCCTCTCTCCTGTCCAGGTCATACCTCTCCATCGTCGTCACTGCTTCCCTCTCCTGGATGAACGAAGGCACCCCTCTTATCTTCTGATCTTTGCTTGGTTCACTTCAACTTCCTCAATTTTGCCAGGTCTGGCTTTCTTTCCCCAAATCCTTGTCATGTCCCTTTCATATCACAGCTTCCCTGGGGTCCTGCTGTACCCGGGAGGAGATGGGGAAGTATTTAGCCAGCCAGGCCAGGGGAGGACAGGGGTGCTAGGCCTCGGGCTGGCCAGGCCCCTGCTGGGAACCTTAGCAAGGAGCCTTGTCATGCGTTCATCTAGATGGCAAATTGTACTCAGTGCGCATTATGTGCAGGCAGTGCTCTAGGCCCTGGAGATTGAGGGCTGAAAGTAAAACCCTCCTTGGACTTACTTTGCTGTGGACCCATGTCTACGAGAATCAAGCCCATGGGCAGAGGGATCTCGTCCCCCCATCCCCACCCCTCCCCCACTGGGAAAGAACAGCTGATGCCAACCAAAGGGCTGGAGGGAGCAGTTCTGGCCGGAGAGACTCAACGTGGCCTCAGGTACAGAGGTGGGGGACTCTCCCTGCAGTGACACAGATGCCTCCTGGCTGGTTGAGGTTGGTGTTAGGGGCTGTCAGGGAGGAAGAGGGAGGAATGAGGCCCTACAAACAAACAGGGGCGCCTGGGTGGCATAGTCACCCAGATTCTTGATTTTGGCTGAGGTCATGATCTCAGGGTCATGAGATCGAGCCCCATGTGGGGCTCTGCACTCAGCGGGGAGTCTGCCGCTCCGTCCCTCCCTCTGTCCCTCCCCTCACTCACGCAGGTTCCATCTCTTCCTAAAATGAATAAATAAATCTTTAACAAGCAAACAAAACCCCAAGGGTGTTTCCAGAAATCTCCGGATGCCTTGGTTCCCACTCCAGATAACTCTTCTGATGGAAAGGCCCAAACTCTACCTCTGAGCTCTGAAACACACCTGTGTCAGCCTTGGATCAAAGGCGCTGCCATGGCAACCATGTAAGGCCCAACCAGAACAGCTCTGAACGAAGACAACCCGCCCAGACACTACCAGCCCATCCTCTCCTAAGAAGGCCTTTCTGTTCGACATCCAAATTACGATCGGCATCAGCCCTGACAACCAGGGACCCCTTGATGTTCCTGAAGGGCCCCCACTCCATGTCCGGGGCTCTGATCTCCATTCTTCTAGTGGCACGTGGAGCTCAGCTCACCAAGGATGCTCTTGGGTCTCTAAGGCCTTGAAAAAATCTGGGCTTCTTCAGTCCCGATCACCTTGCTCATCCCAGCAGTGGGGAGCCTGACAAGGCCAGAAGTCTGAAGAGGGGAGGCCCAGGAGTGTCTCTCCCAGCTTGCATGTGGCAGCTGGTGGTGAAACCACAGATTGCTCTGGGGGGCCACTCTGCTGTAACAGACAGAGACACGTGTGTGCTAAGGGAACAATGTCTGTTCCCATGGGCCCCCTTGATAAGCAGAGACACTTCTGTGTGGCTGGGCTGGAGAGCTGTCTTGGGAGTCCTGCCTGGACTGGAAGGACCTCCCTGTAGGGTCAGTGAAGAGTCAGGGAAAGGGGCAGGGAGAAGTTTCTCTTGGGGAAGCACAAGTCAGAGGCTGGGTTGGTCATAGCGTCTTGGTGTAGGTCCTCTGGGACACAGACACTGAGGCAAGACTTCAGAAGCAAATGGTTTACTTAGGAAGTGATGCCAGGAAGTTTGGGTGGGGGGGTGGGAAGAGAGAGGGGAAGGAAGCCAATGAGGGGGCTTTATTAAGCCATTTGTCTCTGTGGGCAACGGGAACTTGATCCCACTCGGAAACTCTTCAGAACATGCCTCAGACTGACTCCAACCAAGGGGCAAGGAAGCCGGGCATTAACCAGCAGCCATCTGCTCATTGCTGACTGACAGATGTGTTCTGAGGCATTCTGGCACTATGAGTTTCCTTGCATGGACCTGGAGGCATTGCACAACCAAAAAAACCCAAAATGAAAAAACAAAACAAAACAAAACGAAAAACAAAGAAAACCCCCAAAACCCAGATTCACCAAGTTTGCAATTAGTAGCCTCAGGTTGTATAGAGGGATGCTGTGGGGTCATGCGTGGAAAGCCAAGGGCATCTCGGCAAAGTAAGAGGACCGAAACCCAATGCCGCTGGTGAGACCAGGCCAGAGTAGAAGCCCAAAGAGGGTGAGAACGGCCAGTGGAACCTGGGGGAATCCCCTGAGTTAAGAGAAGATCATCACTCACCTTTATAAATGGGGTACCTGAGCCCCTGCTCTGGGTGGGAGGAGGTACCCATCTGCCCACATAATGTGCCCCATCACGTGGGTCTGAAGAGGGAGAAGCAGGACTGCTGTCGCTCCTGCCTGTTATGGACTGAAGTATGTCCCCCAAAATTCATGTTGAAGCTCTAACCCTTAATGTGACTGTGTTTGGAGATAAGACCCGTGAAGAGGTAATTGTAATTATAGATAAAAGAGGTCAAAACATGGACCCCTAATATGACAGAGCTGGTGACCTTTTAAGAAGAGGTAGAGGCACCAGACACTCCTTCTGTGCACACACAGAGAAAAGGCAATGCGAGGACACAGTGGCCATCTGCAAGCCAAGGGGAGAGCTCTTACCAGACACTGAATTTGCAGGCACCTTGATCGTGGAATTCCAGGCTCTGAAACTGTGAGAAAATCAGTGTTTGTTGTTTAAGCTCCTTGTCTGTGGCATTTTGTTACGGCAGCTCAAGTAGACTAACACCAAGCATCCCCCGGGAGTATCTGGAATATGGAATACATCCTCTTACCCACAGAGTTATGGGATGAATTTTAATTCTCAGGAAATGCTGTGGCACATAGTGTGTGTATCAAATGTTAAAGCTGTAACTAATTACAGACATTTTGAGATTTTGTTTTGTTTTTAAAGATTTTATTATTTGACAGACAGAGATCGAAAGTAGGCAGAGAAGCAGGCAGAGGGGGGGGGGGAAGCAGGCTCCCCGCTGAGCAGAAAGCCCATGCGGGGCTCGATCCCAGGACCCTGAGACCATGACCTGAGCTGAAGGCAGAGGCTTAACCCACTGAGCCGCCCAGGTGCCCTCATTTTGAGGTTTTGAATGGCCCAATCTACTATTCCTGTTCTACATACCCACAGACCCGTGGAGTAAGAGGCAAGAGACAGGAGTGGTCCCGAGGCTCTGGTTCCCAGTAGGTCCTCCTCCTTCTCTTTCTCCACCTCCTCTACATCCTCCTCATCTTCCTCCTTTTCCTTCCTCAGACTGGTTGCCCTCTCTAACATTACAATTTGCTTGGGGAAAAAAACCCCACAATAACAACCAATAACAATAGCAAAAACCATAAGTATACTTAGAAATAAACGAGAAGGGGATGCAGCTTACTTTGGTTTGTCTTAGGTTCTGGGTGCACGAGCCAGGGCTTACTTACAGATCTGTCCATTCCCCTTTATGTATTTCACAGGATGCATATGTTTAACTCAGCCTCCTAAGCAGGCCTCTCCATAAGTAAGGAAGGAGCCAAACTATAAAGATGGTTAAGAGTTTTATGGAAGCTAAGTGGACAGTTGGGGTCTTTTCAACTTAAAATATTTTTAAAAAATGATTTTGTTTTTATCAGGTGACTGAAAAAACCCAGGAGGTAGGAACATTCCACTCTTGGTGCTTTACGGGCACGGCCTATCAAGTATTCTCCTTCAACCATTCCAAGATTTCACTCTACCTTAGCACTGTCCTCTACTGTAAGCCACCATCATCTCCCACCTGGACCTTTATCACAGTGCCCCTTCAGTCTGCTATCTGCAGGGTAGGTGACCTGGAAGTACACGCAAGAACAGGTCTCTCCTGTGCTCCTAGCCTTCCGTGGCTTCATGTCTCACAGGGGCTGCTCAGTGGCTGCCCTCACCCCTATCTCTCTAGCCTCCTCTCCTACTACTTTCCTGATTTATGCATATCCTGTGGCTCAGCCCCTTTGCTACATGTCTTAGAGCCTATGCACCCACTGTTTCCTCTCTCTCTAGAATGCCCCCCGCCCCAACATATACGTCTCACTCATGTCCCCAGGTCGTTGCTGATATGGTCCCTTTTCACTGAAGCTTTCCCCAACGGCCCTCTTCAGAAGTCAGTCTCACCCCATAGTCCCTAGTGTCTTTGTTCTATTTTCTTTTCCTTTAAAGCATTTCTAATACACTATGTATTTTTCCTACTCATTTTATTTACCATCTTTCTTCAGTGAATCTAGTCACTCAAGGGCAGGCCACCTGCAGAATGCTGGAGGCAAAACGTGCCTAGCCTGTGGTTGACATCCACAGATGTGCATTGAGTGAGTCTGTGGAAAGCTTCAGGAGGATGGGCAGAGAAAGGAGCACCTGCTGGGCTTCCTTGAAATCAGAGGGATAGCCTAGAAGTCCACAGACACGTTTTATTAACTTGTACACTGTATTTCCAAAACTTGTATCAGCATCAGTTTTTGAGGAATTAGCACCTTCACATAAAATCCAGATGGCTAGCATCATATAAAAAATATGGCAAGATGAGATGGGTCTCCCTCCCCATGACCATACTGAGTGTAAGCATTAGCCGCTCACTGTGCACTTTGACGAGCACCTCCCTCCTGCTTCACTCACTTATCCAGCCACTGGTCTGGTCAATGGTTGAGTTCAAGGAGGCAGGAGAAGGAGGGCATGGCGTAAGCGGGAGGGAGACGGAGCCAGCATGTGTCCCAGATGTGGCTTTACTAAGGAAGAGAAAGCATCCCCGGCATTCAGCTGCCCAGACTCCCACTGGCTGCGAGTTCCAGAGCCTTTGTCACATCCCACCTCCCTAGCAACAGCAAACTTAAAGGCGTGTGGTCAAAAATGGCTAGGCAAAAATGCTGTTTAAAAAGAGAAAGGAAAAGGTATCGTTAGGTGCACGTGACTCTCCACGTACATGGTAGAAGTTTAAAGTGGCCAGAAAGCACCGTTTCTGCTAACTCGGTCAGTCCTACAGTGCCAATGGCTAAGTGCACTAAGCCCATCTTACACGTGTTAACCAGGCGGCTCGCGGTATAGAACTGACTACAGAAAGAAGACAAACAAAAAAGACAGGAAGGCACAGCTTCGAACATCTAAGGCTTTATCATAATTAACAAGAACAGGAAAACTGACATTACTTATTCCTCACCGTGTATTACGTCCTTTTATATTATGCTCCTTACACCGGCTTCAGAAGTGACCAAGTCACCAGCCTCTGTTAGTAGATTTGGAAATAACAAAAGACCTGTCAATTAGTTGTATTATTTGGAAAGATTTCTCTTTCACTTTCACCATCAAAAAGATACAGAAGAAACCTATTAACACATGCAAGTTACTGTATGTCTTACCCCTCAGTTTTTTCAAAATGTAAAAAGCCCACACGCCTCCCACCTTAGCATCCCTCATGCTAGATGGTTCTGCTTTAAAGCCTAACCCTTGAGATACAAAGACCTCCAAGCCCGAGTAGGGTGAATGTTTGTATTTGATTTCTTCTCTCAGGTTATTCGATGTATACACTGGAAATATAATTAGATTTGTATGCACAATGACACTTAGCCATTTGAAAAACACGAATGCTGTGTCAAGCTACTTGGACCTTTGGTTTGGTTCTGCAAAGAACGTGTTGTTTCACATCACTCAGCATCTTGTATTTCCTACAGAGGATGCTGAAAATGTATTTATGGACCAATTATTGGGCCACTGTTTATTTGCAGGGGAGAGAGACTTCAGCTGGTCAGTCACCAAGTTTGCTAAACACCTTTTATGTAACACTCACTGGGCCAGGCTGTCTTACTCATTTGGGGTTGCCATCATAAATTACCAGAGACTAGGTGGCTTAAATGATCTACATTTATTTCTCAGTCTGGGATCAGGGTGCGAGCTGATTTGGTTGCAGGCAAGAACTTCTTCTTGCTTATGCGCTCACATGGCCTTCCCTTGGCGAGTGCAGGGAGAGAGGAGGAGACTTCTTGTCTTACCCTCTCTTTATAAGGCCACTAATGGCATGACCCCACTCTTACGATGTCATCTAACCTGAATTACGTCCCAAAGGCTCCACCTCCAAATGCCAACACATTGGTGGTTAGGGCTTCTGAATTTTACAGGGAGACAGTCATTTGGTCCATAACACGGGCCACAGGGAAGCAAACATAAATGAAGCAATGAGATCCCCTGGGACTCATAGATTGTAAAGTGACATATAGGCAAATACAGAATGTAGAAAACAAAAAGAATTAAAGTAAAGGGCCCTGAAGAAGGAATGATAGCTCCACATGAGCCAAGGAGCTAGAAGGACAGGTCACTTTCAAGGCACTGGTGCCTCGCTGATGATTGTGGTGGTGGCCGCTGCCCCTTCGGCCCCTTTGTCAACATTGTTGGGCCATTGCTGCTCCCAGTTTTGCTGTCACACTCAGCCTCACCGACTGGTCCTCTTGGGGTACAGTTTGGCCCAGTGAATTCAGCCTCGACAGCTGCCTTCTTTGAGGAGCCAAAATAAGTCCCTCAGAAGCAAGAAAAGAGGATCTATTGAGCTATCTGACCAATATGGCAGCCAAGCTCATTCCTCCCAGCTATATTTCAAATCGCATCTCTTTGGCCACCTCTAGGATGCTGGGCTGGAGGAGGAGCCAGAAAGGTATGGCAGGCTCTGAGGGAACAGTGGGGCTCCTCCCTCCATCGAGGGCAAACCAGTGCTCAACACAGGTAAGCCCTGGGGCTTCTGCCCAGCTCAGTTCTGGGCATGCGCCAGAGGCCGACCTCAGCAGATAAGGGAGTGAATGGGTTTGGGAGCACAGAAGGCAGGAAAGGTACCATTTCAAGTCATCAAACAGGAGTGGTCCCTTCAGGTGAAGTGTAAGAGATAAACGGCAGAAATAGCCCCCCCCCCCCGCCATCTGTCTTGCTATAGACTTGAGCTAAGGTGATAAGGTAAGAGGGGTTTCCCATGTCTTTTTTTTTTTTTTTTTTAACCTTTGGCAGGTCCACTTTTCTCCATTTTTTCAAGAAGCCTCAAAATCCTATGGCAAACAGGACCTTTGCTGACACTTTGTCAAGTCCCAGAGTTCCCTGGGACGCATATGTAAACCAGGTCCTTATCACCTCCTCTTCTTTATTGTGGGACTATCTCATTTCTGCTGAGTTTTGGGTCACAGCTGAGGCTGAGGACCCTCACTATCCCAAAGTACTTGATAATCATCAATGCTTCCAGAAGTTTCCCGCCACGGTCTCCTCAAGGAGCTTTGTCAATCACTATGGCCCTTGGAGCAGATCCCTGAATTTCCAGTGTCTACCTCTCTAGCAAGAGGGGGATAGAATGAGATCATTTCTAAGATTGCCACCAAGGAACAGAGAACACTAGCATCGACTCAGACCCCTACACACATCGGATCGTGTACAAAGGAAATGGAAAGGAAATGGGAAGGAGAGACATCACGTATTGAATTTCTCATTAGCCCCACTGCCTGGTTCTCATTAGCGGGCCTTCTGGGTTCTGGGCACAAGGACCTGGATTTGTTTTCATGGCTGAATAGCACATGCGAAACGTAGGCTCTTTCTGCTCCATATTACGTGAGCGCCACACTTCACTATCTTATAAAGTCATGGGCAGCCCTCAAGGAAAACCCCACCAGAATGACGGGCTAATCCTTGAGGGGGAAAATATTGCTGTTTTGCCTGAGCATTTGCTCTCTGCTTAATTAATCCCGAAAACTTTCAGGCCTTAATGAGAATAATTAGACCTGACAGTACCGAGCTTCATGCACAACTACAGACAACAAAAACCGTGTTCAGTTTATAAGCTTCCCCGAGCTTGCTGAAAGACAGGCTAATGTTATTTACAGCAGCCCCAGTGAGGGGCCGGACGCAGGTTTGGGCTTGCAGTGTGCCTCGAGCTCCCAGAGGACAATTTCTCCGAGGAGCGGGGTCCGCTGGCCCCCCTCCCTTCACAGTTTTCACTCCCTAACAAACCATGGTCTAGACAGGACCTGGCTAGAAATCCCCTTATTACCACCCGGGCCAGACTACATTTTTCATCACCTTGAACATAATGCGAGCGCAAAACCTCCAGGCCTCTCGCGTCCAGATAATGAGTCTGAGTGAGTTGGGGCATTGCTGAGTGCTCTCCTGTACTGCAGTCAGTGTCTGCCAGCTTCTGGAAACACCTCATTTTCCAGGAAAGCATTCATTTGTCAACAGAGGGATAATGTTAAAACCTTAAAGACAAATCAGACAGAAGGCCAGGGCGGGAGAGGCAGGCAGGGTATGGCCTGGGAGAGGCAGCGGCGTTGGCTCCCAGTGCAGTTTCTTTGAGCTGCGAGCCTCGTGCCAGCCTCTCTGTCTTCTCCAAGAAAGGGTTTCAATCTCCTTTGAAACAGTTTGGGTTCATCGTCCCCAGATGGAGGTTAGAAGCATTCCCCTGGCGCTGCGGGGATGACGGAGTTGGCTTGTCTGCATCTGTGGGAGGCTTCTCCAAGGGAGAGGAACAACCAGACTGGGATGGGGGGAGGTGGTGATTCTCGGCCTTTCTGCAGAGCACACAGACTGGGAGACATCTGAGAAGGGGGCACCGGCGCTTCCCACCCGGGGAGGTGACGGCTGGGTCCCCAGCTGTGACAGATTCCAGCACCCTCAGTCGGTTAGGAATTCGGTGAGGAATTACTGCAGGAGGCCTGGAAGTGGTGTGGGAGGTTTCCTAAACCATTCCCCAGGTCTACAACAAGAGTTACAGCATTCATTTGGAGAGATATCCTTCTCTGAGATGAAAAACCCCAGAGAAGCCAAATGAGTGCTTGGTGCTTCTTGGTTTTAAAATAATAGGAAATCCCTGAGTTCTCGTAGATCCAAGGCGTTAAAGCGAAGGGGGCCTACCATGTTGTTAGAAAGCCAGCATGTGGCCCTTTTAAGAACGGAACTCACACACACCCACACGCACGCACACGCGCACGCACACACACCCCTCAATGTGAGGACAAGAACTTTGACCCTGTAAATGGTACTAGGCTAGTGACTTTGTTTTTAATTTTCAATCAAGGATCTAAAACAGACTTCGAAGGGCATTTAAGCTGACAGTTTTATTTTCTCCTTGAGGAAGAGGAAAGATGAATAAGCATAAAGCCAGATCATTCTCAAAATAATTGCAGGCCTGACATATCTAAATGAGTTTGTAGAAGAAAATACAGAGGCAATTGATCTTATTAATTAGAGATGTACCAGGATTGTAATACCCACTTTTCCACAGACTGCCTGCAGCTGCTAAAGTAAAATAAAATAAAATAAAATCATAACCTAACCTAGCAGAATATAAAACAAGATTAACCATTTTCTCTTGGGGAGCACAGTCTCTTTCCCCCCCGCCATCGAATGTCAGCTGGAAAAAACCCCCTTGTGACGGCCTTCTCCCGCCACCGTGGGTAACAGCCTGCAGAGAAGGGCGGGGATGGGCTCCCTTTCTGCCCGTGGAGCCCGGGGTTTACACTGTATTATGTGATACCTTGCATAGTGCAGCAGCTTGTCACAATTGATTGAACATGTAATCTGACAAACAAACAAAAAAAAAATGTGCTACAAGAAACTGGGAGAGTTGTTTTTTTAAGCCTGTGTGTGTCATTTACCTGTGAAGGATGGCAGCGGGAGCCCATGGAAGGTGGGCCCGGCTTCATCAATTGCTCATTCTGTCTCCGTCCCCTCACACCACCCCGATCCTATTTCTACTAGCAATCGCTTAGCATCCGGAATAGTCTCGCAGGGAACAGATCAGTGATAAGATGCCGAGAGCCAGTGATCTCTCAGGGCGGCCCAGACCTAAGCTGTTGGAGGTGAACCTTCACTTTGGCTGGATTTAAAGCTAATATACATGTTCACCGTATTATTGCGGAAGAGAGAGAGTGGGAGAGAGAAAGAAGGAGGAAGAGGAGGAAAAGGAGAAGAGGAAGGAGAGAAAGAAGGGAAGAGGTGGCAGTCTAATGAACGGTTTAGCTCAGAAAGAAATATGGCGCTAGTTGGGTGATTTCAAAGTTGGTGCATGCACGTGCGCTCACGTCTCTGCGTGTGTGTGCACGCATGGGGGCCAATGTGAGTTGGGGGATCAAAGGGGAGTCCAGGCACGGCTGTGCTTACAGGTGTAAGGTGGTGGGAGCTAAAAGCCAGCAGTAGGTGGCTCCCCAGGGTGGGTACCCCAGCAGGAACCTACACCCGCCCACTAAGGTGCAGGACTATCCCTCATTTGTGTTAAGGTGCACTGGGTACTGGAGTGGTCCCCTGGGGAGAAGCAGGGTGTCACACGAAAACAAAGCCGGGCTACAGATTTGATACTAAAAGTGACCCACATCTTGCTCCATCTTCCTACCTGTCAAGAGCAGAGAGACGCGGCCTGGTAGGCTCCGTGCACATACTGGTGTCCCCCCCCATTCCACTCCCTAAGCCGCGAAGGGAAATGAACAAGTAGATCAACAACATGAATCGTTCAGAAGCAACATTTACTTGAGTATTGCAATGGCTTTGATTTGGTGGTATTGGAGTAACATCATCAAAAGTATTCTGAAATTGTGGATAATTTAAAGGATGCCCTGGCTGCCTCTGTGGGGTACGGGGGTCCCAAGCCCCATCCCGCCTTTGTCTCACCTCCTGGAAGTAGGGTCTTCGTTGAGGTGTGAAGAACAAACGTGACACCACGTCTCCTGGTGGAGGGACTCACCAGTTCTTACCTCCAAGTTAGCAAGGATGACTGTGGGTATGGGAGAGGCTGCGTGGCTGCCAGGGAAGGCCATGGAAAAATCCAGGCTCTGAGGGTTCTGCCTGGAGTAGTTGACAGGCCCCAGTCAGGGAAAGGAAAAGAACGCTCCCAACGGATCAAAGCCCTGAGTCTCTTAAAATGGAAATGAACATTTAAAAAAGGCCTTTCTCAGGGGAGAAATATGCAGTAAATCAGAGCTTTTGAAAGACAACTGGGGCCTGTGCTGGTTTTTTAATAACTTGCCATTTAATAAATGTTCTATTTTTGACCCTTTAGGGAAATATACAACCCCATCTGAAACTTATGGGCCAAAATAATTTAACTTTTTTTAATCTCATTTTTAAAGTTTTGAGATGGAGACAAATGATCTGGAAGCTTTCTTTTTATGGTTTCATGATGAAGTGAGGCCATTTAAGAAGAGAGGAATCGTTTGCTCGGCACACCAGTTCAGACTTGGTGAGTTGTGGGCAAGGTAAGTCCAAGAGTTTGAGGTCCCAGGATCCGTGAAAAGGAGCCAGTGCATGACATGTTAAAGAAGTATTCCTGAATTTTCCTCTGTAAGACCTTGCTGATAATAGTGTAAAGTACTCATATACTTATGTACTTACACACGGCCTCTCCGAGCCACACGTTTTTGCACTTATATAAAGAATTTGAAGCCAGAGACTTTGTTTTGTGCCTCTCCTGCACTGGTGAAAAGAAGGTGGTCAAAATATGTTGGAATTCAGTTGTTCAGTGTTTTCTTCACCTTTCTTAATCCCGATGGTCCTAGGTACACAGTCCATCCACAATGTATTCTTGCTGCTTTGTAAAATCTGACCTGTTTTTGACCATCTTTGGTTTGGGTTGGACCAGAAAAAGCAGCATCCTACTAAGGAGAGCCTTAATATTAAAAAAAAAAAAAAATACACACACACACACACACACTTCTTTGGCCTTTGTTTTGGGGATGGAGTCCCATTTTCATGAGTGGGTGGAGCAGCCACTGGGAGCAGATCCCCCCCCCCCCCCTTTACTCAAACTAATCCCCATCACGCATCCTTTCTGCTGAGTCTTGGGAGCAAGTATCTCCTTGGCACCCAGCTGGGATTCCCACTAACCCAACTCAGATTCAAGGGCTGCGAGAATTCAGGATCTGAGGAATGACTCAAAGACCACATGGAGTTCAGTTTTGCATGTTTTCTTTGAGTGCGGGCCAGCAAAGACCATGGCCTCACATAATTTTTCTGCCGGGTGTGGAATAGTGCCATAGAAAAATGATTCATGAGAAGAAATTGTCAAGTTTCTGCCTGAAACTGAATGGAAAAAACTTGGTTGAAAAAAATCTCAGACATGCACACAAAAGACACATAGAACCAAATTTATATCTTTAGCTTTAGGGAACTACATTCATTATTTCTCTCACTTGACTTGAAAAAGGGTAAAAATCTGGCCGCAAAGCTCTTGTTGGGTTATAAATAAGATCTTTGATTATGCATTAGAGTCTGGGCCATAATAGTAGCTAATATTTGCTTTGTGTTTCTCAGTTCATAAAGTATTTCTCCTATATGCTTAAACTACTGATTAGGCCTGAATATAGGTATTATTCTTTTACCAACATTAACTGATAAGAAAACTAAATCTTTATGAAAAGCCACGTGGACAGCACCAGTACGAGCCATTTAACTAGAGCTCTCTACGTCCTGGGACCTTCGTTTCAGCCATAGGGTGACTTGTGATCCAACACCAGCTGGGTGTCCGTAATTCGGCAAGGTCCCCAACAAAACTGCCTTTGCTTCAGATGTCAGCTGCAAGTGACTGTGAATTCAGAGCTCCCGTGACCCCCTCCAATTCAGGAATTCACTAGAACAACCCACAGAACTCAGGAAAGTGCTAGGCTTACAATTAACATTTTCTTATAAAGGACACAAAGGGGCATCCAGATGAGATTCATAGGGCAAGGTCTTGGGGAGTGGCTGGGGGGCCACTCAGCTTCTATACCCTCTCCTCAAGGAGTCTGGGTGTGTTATCCTCTGAGTACATCAATATATTCATAACTAGGGAGCTCTCTAAGGCTCCTGGTTTTAGTTTTTTGTCTTTTTTTTTTTTAATCCAGCTTTTATTCTGTAGGTATGGTTAATTAAACCATTGGCCATGTGACTGAACACTATCTCCTGTCTCTTTCCCATTCCCGTAGGTGAGAGGGCAGGCCTGAAATTCCAACCCTCTATTCATCTTGTTGGTTTGTCCAGCAAGAGTCCGATCCCAAAGCTATCTGCCAGCCCTGTAATGAGTCATCTCGCTAGCGCAAATTCATTTCTGGTAGAAAGGGGCTCATTATGCATAACAAGAGGACATTCTTATTACTCAAGAAATTCCTGTAGTAGGTGGGTTCCCACTGGGGCCACCACCAACACCTGCCCACCACCGCCATCTCCCCTACCCCGTCCTTGCAGGTGCAAGCAGCCCCCAACCTTAGAAAGTGGATCTGTCTTCCCCTCCCATGAATGTGAGCTGACCGTGTGACTTGCTTTGACAAACGGAATGCCAAGAAAGTGACATTCCAAAGAGTCTGAGTCAAGGTCTATCACTTTTTCTCTCTCGGAGCACTCTCTTTGGAAGCCAGTTGTCATGCTTTCAGAAAGCTCAGGTGAGATGTTTGAATGACCAGACTATATTGAGAGGGACCCTGAAGGATGAGAGGCCGTCTTGGATGTTCCAGATCCTGCCAATCTCCTGGCAGAATAGAGCCACATCAGTGACCCCAGCTGTACCAGGTGGGGTGGAAGAACCTCCCAGCTGGACAACTTCCAGCATTGTGAGAAATCACAGATCTTGTAGTTTTAAGCCATTAAGTTTAGGGCTGTTTTTATGTAGCAATAGAGAACCAAAACATGGACCCATTGTGACCCTTTTGATGGTTTAGAGTTTTGGCAACAGAACCTCACAAAATGCCCTTGCCAGAAGCATCTCAGTCGCACAGTGTTCTGTTACATAGAGAAGAGTGCCAAAGCAAGGCTCGCTGTAAGAAAAGTGGAGAGGATCACATCCTGCATTAAAAAAATTATAATATGGAGCCTGATTCATGTTGACTATACTTTCTTGAGTTTTTCTTGTAACTGGATTCCTTTCATTGCCTTCTGCACTTTTCTGTGTCCTCCTGGTTCACTTGTTTGGTGAGCCCAACGAAAAGACCAACAGTGAACGTATGAAATGTCTTCCTGCACAGGCCGTATTGACTCAAAAAGGTCTTGTTACTCATTACTGTTACTGTTTTCATTGCTTATATTTAGTAGAACCTGTAATCAAAGGCCCAATGATGCAGTGGTATTTTAAAAGCAAACAAAGAAGGACAATAATGTTTCTCTGAGCAAGTTCAAGGGGAGAGAACCTTGTTGGCAGGGCAGAGCTTCTCTATGTAGTCATTCAGGGACCCATGTCCTTCTGTTCTGGTGCTCTGCCACTTGCTAGGGTATGATCAGTGCTGGTTCTCAATGGTTCAGGATGGGAAAAGCCACAGAAGAACTGGTGTGCCGTGTTTTAATCCGAAGTCTGGAAATTACCCAGAGCACTTCCACGTTCCACTGAGAACTTAGTCGTATGGTCAGATCCAACAGTCACCAGCTAGGTAGTCCTGGGCCCAGGGGCCATTTTTATTTTACTATGGAAACCACACACGGGGCTTCTAAACTTCTATAGGAGAAGGAATGGGTTTAGATAGATAAGTAGAAATATGGGGCACAGATGGATTGCAGTCTCTGAAGACAATCTCAAAAAGCAAAAAAACTGACATTTCAAACCGCCCCCCCCAAACCCAATATTCAAACCATAGCAGCATCCTTGTAACAATTAGATGGTTTATCAACAAGGCTCATACTAGAAAGGGGCTAATCCTTTTTTTTTTTTTTTTGTATGTATAAAGTCCGATTATCTTTTAAAAGGTCCTTTGCTTTGTTTTTAGTTCTACCTAATACTCTACCCTGTTTATTACCTCTCTCTTCTCCCGAGAGCCAAGCCAAAGAGGGGGTAAGAACGCCACAGCCTTAGGTCCCAAGGACATGTGGAGTCATTGGCACGCAGGAAGCCATTCACATTCTGCCTGCTACTTACTTCAAAATGACTCCTTAGATAAGTATGCAGAGCCATTTCCTCATTTTCTCGACTTCGAACAGCCTTTTGCCACCCTCGTAGTTCCACCAGTGTTAACTCGTGAGGGGAAGCCTGCACCTCATCTTCTCATTTTGCGTTGACTTACAGATCACCGTATATCAAGTGGATGTCTTTGATTCAGTAGCATACATTTAAATGTTTAAAATCTTAGGGGTGTTCAAGGGATGCCATTTCACTTAGCAGTCGGAGCTAACATCATGTTTTGAAATGCTCCCCATTTCCATGATATAGCCAAAGCTTTATTTATCACCAGATTTGCATTTCGTGATGTATCCTTGAGCCAGCCAGACTCATCTAAAAGCAAGCTCATTTCATGCAAAGTAGATTTAAATGTGGCTGCTTCAAAATGGACCACCCTGTTTAAATGATCCTCCGGATGTAATTAGAAGACACTTGAGTTCTAAAGAGAGGGGGGGATAAAAAAAAGACCAACTATGTGATTTCCCTCTTCCCTGGGTCATTTCTGGCTGCGCACCAAGAAAATTGCTTATCAAGAAGTGATTTACGTTTCATGTAACTTTCCCACAAATAGTTTAACGGGAGGAAGTTTAAGAACGCCCTGCCCCATTAGAACAGACCCCCAAGGGGCGCTGGGTGGCTCAGTGGGTTAAGCCTCTGCCTTCAGCTTGGGTCATGATCTCAGGGTCCTGGGATCAAGTCCCACATCGGGCTGCCTGCTCGGCAGGGAGCCTGCTTCCTCCTCTCTCTCTCTCTCTGCCTGCCTCTCTGCCTACTTGTGATCTCTGTCTGTCAAATAAATAAATAAAATCTTTAAAAAGTGGGCAGATCAGGGTGTTTCCAGCTTCCCGAATCCCTTGTCTCTTCAGGCAAGAAAGAAAGAGTGAAAAGGGAAAGAAGGAATGAAAGAAAGAATAGGAAAAAAGGGGGAACAATCGGAGTTACGAGACAGTCTCTAATTTTGACTTAGATTCAAAAGCATCTTGTGATCTCTCGAGTGAACTAAGATCCTGTCACTTAACTCCACTTCCACCCCAGCCGCAGTGACTGATGGAATGCTGTTTGGGAGCGAGTCACAGAAAAAGTCACCATCCAAATAAGATCTGGTAGTATTAGCATGCTTGTCAAATCTCCCATCCCCTACACAATGAACCTCAGCACAGAGCTGCCGCTTCCCAAGTGCTGGCAGATCCAAGCTTGGTGCCAGCCATTAAAAATAAAAGCCCGTTAAACTTTCAGGACATGCTTGCACATGTTTTGGGAGCCGCCACGTTTCAGGAGTTAGCCAGTTCAGTGGTGATATCACCAGACCAGCGTCGCCTAGGCAATGAAAGTAGTTGCCATGGAAACTCCAGTACTGCACCCATCAACAGCTTTACAATTTTGACAGTTCAGAAAGTGACTATTTAGGAATTTCAATTAGAGCAGAAATATATACATTTAGGTGAACAAAATGCCTAAAAAGTCTATAGGAAATAATTTGGCTTTTTTTTTTTTTTTTTAAATCAGGAAGCAGATCCCTAAATAGATTGGTGTGCAAATGAATTTGGGGAATAATGTAAAAAGCACTCTGCAAAGAAAAAAAAAAAGATGTTAAAGTTCTTTTATCCCCTTTCCTTCCTTGGAAAGGAAATAGACACCAAGAATAAATAAGTTGTGAAAAATGATCAGCGGATTTTTTTTTTTTAACAGGATAGCCACAATATGCCATGCTTGTTAAGTCAGAACGCGTGCATATTATTAAGAAATTTTTTAGAATTTTATATCTGCCAATTCCTTGTATTTGCACAGTTCTGGCAGGGTCTTCTTTTTCACAACTCTGCTGCAAGAGTCAGAACTCCTTTTTTTCCCCTCTTTGTGTTAAGGGAAATCGAGGCTCCTGAGGAAGGGAGAGGCGCCCCAGGCAGGGGAGCACCCTGAGATTCCACATTAGGACCACGTTCCAATCCCTCTGGGTTCTGGTCGCTCTTGAACTTGTGGCAGCTGGCCAGATGAGACCGGGGAAGTCAACACTTCCTTGCAACAGAAGGTCAGCCCTCCCCATGTTAATGATCTTAATTGGCGCCATTGCCCGTCCCTGCCCTCAGCTTCCGGTCCGGGATGGGTAATGGCGCCACAGGCGGGACAGCAGAGTGGGAGGAGAGAAAGGTCTCTGCCTCGCTCTGGCCCTGGCTCACGCTCCTCTGGGTGATTTTACCACCCCTCATGGGCTGCTGAAACAAGCCACCGCTTCTGTAAATAGTCCTGACATTCATAACTCTTCAGTGAAACTTTTGGTGCCATCTGTATGCTGCCCAGACATGTTAAACCAGAGAGCGTTTACATAAATGCTGACTCAGTCTTCGCCGCTGTTCTAAACACGTCATGTAGATTAACTCTAATCCTGGCAAGAACTCTGTGAGGAAGTCGCTGGGGCCGACTAGACCCATTGTACAAAGGAAAGGTTAAGGTGGGAACAGGAAGAGGCCCCATGCGGCTGTCATTTCCTGTGTCCTCAGGAACCCCCTGTGGCATGGGGAGTGGGGAACCATGAAGGGAGGACAGCATGCAGAGACACTCTTCCCTCCTTGTTCAGTGGATTTTCTCTCTCACTTCACAGGTAAAAGAGATGCCTCTAGACATAGATGATGGCCTACATAGAACAGGAACAAGTTGAGAGAGGGGTTGACTGCCTGCTCCCGGGGAGGCACTCCTGACTGCCTGGGAAGGCTGAAACTTGGGTAGGACTTCCCTCTGTGTTTTTAGGACTTTCTGGGACTCAAAAGTGGGGGGCTCAGGTGGGGGTTTGAAGGTCTGGCTGGGAGGTTGGTAATGTGGGAAAAGGTCATTCACAACCCCGTGCTCCTCTCTCCAAATGACTTGGAGCTGTCAGCCTGGGTCACTATTCCAGAATCAAGCATATGAGGCTGAAAGTGGGATAGCCTACCACTAAAGCTGAGGGATACAGCCTGGGATAGGCAGCAGCTCGGGGCTCTAGTCATCAAGCCATGTCCAAGGTCAGCCAGCCAGTTATAGCTAGGAGCTCAACCCTCCTTTCTCTTTATATCATCATTTCTCCAGCAAAGAGAACATTTAGCAAACTTGCTTCATGGCCAACATCACCCCAGATCTGCCTCATTCGTTGCAAAGACAGGAACAAGAGGCAAGAGGCTCCACCTCTCCAAGGCCCCGTGTTGTGTGGTGATAACTCCACCACCATGTTCTGCACAGACTTCCGTCACACCCGCAACTCTCAAATGCCCGGGGGACTCTTAGAGCTTTGGATGTACACAGACCAGGGCAACGGCTTGAAAGGTCAGGCTGATCCAAAGGCCGGAGGATCTCTTCCTGCCACCAAGAGGGGTGACATCGACCTAAGGGAATCCTGGGAAGGAAACAGAATAGGAAATCAACCCTGCTCTATTTTTTCCTCTCTAACAAAAGACTGACATCTAGAGCTTTCCCTTAGAATCAGAAAAATACGCATTTAGTCAGAAAAAGGGGAGAAGAAATACTGGGTTACTCTTGCAATCCATGCTCCCACTAGACCTCCGCCATTAGACTCTGCGGTCCTCATGTGGGTTCCTAAATGCATCTTTCCAATGTAGACTCTAACCTTTCTCTTTAAAACTGGGATGGGAGGGGGGACCTGGGTGGCTCAGTGGGTTAAAGCCTCTGCCTTCGGCTCAGGTCATGATCCCGGGGTTCTGAGATCGAGCCCCACATCGGGCTCTCTGCTCAGAGCGGAACCTGCTTCCCTTCCTCTCTCTCTGCCTGCCTCTCTGCCTGCTTGTGACCTCTGTCAAATAAATAAATAAAATCTTAAAAAAAAAAAAACTGGGATGGGAGGAAACTATCAGTTAATCTTTACTTTTAAGCAACTTTGAGGTTTTTGGACTTAAAAAGCTATAAGACTTTGGGATGAAAAAAATACCTCAGGACACTTGCTGCCTTGAAACAAATTGCTTACTTTATTTAATACACCTGCACTGCTCTTGCATTTATCCTTTCAAAACTTTACAATCAGGTAATGCATTTAAATGTACCTTCCTTCCCAAAGCATGTTCATATTCTGGTTTACCGTCACACTACAGCCTACGTGTCGTAGCTCAGCAGAGGTATGAACCCCATCACTGAGACACAGAGACCGGATCACACACCCAGTTTCACTGGCCTCCCTAGTGGTGTGGGAGAACTTGAACCTCAGTCAGTCTGACTCCAAAGCTCCTGCTCTTTAACTGACATTGCTGCATCATGAGTTAAGTTTCCTGTAGGAACATCTGGTAAACCTCATTCTGCAGTGTCACCACTTGCCCCGCTATTCCTTCTGTCCCTACCAGGGAGCAGACTCCACATGTTCGGTCGGGGGACATGAGGATGAGAAACTCAGACTCCTCAAGGAAACAGACACTCCAAGGAGGATTTAGCAATGAGTCTTCATTCTTCATCCAATCTCACTTTGCTGAGAGTCTTCGGAGTCCACGTTAGACGCATCAATGGGAAAACCCACAACACACACACATGCCCCACAAACGACCACCCGGTGGGAGAAGGCAAGGTCAAGTGCACTTCTATGGAGCAGAAGAAAAGAATTTCCTGGGCCTTGTCTAATCAATTTCATCGTGGTTTATGGTCTATCTTCAGCTATAATACCTCAATGATTCCATTCCTCTAAGGAGGAACTGATGTTAATAAAATCATTACGGGCTGCTCTGAGATTCCCAGAGCAGTTAATGGAAGAAGGATGGACACTCGGCATCCTCTCCTCTTGGTGCCTTCGGGGACTTCGGCCAGACTGATTTCTGGAGCCTCCACCATCCTTCTGCAACCTCTAATTTAGTTCTGGAGTGAGACTTGCTACAGGGCTGGTTTCTTTTTAACTTTCTGTATTGGAAAATTTTAAACGTACATATGAGTAAAAAGCCCAAGGACCCCATATACTCATCACCCAAGTTCAGCAGTGATCAATATTGTTCCACTCCTATTTCATTTCTCGTCCCCCTCCACTGTGGTGTTTTTGTTTGTTGGCTTAATAAGAGAGGATTTAATGATTTAATATGATATAATAAGATATGATTCCATCCTACCTGGAGGAGGTCAGCATTTTAGACAGCAGAGAGGTACCGGGATGGGGACCTGACCCAACGTGTGCTAGCTTCTTCCCTAAGTCCTCACCCTTGTTCTGCCTGAGCTGTGGGGGCCTTAGTTCCTAGAGCATTTTCACAATGGTCCTGCTGCTTAGTTAAATTACATCTATTAATCTGGGTGCGGATTTTCACAATTCCTTCTCAATAGTTCTTATTATGTTTGCCTTGAGGATCTCATTTTTGGACCTCTGCTTAGCGATGAGCCTGAATAGCTTCATTTGCTTTGAGAGAAAAGCAATAGGAGCCAGTCAACCTCATGAATGAGTAGAAGGAAAAAAAGATAGGTGTAACTTGAAGTCACTGAGTAAAGATGAGATGAGGGAAATTTCCCAAACATCCTGATAAACAGATACTGTTCCTTGTACGACATGTCCAGAACAGCCTGTCAACCATTGTTAGTGCTGAATCACTGATTTGTAAGACCAAAAATAACTCTGGAGACTGGCCTCTCCTCTTGGTTGTTCTGTGAATCCAGAGATATTAAGCAATGTTATCAAGATCACACAGCTTGCTTTCTGGTGCTCAAGCCTGAGCCTCACTCTGCCACACTGCCTCCAAATACTGATGACGATATGAAGGGATGAGGAGTGATCCTTCTGGGAATGTGGCCAGCGGTGAGCTTGGCCCTAAGCTCCTCTAACTGTTGACACTTCCTTCCAGGAAAACATTCGCTTCATTTATAACCAATACATACTAGACTCGTACTAGATACATACTAGGTCATAGGACAGAACTCCCTGTACATTGAAGAAATGACCATTGTCAAGGAAAAGGCCCTCTCTGTGGCATGCTTGGCTTGGATGTGAGAAGGGACTAGGATGAGGTTGAGAAGCATGAGCCTCTCTCTGCCTTGGGGAGAACAACAACAACAACAAAAAAGACAAGCTACAGCTCCTCCTCTAGTGGAAAAATCATTGCAGGTGTGTGTTGACCTGGTGGCAGGTAGGGGTAGCATCTAAAAACGTGAAAGAAAATAAGCTCCCTCAGGATGAATGATTCAAGGATAGGGGTATGCAAAAGCCCCCGGCTATAAGAAAGCAGCTTTGCTGGCTCTGTAGCCTGACCCGAGTCTTGTGCTGCCAAGTTTGGACAGTACTTGTGTTGATTATGGGAATCAGAGGAGGTGTCAAAACTCAGCTTTCCCCTTCGTAAAGGCGTGGTAGACCCTGACCGGAAGCAGGTGCTACTGAGGCAGGAATGCGAGCCACACGGAGCCCCTCCGCGCTGGGGTCCTGGATGCCACTGAGTGAGAAGAGAGAAAAACAGCTCTCTATAATATGGGTTGTTGAACATTATGGGCTGCCTCCATGTGAGTTAAATTCTCTTCTGCGGCTGACCATAATTCACTACTGTGACTCCTCTCCTAGGTATGCATTTTTGCAATTACTAGCAATGCAGAGATAGGCCCATCTTGGAACCTGTCATGGAGTTCCTCCCTGAATTAGCTCAGGTCCCAAAGGGACAAAGTGCTGTTTTTGACCTGTTCCAGGGAATACGCTTTACCCTGAAAACTAAGCCTCAAATATTCTCGGCTTGCCATCTCCAGGGTAATTAAAGGGAGAAAGTAAATCACACACTGAAAAACAGCCCTGTGTGCTTAAGCACGTGTCAGTCACCGAGACCGGCATCTACACAGAGTGGAGGGGACCTGGGGTTTGCATTACACACAACACCCCATGAGATCATTAGGACTACTTCAAGTCCATGGCTTTCTGGGTAGCCACAGCCCCTCCCTTTTGCCCAAGTAAATGCAATCAGATTCAACTGGGAGCAAATTAGGGAGGCAAAATAAAGCAGGCTTACTGAAAACCAGCAAGAAACTCTACTGTCTACTATTAGAAAAATTAGAGACCATTTAACAACACGAGACCATTTTGTGTGGGAAATAAAAGAGGCCTGAACGTAGAGGGCCAGGCCAGAGCTGAGGGCTGGCATCCAGGTGAGATCAAATGCGGATCAAGGGACCAGCCCTGGACTGAGCTGGGTTCACGTAAGTCCTTATTAGCTGATGAGCAGAGACTGCCCGGCGAACCAGATGTGTGAAAATTGGCCAAGCACCAACTTTCCAAATCCATGACATGTTTTCTTGGTAGACTTACTTGTATAATTTCCATCTAAGAGGAAAAAGAGCACGGGCAGCATTTTCCAAAAGACTGGTACGATGTCAATTTCAGCCCTTTACAACTTGGAGTTCTCTGAGAATCCATAACTAAAGTCACAGCCGGTCTTTTCTTCTTCTTTTTTGTTTTAACTATGTTTTTGTGTCTCTATTTCCTTTTAGACCTCATAGTCACACCTCATATATTAAGATTCTAATTTGCTTAACATCTAGGTGCTGAGCATAAAGGCACCACTAAACACTGATGGATAGGGTAGCTACTGGAGAGCCATAAATGCCAGTGGAGGGACGTGCAAAGAGGGAGAGAGGTACACAGATGATTTTCATTCCCTAATAGGCATTCTGCCTGGAAACCTGTATAAGGACCTGAAATATGTATTGCTCTAAAGGCTGTGAATGTTTAAAATGTCATCTTAAATTAGTAAGTGTCTTTAAATCTTCACTCTTTTGTCACATTTTAGTAATGTTTATTACACACCATAAATCTTATTCATATCCACATAAATCGAGCCCCCTAGCCATGAGGGAGATAAGTCCTCCTCGCTGATCTAGAATTCTGGAGTGGTGGATAACATTGAATATTATGACTGAAAAAAAAAAAAAGTTCTCCAGAGGAAACCTGTTTGGGCAGAAAGAATAACAACTTTCTATGTGCATTGATGAGAAGAAATTGTAAAATCTCTAAAATTCGGTGTAGTGATTTTAGGGGTTCAAATAAATGGTCATGTTCCTAATGCAAGTTCAAATAGAGCGTTTCACATATGCCTGCATTTGGATTGATTGCCTGATTCAATAATAGTGAATCAAATTCGTTGAAAAGAAATAAAAATTCATTAAGACACTACCTCCCCAAAAGGCCCAGATCATAAAGGTTCGGGGTTATCTGCTGTGTAATTTTAGGGATCATGAGGGCAACGAGTAGAGCAGAGCATAGTTCTTTCTAGAATACATGGAGTGGTTCTTCCCAGACTTATGCATTTCAGAGACCATAAAAACCTTTCATGAATTTCAGGCACCAATGTCTGATGGGCAACTCTTAACCTATTCCAAATAGGGACATTTAGAAAATGTTATTCACTATCAGTTTGCATACTCTAAACAGTAGAGACCCTTTTGCTAGAGCCTTAAAAATGGAGTAAATGGGACTTTAGGGAAAACTCACCTTTGTCCTTTGTTTCTCATTTTACCATGAGTTAGCAAGGGAATTCAAACAATGATTTTGGAATTGCTGCTGTTTCTTACGCCAGTGAGACCCATTTCTGATCCCAGTGAGATCTCTGATATTTTAGGGAGTAACCACTCCCGCACCTTGGTCTCAGGAGTTCTGCCCCAAGAGGCTTCAGTCTGCTGAATGCTTGGGTGTCTGATCAAAGGAGTCCACAGTTTGAACACCTAGGTGTTGGGTATGGTGACCATAAGCTTTTATTCGCTAGGGATCTCAGAGACGGCCTGGGGGAGACAACGACGGCCAAGGAACTTTGGACTGAGCTAGGATCTCCCTGACTGTCTGGAAAATTCTTCTTCAGCCTTCAAGATTTAGCGCAAGATTTCCGTGCTTAGAAATCAATGGGTAAACTAGAACAATGGTTGCCAAACTTGGCTGATCAGCCGAACAACATAGAAAGCATTTTAAAAATGCAGCTTTGGGTTTCCAGCTCTGGAAATCCCAAAGCAATGGCTCTGGAATGTGTTCTGAAAGCCGTACTTTTTAAAAACAAGGCTCCCAGGATGAATCTGCAGCCTAGGGTACAGACATAGGGGGAGAGCCCATTCTCTCCCAGGCTTCCCACTACTGCGGGACAGACTTGGTAGCATATCCCTTATGACACTGAGTGTTCTAGATTGACATTTTCCCTTGGCAACTGTCCCTGCCCACCTCCATGCCTACCCCTGCACCACCAACACACACACACACACACACGTGCGCGCGCCCCCCAGATCATGGAACTTTAAGCAAGGATATGACTTAGTCACGTTAGATTCCACAACATCTAATGTAATGTCTGGCACATCGCAAGGGTTAGCTAAATAAATGTTGATGTGATATATATCAGTAAATGAGTTCTTTCCAACTCTAAAATTCTGCATTTCTCTCTTCCCCATTGATAAGCAGGAGGATAAGGTAAGAGAAAGCTCAGACTCAAAAAGAATGATAAGCAGGAAAGTAGGAGGCCGGGATGTTATGGAACGATCTGGCTCTGAGTACGCATGACGTCACAATAGCTATAGGACCACAAGCCACCCACTTCACTTCCTCAGTCTTCGGTGTGTTCAGGTGTCAAACGGGGTGGGAGATCTCTATGATCTCTTTTTAGCCCTAAAATTTAATGACAGAGGAGCACAATTTTCTTCTGGAAATTAGAAAACTGGCTTACATGTTCCTTAATACTCAAGTCATGGGATTCTATAGTTTCAAGGAAAGCACAATGTTGGCTGCAATACTCCTCCCCGCATGACCTCTTTGTAGGATGACTATTTTGGAAACAAAAAGGTCTTGGGTTTTTTTTCTCTTCGCCTTCCCACTACCACAACCCATTCCCCCATCAATGAAACGGTTACCAGAGAATTCCTACACAAGTCTTTACCTGCGCCCTACCGAAAGATCTTCCTTTCAAAAACACATATGGTGGCCGACACCACCAGCTGTCTCTAAATCTAGCTGACAACCCCAAGGAAGGGAAAGAAAATAGTAAAAATACATGTCAAAAAATTAAAAGCCAGGATGCTCATGATTGAAAAGTGAGGAGAAATTTTAAGACTCTCCCTAGCATTCAACACACAGACCGTAATCTGAACACCTCCTTCACTTAGTGCAATATTTTCAGCATGAACTGAAGTCATAATAGATTGGTGCCAATGACCACCTGTCGGACAAGGCTGGAAAGCCATGTACATCACCAGGAGAAATGGACCAAGAGAAATAAATAACCTCCCCATGGTACTCTACAAATATTGACACACAGGGCCCGGATTCTACATAAATGATAGAAAACACGACACAGACATCAATTCTGGGGCTTGCCCATTTATGTATCCTGGACAGTCTGCTTTTCATATATCTGCTTAACACTAATGACTAGGATGCATTTTTAATAAATTAATTTTGAGTAGATGGTGCTCCAGAGGGAAGTTGGGACTTGCCTTCGGCTATTAATAGCTAACATGGAAGCCTTGATTTAAAAACACATCTGCAGCTGCTTTATTAGAGAGTCCCACTGAAATGACCCCCACAACGGATGACCCCAATCCCACCTTAGGTTCCTGTCATCCTTCACACCGCTCAATGGGTTTTGACGGATATTATCAGTTTGGACAAAAGACCCTTTCTGCTCTGAGTGTATGTTCTAAGCTGTTGATTGTCTAGTCATGACAAAAATGGTCTTGTGCACACACGTCCTTTGTGTGTTTCCTATTGCCAACCTGCAAGGCAGCTGAGCACGGCTTGCGTTAAACGCGGTCTGTGACGACGTGATAGAGGAGAAGGGCTTAAGCAGGACAAAAGAGGATCGGGTCGGCGCGCCTGCTTGATCCGACTGACCCAAAAAGAACAAAGTCTGAATCAATGCCTTTAGGTTAATCCCGAATGCTCAAACATAATGTTTACATGAAAGTCAATGCTTTTCTAGGTCGCCAATGCCTAAAATGGGGTGACCCGAGCGCGGGAGGCGGTGAGAGAGCCGTTGGGTGACTGCCGTTGCTCCAGCACCACGTTTCCTGCCTTCGAGACCTAATTGGATCTCCTGAGACCTAATTCTCTATGGCCAAAAGAGTATAAACTCTCAGAGGGCAAGGCTGTTTCTGGCTCCCTTGGCTCCTGAAGGCACAACAGCTCTCCAAGGTCCTGGCACTTAGTAGGTACCCAGGCCCTGCTGTTCATGGAACTAAAGAATGTACGACGGATGGATGGATTCTACCATTTCTGCAACAGGCAAAGAGCCTTCGTGCTCTGCACTTTTTTTTTTTTTTAATTGCCCACTGTCACACTCCATCCGTCCTTTACTTTGCGGTGACCTCTCTCCTCAGACACCCAGGACTGGTGTGATAATTACCATTTGCCTTGTATAAATAAGAGATAATTGTTTTCCTCCACTCACCCAACTCTGAGGGACAGCCAGGGAGCATTTTTCTGTGCAAACATTCCAACCTCATAATATCACCATCAGCTCTGTATTGAAAATTAATGACTCTTTCATAAAATATTGAGATCTACGACTGGCACTTAAAACAAGAGGACCCCCTTTCTTTTCCCTTAAAACTGCTCCCGATTAGATAACTGCCAGACCTCGGTAATGTTGTGAAATAAACCTGCAAACACTCTGAGATCAGAGTGACACCGCGTGCCTGGCTCTCAACGAGCAGGCTGGTGGCTGGTTGGTTACAGCACCCATTAGCATGAGCTAATGAGTAAGCATTCCCTTTGCTGTCACATTCCTCTCCTGTTATTAGCCAAAACCTGAACTTTAGCTTAATTGCAGAAACCAGCCCGCCCCTGGCAGATGAGGGCATGGTCTCCATTGTTGTGATTGGATTCAAAGTGCTAATTGGGGGGACAGTGACAGATAACACACCCCACACCGGCACGCAGAGAGCGGTAGGTGGGGTACTGGGAATATGGATTCGGAGATGAAAAACCGTGTCTTCAAAAGCTCCGAGGATTTGATTTGCCTTGCACTTTCTTGGCCTTGCACACTAAACTGGATTTCCCAAGCACCAGAGAATCTTTTCGTCTCTCGTGTCTTGAATTTTCCTTTATTTATTCTCACTCCAACTTTTCTGAATTTGGAATTGATCATTTCCAGGACTCCCCCATACCCCCACCTCCCCTGCTGAGTCCCCTTGAACCCCCTACATCTCTCCTGAAGCTTCTGTCTGTCTCTCCGGAGATTTTGCTTCCTTTAGCACCAGAACAAGTGGAGAATCGGGAATGTCTGAAAAGGAAAAGATGTGGGGTTTTGTCCCTGCGACTCTAACCTCTGATATTTAAATGTTGTTCGAACGCTTTTGTATTTGCAGCGTGCTCTGGTTTGGGAATAGTTCTGCGTACTCTTCTGTGTTTAATTTACATGGTCTCACTGCTGACTGGGCATTATTTCTTCATGCTCACAGTTCTTCATCTTAGAAATGAACACAACCCTACCCAACATCCACCCGCTGCCTGTATCTCTTGGTATTATTCTGGCTGCAAGCGATAGCAAACAGCCCAAGTAGGGGAAGCAAAAAAGGGATTCTTGACTCTAGTTGAGAAGTTCAGAGAAAGGGTGGGATTCTGAAGCTGGGACGACCAGAGCGCTTGCTTCTTTCCTACGCCAGCTAGGCTGCTCTCTCTCGGGGTCAGGAGATGAAGGCTGGGACCCCACCGTGCCTTCCTGAGCCTCACACCCAATACGGAGAAGAATAATTGTGCTTCCTCCTCTCGAGTCTCCTTGAGCTCCCTGGACCAGCCTGGGCTCACAGGCCCACCTCTGAACGAATCGCTGTGGACAGGGTATGGGTGGACACGCTGATTGGACGATCCTAGGCCACATGCTTCCCTCCCGGAGCCCAAGGTGGGGTTTTCTTTAGGAGAACACCATGGGCAGAGAGTGCTGGCTGGGGGCGCTCCCTGAGCAAAAGTGGATTCTGGGTAGCCCCAACAAGAAGATACTCACCAAACTCTCCCAGAAAAGGAGCAACAGTTGAGATCGACGAAGCCCGGGAATCGTGAATTTAAAAAGCAGTAGGAGTTTCAGAAGCTGCAAATTTTCTTTTCTATATCCTGACTTAGGGAGAGGGAAGTAGCATGCTGCATGAACTAAGTGTTACTTGGCATTTGTGTGAGTGAGAGTGTTATGATTCAAGTGCTATAATGTGACCAAAACCAAGTTCAAAACTGAGAACACGCTCATGCCAGATTGAGGTCCTCCTCTGCAACTTTCTAGTCACCAGCCAGGGCTATCGTGAGAGAGGAGTCCGTTGTGATACGTTGATCTACACTGTCTCGGCTTCTGTTGCTCTTGCCTACCGTGAACTTGGGGAAGAAGTCAATTAGAGAACTTCTGTAGCCAGTACCATCGTGAGTAATGGGAGCATTTACATGATTGCTGATGGCTGAGTTTACACGATGCCTCAAAGCATCCATGGTGATGTTTGGCAGCAGCACATTACGACTGTGATTATCACTATAAATTAAGTTTATGCTGATATAATTAGCAGCTAAAAGCTAAAGTAATATTTATACTGATACAAGTTTTATCGAAGCCATCCTAGTGCAAACAGACTGTGAATGTTGATATGGTGGGAATATTTTATGATTTTGCAAGGCAGGGTATTTCTAAAAGTGGGATATCCTATCGGGATAGAGTTGACTAAGTTGCTTTGCACATTTAGAGTCCATAACGTAGCCAAGTAGCCCCCACAGCGGGTCCTCCGCACCTTGGGGGTCATCCCTCCGTTGGCAGCTCTGGCTTTGAACCACCCAAGCTGGAAAGGGAGAAGGGACCTAAGAGGGGAGGAGTTGTCTAGGGAACTGGTTGGGAGGACAAGGCAAGCGATGATGAGGACATGGACTTCACAGTAAGGATATCTGTTGCAAGAGCCACCAGGTGTGAAGATGAGTCGTTTCATTACGAGAACCTGATCTTCCTTGAGAAACTCTAGTTGGGGCCAAGACTTATGGACGTGGAGGCTTCCTTCTGTGCCTTGGGTGGGTTGAAAGGTGCACAAACCCCCAACGTCATTAGCATCGGGATGATGTCTGTCTCCCCAGAGAGTGGGCCAGATCTTCTTGACTCCAGGTCCCCAGGCATAATGTGGAAGGGTACAGCTCCAGATTCTTCTCCGCTTGCTCCATGTTTCACGTGTACTGTTCCTGATCTGTAAGACACTCCTCCACATTGATGGGATTTTCTCTTCTTTGGGCAGGAGGGAAGAGGGTGGAGTAGGGTAACTGATTTCTAAGAATCCTAAAAGTCGTGGAGGTGGAGATCCGATCTGAGGCTGTTTGCCTTTGAAGCCATCCTGCCCCTGAAGTAGCCAGTCAGTCAGCAACTAATTATTCATTCAATGTATATTTTGAGGACCTACCATCTGCTAGGCACTTTTCTGGACATTCTCTATATAATTGTATATCTATATCTATCTCCATCTATCTATGATTATATGTATAAGAATATCCAATACACCCAACATGTGCATGGGTGACATGACCAGGCAAAGATCTCTGTCTCATGGAAGCCTCTGTCTCAAGCTTCTCATGAAAACTGTGTGATTCAGTAAGAGAGCCTAGAATGCCCTCATGTGCTTGCTCAAAGCTTCTGCCCCTAAGTCCTCCCGAGTCTGTTGCTCTCTAGAGGCATTCATGGTAGTCTGCTGTCTCTCTTAGTCTGTGACAACTGGAGGTGCCGGTTACTTACCCTTTGAGTCCAAAACTGGAGGCGGTCAGTGGCTCTTGCAAATTGAGTGAAGTAGGAAATGGTGCGAGCAATGGCCCTCGGTTTCTTCTTGGGGCAAGAAAAGTCATTTGGTGTATCTCCAATGGAAACAGAGAGAAAGAGAGAATGGTGGGCATCCTAAACCCTGAAATCAGTCTTGGCTCCTGCTCTGCCATAGGCTACGAGTAGAATTAACATTTCCCGAGGACCTGTTAGGTGCCACTCAAGTTCCATACGTATCTCCTTTGATGCTCACAGCCGACCTTACGTGGTAGATGTTAGGATACTAATTCACCAGTGAGGAAGCTGAGCAGCCCTTAGTCCTCCTGGCCACATAGATTCTAGTCACTAAGCGGAGACTCGGACCCTGGCCCTCTCACACCCAGCCACGATGCCTTCTGAGCCTCCTCACTGGGGGGCAGGGACTCTAGAAGGAAGAATGGCGAGCAGCTGTCCTCCCCTCTCCCACCCAGCTCCCTCAGGATGAAACAGAACTCCTATGAGGGTGGTGGTTCCCCCAAAGGGACACAGGTGACTAGACTTTGGATAGGAAACAAAGAGAGACGGGAGAGGTGAACCCTACAGGAGGCAGACTCCCCTTTCTCTGCTTTAAAAATGTGTGGGGTGCTAGTCGTCTCTAAAGTAATATGGGATAGGTTTCCCCACCAGACAGCAGGAGTTAAAAAGAACAGTTGCGAGTATTCAAGAATAACTAAGAAAATTAACCAAGGGAAGATATTTACTTCTGAAGCTTTGAGATTTATTCAATCGTCAGAAGCCTTGGGTCCTGAGGCAGAGCAGTTCCTCTGCTCCCTCTCCAGGGGCTATGGGTGACCCCAGGGGTGGGGGTGCGGTGAGCATATATTTATTCTTAAGACTCCAGGGCGCTGGGAAGGAATGGGACTTCCGGGCACATTGGAGCAGTGCCTAGATGATATCTGTTGACGTCACTTTCTCCTAATTAAACCTCTTTTAAAAATGAGGATGTTTGCGGGGTGCCTGGGTGGCTTAGTCAGTTAAGCATCTGCCTTTGGTTCAGGTCGTGATGCCAGGGTCCTGGCATCTAGCCCCGCATCAGGCTCCCTGCTCATAGGGAGCCTGCTTCTCCCTTTCCTCCCAGCTCCTGCTCTCTCTTGCTCGCTCTCTCTCTTTCTCTGCCTCTCCAGTGAATAAATGGAATCTTTAAAAAACAAAAACAAGAAGGTTATAAGCTACAGGGACTTGTCCAGGAGCATGGGTGGTCCATCCTAGGTCATGATGGGGTGCTCAAGTCAAGGGAAGCATAACATCCCGTTTATGTTCCTCCCATCTGCCAAAAGTAACACATGTGTTTCCTACATGAGGATAAGAATGTGCTGCAAGACCGGACAGCCACAGGGCCGGAGACTATCCGCTAATGGGAATTCCCTCGTGGATGGTGTCCTCTGGTCTTCCCTCACACTTAGGCAAACACCGCCTCCACTTCCCTTCCTGTCAGAGGCACACTTGTGCCTCTCTGTAGTCAGGAGAGCTCTGGACTGAGGTAGGACAGCTGGGCAGCAGGCCCCACTTTGTCACCAATAGACTGTGTGACATGGACTGTGGACAGGTCACCTCGTGCTTCTGGACCAGACGTGTTCTTCCCAGTCTTATCTCTTCAGTTCCAAAGGCTGTGTCCAACCCGTCCCATCTGTGTGTCTTTGGTGAGCCACCCAATCTCGTGGGGCCTTCGGGTCATTTTTAGTGAAAGTGGAGTAGTAGTGGTTCTGGGTCACAAGGTTTTGGTCAGGTTCACTGTGACATACAAAAGAAGCCCCTAGGATGGGGTCTGACACCTACCGGGACAAGGGACTACCATTAGCTCTTGTCACCTCATCAAGCCATCTTGGGGTCAGCCTCTGGCTCCATATTTGCTGGGATTTCTTCTCCTCCCGTCTCACCTCTCCGTCCCGCCAACTTAGGCTAAGAAAACGCACTGACAACAACCTGGAAATTCCTAGCGAGAGTCTCTTCCCCAGCTCTGAGTTAGGAAAGTCAGATTTTGCAGTTTCAAAAACAGTCCAAGCCCCCCACTGAAAGCACTCAGAAATACAGACATGAAAAGTGCGGTCACTGGTGTCAGAGGTGATGTATGGTTTGGGTCTCGGTCCTCCTCCCCAGTAATAATCACAGAAGAGAAGGGGTCATTGCTGGCAGGAGTTTCTGATAGAGAAGTTTCTGCTAACAGTGGCTTGGATAGTGGGGTACTGCCCTTTGAGTGGGGGGGCATTAGCCCACCCTTGGAAGGCTCCTGAGAAGGGGCCTGGGACAGGCACCATCTGCCTGCCGCTCTGTCATTTAGATAACCAACCAATCGGCCAGTTTGCTGGGCCTGAGCCACCAAGAGAGCATGGCATTGGTATTTGGGAAGAAGAAGTATTTGCCTGACGGTTCTTTCTAGGTTAGATTTGTACTCTTTTACTGTCACTCACTCTTGTTGCTAAGGAAAGAAAGTGTATATTGATTGTCAAATTTCCCCCTTCGATGGTGTGCGTTGTTAGCTTACAAGTAAGTCAGTTTTGAACGTAGGCTCGCATACACACACTCGCCCAAATAAAACCCCTCCACCAAATCGCTGACACGCTGAGGTCCCATTTTACAGCAAAGCCTTCAGTTTATTTTAATGGACAAATAACAGGTCATTCCAAAGGGGGCGTTTCGGGCGGAAACGCTGATGGGTCCGTTAACTGTGACATGCTGCCAGGCGCTGCGTCGACACGGCGAGACGCGGTGGCTGGGGGACCGGACGCCACACGTCTGGATGACGGGATGGGAAGGGGTTGTTGAGCTCAGATGCTGTGCGTGGGCCCAGCGGGTCTCACGTCCGTGCTGTCACTGGTGGCACGAAGCCATGTGTCCTGGGCTTGTCCAAAACAACACGTTAAAAAACTGGTTTTCAAGGAGCTGATATTGTCATGGTGCTTCTGGTGTGTGCTCGGACTGACTTCCTGCCTCCCCGGGGAGCTCCTCCTGGGGGCTTTGCTCTGTGGAGTGTGGGAGTGTTGCAACATCAAGTCAGAGGATGTGGAGGGGGGAGGAATGTCAAAGGTCATCTAATTTCTGAGAGCCTGACACAGGCTGTGGGGACCCGGGGGGTCCAGAGGAGCACCGTGGAAGCCCTGACTTCTGTGTCTTGGCTCACTTGCTCACGCTGGGCCACCAATGGTCTCACCCCAGGCCCCATCTGCCTCATGGAGCACCTGCCGTCTCGTTCCTCTGCAGTCACCTCCACTTGGTGACAGTCTCTGGCCCCTACCTGCTGCCCTTGTCCCCTGCTCCCTGGAAAACGTCTGCGTCTCCCAGTGCTCCTTGAGGCCTGGGCTTGGGGTCCAAGAGGGGAGCCTCCCTACAGTCATCTGGGGCCCTGGATCGCAGGCAGGATGCCCCGTGCCTTTCCACCAGGACAGTCCCCTCCAGCGAGCTCACAGGTGAGAATTAAGTGCCCCAGCTGACTGGCAGCTCCTTGCCTTAAGCAGCTGCCTGACATCGCTCTCTGGAGGGGGAGGTCAGGCAGATGTCCGCTCGCATGCCCATTCTCTGTCCCTTGGGTACCTGCTGTCCTCCTTCCTCTGCCTCCGTAGGTTCAAACAAAACCTCTGCAAGTCAGGTTCCACAATTTGGATCATTCAGGTTCCACAATTCGGATCATCATTCACAAGAAATGAGACAGGTTAAACTCTCTGTTGAGGTTGAATGTTGCATTGTTTGAAACATCAGGAAGGAGTCCAGGGCCCAGAGAGGTTGAAATGTCACCTTAGGTGTCAGGAACATCTGCTCCCTACCCCTCACCCCCCACTGATCTCAACACCATGTTCCCTGAGGCTTTGCTGCCCTGCAGTGCAACAGTGAGTCCTGGGAGTGGGGCCGTGTCCCAGGGTTGGGCTCTCCTCTCTGGATCATCTGGCTTCGAGTGTGGAAGCTCTGTCACTCTTCAGCCAAGATGGACCTCGGCGTACCAGCTCGTGCTCATCACCTCCTCCCTGCATGTGGAGAGGAAGGTCGGGGCATCGGGCATCTCGGATCTCCCCGAGTGTCTGCTACCGGATTCTTGACAGCTTCTGGCCCATCCATAAATAAGGAAGCACATCACGACTGACAGCGAAGAAGACAGGCGGCCCTGAAAGACCCTTGTGGTCTGACGCAAGTACCGATATTGAACGCAAGTAGCACGTGGGCTGCACTGAACCCCGGGACGGAGGCGGGAAGGCTGGCGGTGGCCATGACTTCATGGGCCACATCCCCACTCACGAGGAGCACAGCTTTCTGCAGGTCACTTCTCCGAAGACCAGTTCCGTTCCCTGTAAAGTGGGGACAACGTCTCGGCTGCGGGGTCACCCTGGGAATCAGGGGTAAAGTAGGTGACCCAGGCTTGCACATCTATGTCCACAACAGCATTAATCGCTGTAGCCAAAAGCTGGAGTAAGGCCAGTGCCCATCGTTGGGAGAACGGATAAACAAAACGTGGTCCATCCGGGCAAGGGCGTGCTGTTCTGCCTTGAAAAGGCAGGTCATTCTGACTCGCAGAACAGCACGGATGAACTTTGCGGACGGTCACCTGAACCAAATAAGCCGCATACAAAGGGACAAGTCTAGTATGACTTTAGAGGAGTCTGAGGTCTCCAGAGTCAAATTGACAGATACAGAAAGTCGAGTGGTGGTTGCCAGGGGGCTGGGCGAGAAGGTGAATGAGGGGTTATTGCTTAAGGAGTGAAGGATTTCCGTTTTGCGGGACCAAGAGAGTCCTGAGGATGGATGGCGGTGATGGGCGCACAACAGTGTGAATGCACTTAATGCTTCTGAGCCATCCACTGGAAACGGAAAATGTTATGTCTATTCCACCACGATACGATGAAATGATGGGGGCGCACGGGGTATCTAGCAGGCGGGCTGGTCAGCAGACGGTTGCTGAGGTCATTGTCTTCAGGGGGAGTGGACACCTGCACCAGACTCCAGTCCGACCCAGCTCGGACAGCGGCTCCACAGGTGACAGATCACTGACATGCCTCCCCTCCGTCCTCTGTGAGATCCAGAGGAGATCGTCGGATCTCCAGTGGCCACGCAGAGAACTGTTAAATGGAACAACGGCGAGGGAGCAAAGATAAATTCAGAGCTTTCTTGAACGTGCTCTTCGGAGACTCTGTGGCCCTCCCGCCTGCCCGCCCCAGGGTATTTTAGACCCCGCTTCGTCCAGACGAGGAAGTGGAAGGTGCTGTCTCAGCCTCTGTGAGGACCACTTGTTTCGTCTTTGGCTAGGAATCTAGTCTCTTTTTTGCCCACGGAGGTCTTTTTCTCGCAGAGAGTTCCCCCAAAGTGAGAAAACAGATTTTCTTCTGTCCTAAAAAATGTAGCCCCAGCCCGATCCTCCCTCGAAATGGTCACCAAGAAAGCAAAATGTGTCTAACGCTAACAGAGCCCCAATTCATTGCTTCCAGAGCCTATAGCGTTTTATATTCACTCTGCAAGCATAATCAAGGGAGTGATTCTGAACCTTGTTAATCAGAAAGGGCCCTTTAAAAATGTCATGCTGTCAATATAAAACTTTGCTAAATTGCATTATAAATGCCAGATTCAGTCAACTAACACATTTAACACCGTTTCTTAAGTACAGTTTAGATTTTATCCATGCCAGGGAGAATGAGAAAAATACCTCAGGAGAGCCAGAGCCCATGGATTCATTGTGCTAAGCTCATTGCCCCCAGAGAGGAATTATAAATATTTTATTCCAAATCCAAGCCACAATTCTCCCACCACTATTGTCCATAAGGTGTCCCCCCAAAGTTGCTGGCTTTAGAATTGCACAATTCTCACAGCTAAGAAGGTTATGAGGGGCGAGCGTCTCAGACCAGTTTTTCAATCAGCAGACAGTCCCTGTAGCTGTTGTTTTCACTGGAAAGAATGGTTTCTCATGAGTCTAGGGCTAAGCATTGCTCGCATGCCCACCATGGGAGAAAATGGCCTCTTTGTCCACATCTGCAGAATCTGAAACCACACTGTTTGGGGGAGGATTCACTGTGAGATATAAATTAACAGAACTACCCTCTGCTTTCTCTTCCCCTCCCACCAACGAAAGCTATTTCTACACAGTCTTGACTAATTTGATGGTATCGTTGTCCTGTGATCCAGGTCAAAAAGATGCTAGTCGGAGTTTCAAGTTTGACTGAACAGGGCAGGAGAAACCACGTTAAAGATCTGAAAATGGTCACTAAACATTATGATTTCTGATTTTTTAAAAATATTTTATTTATTTATTTGACAGACAGAGATCACAAGTAGGCAGAGAGGCAGGCAGAGAGAGAGGGGAGGAAGCAGGCTCCCTGCCAAGCAGAAAGCCTGATGCAGGGCTCGATCCCAGGACTCTGGGATCATGACCTGAGCCGAAGGCAGAGGCTTTAACCCACTGAGCCACCCAGGCACCCCCTGATTTTTTTTTAAAGCTTCTCTCAGGAAAAAGAGATGACTTTTTCCATGGTGCACACATAAGCTTATTCTAAGATGACAGGTTCTAAGTACAGATAGCAAGAAAGGACTTGGAAATATGAATATTTCCTGCCTTTTTCCTCCCTGCGACGCCCCCCGCCCCAAACCCTAACCTCTTCTTGCCTTTACCTGGTTCATTCTCAAGAAGCAATGACATAGGTGAGACTTTGGAGCACTTCCCAGGCTGCTGAATGTTCAAAGTCTTGCCCTCAGGAAAAAAAAAATGCGAAGACTTTATATGCATAATAAAGTAACTAGCATTAACTGGAAACTTTCTATGTGCCAGGCACTATTTAAAGCATGTTTTTTATCTCTTTCTTTTCATTATAACCCAGTAAGATAGATACTGTTAACCATCTCTATTTTATACAAAACAGAGGTGCAGAGAAATGGAGTATTTTGCCCAAAATGGCACCTCTGGTGCTCTAAGGCTAAGTGTTTGTGTCCCCCTACCCAAATCCAATGTTGAAGTCCTAACACACGCCTCCCTCCACCTCTGTGATGGTATTAGGAAGTGGGGTCTCTGGGAAGTGCTCAGGTTATGACAGTAGAGCCTTCATGATGAGGCTTCATGATGAGGATTAGGGGCCCTATAAAAGTCAATGAAGGGAGATCTCTCACTCCTTCTGCCAGGTGAACTTACAGCAAACAAAACAAAACAAAACAACAACAAAAAACGTGCCCAAGTAAGAAATGAGCCTTCACCAGACACTGAAATCTGTAGGCACCATGGTCAAGGACTTCCCAGCCTCTGGACCTGTGCTTCTAGAGTAGCCCGAATAGACCCACACCTGCCATGTGGCCAGGCTGGCTCCCTAATACACTGGTGTGTCTCCAGAGCTATGTTCCTAAACCCTAGATGGGTCTGTTCCTTCCTGGGGCAGGATGTTCCGGGGAAAATGCACTCAGTGCCTTCACCTGTGAAGGGAAGGACTTCTGTAAGATTGGGGAGCAGAAGAAGTGCACTGAGAGGAGTCTCTGAAGACCTCAGCTGCCTGCAGGAGGAGCTCCAAAGGTGAAGGGGCCCGGCAGCATAGTGCAGAACTGGGGGAAGGCATTTGGATCTTTATAGTTCAGCATCAACCAGCCATTGGGTGAAGGCTGCCCTGAGTTGGGGCATGGCTTTGGGTGGAGACCACTCTTCAGCCATGGCAAATCCCATGAGGCCACCGGTGCAGGGCTGGAAGCTGGCAGCACCCCCCCCCCCCAGTAGCTGGTGGATACATCCTAAAGGGGGTGTGGGCAGTACTATAGTGTCCACTGCATGGAAGAAGAAGCCCAGCAAGAGTGGGATTACTTGCCTCAGCCTGACCCCACAAGGGAGCTCTGAGCACAAATTATGCCTCAGAGTTTCTTGCAACTTGAGATAAGAGAGCTGGGCTTTCATATTCCCTCACCTATCAGTCTTGCTTAAAGAGCATGGCTGGGAGGGGGAGGTTTGGGTATAAACTCCTAGACATGTCAGCCCCTCTGAATGTGTGTGAGCTCAGACAGAGCAGCTCTAACCATCCCAGGGTGGCACTCAAAGGGGGTCACAGGGGCAGACCATTAAAAACAAAAGCACGCAGAGGCAGGGGATGTGTCCAAAGGGACAGTTGAAGGATCTTCGTGATCAGGCTGAGGCACCCAAGGTAGCCATGACAGCTTCTGTAGACCTGAAGGGATTCCACAAGCTGAGGGAACGCTGAGTCAGGAGAGAGACAGGGTCACTAGGAAAAGCATCTGATAAGAGGGCATGGAGCCTCAGCTGTGTCCGAGGGGAGGGGGAAGGGACACCTGACTCTCAGGGGAGCCTTGCACGGAAGGTAGACTCTGGAGCAGAGAAGGCTGTGTAGGGGGTGCTTTCAGAGTGGGAGCCCCTGAAGAATCCCATAGACCTGGGAGAGCCAAGGAGGCGGTGGGAGTTTTCCAGAGTGTTTAATGTCCCAGGCTGGGTAGGAGTTGTAGAACAACCCCGTGAATGGGAGAGGGCAGAATGACGGGGTCACGGGAGGTTGTGATCATTTGTGTGGATGGGTATAGGGGGATCAGGCCAGGCGATGGACAACTCGGCACATGGCAGTGTGAACACAGAGCAACAGAGACCCACATCCCACCTGCCATCTTGGTAGGACAGAGTCATCCTGCAATTTACATGCAACCTTCGGGAGAAAGATGGGACCCTAATAGTTGGAATACATTCCAACTACCTGGACAGATGGAGGGCCAGAGTAGAAATAGAGTTCAAGGGGAAAAGAGGAAATCAAATTTCTTACCCACATGCATTGACAGGTCGAGTCTGTTGCGACTATAAACGAGATCTTCTAGAAACCTCTGAACTGTCTACTTGGAGGCTTCACATGACAGGTGTTTGTGATGCCTGTTTTAGCTCTGTATAATCACTGTTTTGTGAAAGTGTTCTTTTCCTTACATAAAGAAGGAATTATACCGTGATACACCATGCAAGGGCTGAATCAATTGACCAAGGCACAGGGGATAACTTGGGTAAAACACAGGCCCCTGGGGCAGAAAATAGACTTTATGGATGTGGCTTTGATTCTATGTCTGCAGTCCTGACCTCGTAACCTGTGTGCCCAAAACAGAATGGGGGACAGGGAGCACACAGCCACACACACATACCCCTGCACCTCTTCTGAGGCCATGATCTCTCTCTTCCTTCCTTCCTTCATGCCATTTTGACCTGGAAGGACAAAAAAGCTACATCCAGGTCATCTTGGAGCTATGAGTGTGTGTGCTGAGTGTGTGTATGCGTGCTCTGTTTCCCGCCAGGGTCTGGGAGCTGCAGTTTCCGGGCTTGGAGCTTTCCTTGTGTTTCAAAGCCCCCTTCAGGGTTTACCACCAACCGGGGAGAACAATGGAAAGTGGGCTGCAGCTTGTAAATGAATAGAAAGACGCCACTGACTTTGGGCTACTCTGGTGGGGTAAATGGACTATAAAATGCAATTTTAAGTTAAATAGGTGCTTTATGGACAACACAATATTGATTTTTGTTTCCACAGGTGGACGCTGGAGAATGGTGTGCAGCCCGTGGGTGGGTGTGAGTGTGCAGGCGTCAATTTGGGAAGAATAGAAGGGTGAGTTTAACTGAACATAACTTCCCAGAGAGGACTTAAGGATTAATACCTTCGGTCTTTCAACTCTTCTTAGTTTTGAAATAAGGACTCTTCCTCCTGCTAACCTGCATGCTTTTATTTTTTATTTTTTTAATTAATTTTTAAAATTTCTTTTCAGCGTAACAGAATTCATAGTACCTGCATGCTTTTAAAGCCCTTGTCAACCACTTTCGAAAAAGTCCCCTCCCCCACGCTGGTGACACTTCTGGTGCTCTGCCTCCTCACACTCACCTTCTTTTTCTTGCAATGGGGTGACAAGACAAGCAACTCCTGACATCCAGAAGCAGAAAGATATTGGTGCCTTTCCATCATTTTACCACCCATATCCCATCCACCTCTCCAGAAAAGAAAAATAAGATGTACCAGGTCACAGAGAGAGGACCCTGGGATTCTCCCTCTAAAGTGCTGCTTGAAAGCAAATGTACCTTTGGCTACATATAAATATTTCCAGCATCCTCAAGATTGAAAGGCAGTGCTGGCCCCTGAACCAAGCAGGAAATGAGAGATGTCTTAGTGGCCTCTCCGGGCCACTCCTTTCAAGCCTTTGTAGCAAGTCTTGCATAGCCCCAATCTGAGAGCCCAATATTTTCTAGAATATTCCATTGAGGAAAAGAGTGATCGGATTACCTCATTCACACGAAGAATTTAAAGCATTTGAAGTTAAAAGAAAAAAAGAAAAACCTCGAAAGATAAGCTTAATTGTTGGCAGGGATGGGAAGAAGAAGCATTCTCTTTTAGCCTGCCTATGGGGGAGAATTTGGTGTACTTAAAGTCTTAATCTGTTAGCCCCTTGACTTAATAATTCCCTTTCTAGGACTTAATCTTAATGAAATAATTGGGGATATGTACAAAATTGTGTGCACTTGGATTCACTGTAGTGTAATTTATAATGGCCACAAACCAAACATAACATAAATTTTTTTAAAAAGTGCACTAAGGTTTTATAGAGTCAAGAAACAGAAGCCAAGACAAGCCAGCCTAAGCAAAGAAGTGGGGGTTGGTGACATAAACATGTCCTGTGGGACTGAGGTTCGGAACGCAGTAGGGGAGCCTTGCCTTTGATATCTGTGGCCTGGGACAAGGGGACAAATGAAGGTCCACATTCCAGATGTCTGGTTATTTAAGAGTTATACACCAAGCAGATATTATGTTTTGACATCCTACCTTGGCAAAATGCCCTCAAAACAACCTGGAGTGCTAGACTTCTCAGAGTTTTGTGCCAGAAAATGCTGCACGTGGAGAGCCAGACTCTAGTCCCAGGCCCCTTGGTTCCTGGCCCTGACTTTTCCTGATTCTCTTTTCACTTCCTGGTCTGCCCTGAATCTTAAGGGACCCTGCTTACATATCATGCATGTGTGGACTTACCAGCCCACCCATTCAAGTCCATCCTTGGTCCCTGCAAACAATCATTCTTGCCTACTCTTTGGATATAGGAGTGCATATAACAGCAAGATGACATGTCTTTGAGAGGACAGACCAGGGAGGGGGTCCACACAGACCCTTGAGTGGGCTGGACCATTTGTGCTGGGAATTCAGGGATCCTGGTTACCCCAAGTACAGTCCAGAAGAGAGTATGGGTTTCAGATGGGCACATCTCCTGACCTCCATGGGGAGGACTTGGCTGGAAGAGAGATGGAGAAGAGATCCCAAGACAGGGGACTCCACAGCAGGAGGCTCAAGGCAGGGGTTCTCTCTTGGGGGAAACTCAGGAAAGGACTTGTGTTTGGTTTCCCATGGCTGTCATAACAAAGTACCACAAACTAGATGCTTGAAGCAAAAGATTTATTCTCCCCCAGTTCTGGAAACCAGAAGTTTGTAATCCATGTGTCAGTAGTGCCATACTCATTTTGGGGCTCTAAAGGAGAAAACTTGTTTGCCTTTGCAGCTCCTGGGAACCTCAAGGTGTCCCCTTGGCTTATGTCAGCATAACTGTCATTGTTACCTCTGACTTCACATGGCTTTTTCCTGTCTCTGTGCCCCTCCTTTTCTGATGAGGATATAAATCACTGGGCTTAGGGTCCATCTTAAATCCAGAGTGATTTCATCTTGAGATCTTTAACTAATTACATCTGCAAAGACCCTATTGCAAGGCTATATTCCAAGGATCTAAGTGGACATAAATTTTAGGGGGACACTGTTCAGCCCACTACAGCACTAAAAATGGAAACTGAGAACTGAGATAGGAAAAAGAAATGGAAATTGAAAAATCACAGAGAATCTAAGAAGTCACTTTTTTTTTTTCATCTCTGACCCTGCTTCTCTCTAAAAGTTTATTCCATTCATCTGTGTTTTAGTCAGCTGTTTGTTTCTGCTTTCTTACCCCATGGGAAGGTATGGTTGCCCCCCAGCTGCCGATAATTGTGCACAGCTCCACATAAAACTGGTAATCCATAGGGCCCAATTCCACTTCTGGGAGAGAAAATCTTCTAGGTTGAGCTTAGATCATGGGTCCATTCTAGGTCGATATATTCTGACCAGAAGGATTGTGTCAAACCTGTATCATAGCCATGGAACAAAGACAATTAATTCTCTGGGTTCGACTGTGGACTGAAGGGACACCCCAAACAATATCTAATATACTGAGAATTGGTTAAATTATGCTCTGGTCATAGGAAGGAAGACTGTACAACTATTAAACTACTATGTTTTAGAACAAATGCTAATGGCAAGGCAACATGTGAATAATTAATCAAGTGGGAAAGCAATTTAATTAATTAATTAAGTGATGAAGCAACATATATATCATACTGTACCCATATTATTAATAAACACAAACAGTCACACACCCATAGAGTTAAGGACAGAAGATGATATGCCACAAAATTTACAGCAGTATCACTGGGTGATAGATTAGTCGTGGGTTTTACTTTTTTCTTTTTTTAAAAATTACTTTTACATTGCTTAACATCTTATTAGGTATGTCCAAAGAAGGAATTCTAACACAAAGGAATGATTCTTTAATAATGATTTTGATACATGGTGAAAGAAAATCTGGGATAATAAGTCTAGGGGATATTGATTGGGTATTTGCCAATACACAAAATTTCCTCTTTTTCTGGACTTTCCTGGTCACTATCATCTATCTGTAGACTATGGATTCCAAGGGGAAGCCATATTCTTCCATGTGAACCATTAAGGCAGAGAAGGTCAGTCTGCAGAGAGGAGAGCAAATAATGAAGCTGATGTCAAAACAGGGACAAAGATGACAAACACAAATCTGGACAGCCCTTCAGTGTGATTTAAGCCCTCTCCAAAACCTGTTGTTTAAATGAGCTTGAGTTGATTTCTGTTGCTTGCCAACAGAGAGTTCTGAGCAATCCACATCCTCCACAGTTCTTCCAAATCATAATTCATAAGTGAACCTGGTCTAAGTTCTAAGAAGAGTTCTTGAGAGCTGAGATCCAACCCTCCAGATAAGGCTATGCCCTTGGGTGCCTGAGGCACAAGCTGATGAGTAAGGAAAAAGTAACAAAACTTAGAGATGATGAGAAGGAAGAGATCAGCAGGAGGCAGATCAAAGAGAAAGCCAGGGGAAGGGGGAAAGGAGGGTCGTATGAGGACAGAGTTCTAGAATCTAGAATGCCAACAAAAGTCATTTCAGAAGGCCCCTCATCCCTGACCTTTGGTAATCTTCAATTCATAATTCCATAAACAATGAACTGCCTTTTATGTAGGTCAAATGAGTTCCAAAATTGGTCGAGTTTTTATAGATTTGAACTATTGGGCCATCTAGTTGGCAAGTACATTCAACCCAATACGTCTAAATTCCTTCGCTAGTCATAGAAACCATCCCAAATCTTGGATATCTTGGGGAGATGTTATTTCTTAACACCACCTACTATGGATAACCACAGACTGGGTAGTTGTGTGTGACCATAGTCCAAACCAACATCTCACTAACAACAGATTCCATTTCTCAGTATTTTCTAAGAAAATGTATCTCAGGGACCTTTGAAAAAGTCAAGTGATACTTCTGTATGGCTTTCTCTGATACTAATGTATAACTGTCAGTGTATAAAAATAAATTTCACCTTAACAGACTATGACCTATTGAATGAGAATCCACCAGTCCACGCTGATATAAATAAAATTTTTTTTTAAATGGGAGAGAAAGGAAAGTGGAATGGCAACTAAGAAATGTGGAAAGAATGATGAAATTATCATCTGGCAGACATCACAAATAACAACTAATACAGGCAAGAAACGTCAATGGATGTCAAACCTCAGGGGTATGAGCTTGATTACAAACAGGACACTGATTTAACTGTCAAATCTCTCCTCCCAAATTAATAGTAATGACAAGGAAGAAAACACCAACTTTATATAGTGGAGAAGCCCAGCAGACTGAACTTCAGCCAAGTGATTGAAGTTATGAGCCTCACTGTTAGTCGGACAAATTGATACCTGTGTCTCCTGCTACAATGTATGAAGGGGACACATCCTTTCTGGGGCATTCCTGCCCAAAGTAATGAAATTAGGATATCATCACCAGGAGACGTGAGACACACCCGAATGGAGGGACATTCTACAAAAATATCAAGTTCACGAAAGACAAAGACTCTGGAACTGTTCCATTTAATGGAGGATAAAGGAACAGGACAATTAGATGCAGCATGTTGTCCCTGATTGAACGCTGAACCAGAAAAAACAATTATTGTATTTAGCTACAAACAATATTCTTAGGGAAGTTGAAGAGAAGTGAACAAGGTCTATCAGTGAGATATTATTTAAGTGATTTAGGGGTAAAAAGACACTATTCCTACAATGTAATCTTAGTTCAGAACAGAAAATTATATATCTTATTAGATATGTTATTAAAGATTTATATATACATACACATGCATATATGTGTGTTTATCTCTATTCATCTATCTATCCATCCAGGGGGAATGACAAAACAACCACGGTAAAGACAAAATAGTAACCTTTGAAGAAGCCAAGTGAAACTGTTATGGGGAGTTTTGGTTCTATTGCAAATTTTCTCTAAGTCTAGAATTATTTAAGAATAAAAACAAACACTGCACAAATCCCTCAGGACCAACAGTAGTGGTCCGTTTTCCCTATAGTTGATAAAATGTCTTTTTGTCCCAGCAAGGTGTCAGACTCGACCTCATCATGAAGGTGACTCAGCTCACTTCCCGAGTCCCACTGTTACTCCTCTAGTGGCTTGGCGTGTGTCAGCACTGGCCTCGTCCCAGGCCCTGAGCGCACCTGGAGGCCTTCCCTTGGTGTCCACGTGGGCAGTCGTGGCTTGTCGAGGCTGGAGGCATCCATGGTCCTGACTCAGGAAGCCAGGGGGCTCCTCATATCCTCTTCCCAGGACCGTGGGGACAAGAGGCTACCCTGGGCTGGTGGATGCCAAGGAGATCTCTGCTCCCTTCCAGTAAGGACTCCACCAGGATGCTGAAGGAAGGAGGTGAGCTAGAAGAGGGGGAACATCTCAGCTTTTACCTCTTTTTCCAGGAACAACCTGTCAACCCTCAGAACTTGCTTTTTAAAGTTTTGCTGTTGTTGTTTAAAGTTTTTTTTTTTTTTTTAACTTCTAATCAGGGACACCAGTTGGTTAAGTGCCTGCCTCTGGCTCAGATCATGACCCCAGGGTCCTGGGATTCAGCCCTGCATTGGGCTCCTGCTCAGTGGGGAGCCTGCTTCTCCCTCTCCCTCTGCAGCTCCCCTGCTCCTGCGTGCTCTCTCTCTGACAAAAAAACAAAATCTTTTTAAAAAATTTCTAACCCTACCCATCACTAACCATTAACCTAACCATTGCTATGAAATATTTCTTTTCCTGGGTTCCCTAGCACTTCAGAAAAATTAATTCTTCCCTACTAGAATTCAGAACATACCCTGGCCCCCCTTTCTCTCTCTCTCTCTCTCTCTCTCTCTCACACACACACACACACACGCACACACACACTGAGGACATCTCCCATCTTGGTCTCCCATTACTCACCCAGCACCTAGATCCTTCAGCTTTACTGTTGCTCCCCTGGGGAACCATGACCCTCCCAGCAAATCCTTTACCTCTAGAAAGAAAAAGGAAACCGAACATCGCTGGTTAAGTGTGACATCTGGGGGCCATTGCCAGTCAGGAACACTTGGCAGGGCTCTAGGTGGGACGAGGCAGTGCTGGTTTTCTGGGAAATTATAAATGCCCACTGTAAGATACCCATGTCTGGTGCTGTCCAACACATCATAAACCCTTGGAATTTACATCCTGCTGGTAAATGTTCTTCATAATCGGTTGTCTCTCCTTAGGGTTTTCAATAGGTCCTCCATTGAGGGTAGGAAAAATATATATTGATGTTCCTGAAGGGAAACCAGTGAAACACTTCAGACATGATGCCAGACTGTGCGGCCCTTGCCACGCTGCTGTTCTTCATGGTTTCACTTGGGCAGTGACTTGAAGTGCCAGGAGTCAGCCCTCGGGTACTCAGTGATGAGAGCTCAGAGGGACCCTCCACGAGTCACTGTCTGGACAACGTTTGGGTTGGGATGGAATCGGCAGGATCTCAAGGGTGTAGAGAGACGGTGGTGTCTGGGAAGTGGCTAAGTCTAGAGGCAAAAGCCTACTGGCCCATGGTAACGAGGTGTCCTGTAACTGTGACATGGGGCTCACAGACAGGACGCGCCATCTGGGATGGGAGTGGAAGAGAGACACCAGGGGGCCGGGGAAGTCATAGTAATTTGTGAGAGCAGCAGTGGTTTCCGAGGGACCTTTCAAGGAAAGGTTTTTCCTTGAAATGCTAAGTTCACTTAGAGTTGTGACTGACTGGGCCTGGCTGGTGGCGGGCGAGGGGATGTTGATGGACACCCGACGGGGAGGAAAGCAGGTGCAGGGGACTCGGGTGATGAAATGCTGCACCTGCTTGCTGGGGAAGGGTTTGGTCCCTCTTCAGGAGCCATGGGGCAGGACTGACTACTAGTTAAAGCTATGTGATTTACTGCGATTGTGTTCTCAGGAAGCTGGCCAGAGCTTTTCTTAGTTCACGTTCACATGGATTTCCATTCTGGCCATCTGTTATTTAGAGATGGTATGTTTCAAAGTCAGCCTTGGCGAAACCCCTGGGGCGTGGATCTCGGCCACTGGACATCGTAAAATCCTATGTTGGAGCCAATGGAAGAAGATGCTTTCCAAGACTTGGATGAAGTTTCCCTTTGAAAACTTGTTTTGAAGTGCCTGGAGAATGATAGATCATCTCAGAGAAGAGCTGGAAACTGTTGGGGCCATTAGCTACTGAGCCAGATTTTGCCTTCAAAGTCTGGGCCCAGAAATCTTCCTGGTAAGCAACTTAGTTATTCCCACAGAGAGGTCAAGCATTTACCCAAACTGCAAACTCTCCGAGTGAGTTCTTTAACTTAATATAATGTTTCACCATGCTCAAATAATTTGTCAAATGCGTTCTCGTGTCTCCTTCACAAGAATCTTTAAGAACTGCGTGTTATCTTTCAACGAATATTTCTGCATGCCTCGCCAGCTTTGTACCTGGGGATAACATGGTGGGGACAAATGGGCACGGTCTCTGCCCTCCCAGCTATAGTGTGTTTTGGAAGAAGACAGCAATTATGAATGTTAATTATTTCCAAAGCAGAACAGCAATGTCTTTCGTCCATTTTACTGAGAAAACTCAGGTTCACTGAGGATCAGGGATAATTCTGCATGCCCAGAACTAGAGGAAAGAACTATTACCTTTTCTATTGTGTATCCTCTTTCTCAGAGCATGTAACTTCAATTTGATTATTTTATTAGATAACATTTCTTTGTCACAAAAATGTAAATTCAGGAGAGAATTTGAAGTGTAAAGATAACCAATATTATAGGAATTTATTAAATCTAGACAATTTTCTTCCACTTTTTAAATTTTTTGGCCCATTTTTGTTGTACCAGTAATTTCTGATAAAGCAGAGTCCATTCCATACACTTTGCAAAGACACGACAACTTGGCAAAGGCATGACTAAATATAGCTTCTCAAATCTGTCCTTCTCCACAACCCACTGCCAATTCCCGAAATAGCCATACAAAGAGGACTCACGAGAGTAATTGTTTACTCCTTCCTGCCTACTCAGTGCTCAGCACAATAACGGGCATATAGTTGTTATATAAATAGTGAATAAATGAATGGATCAGTTTTAATATTGTTTTAAAGAAAGAAAACCTTATGTTTTCCTTCTTTCTTCAGGTACATGATCTTAAATTACATGAAACGTCCTGGTTATTCAGTAGAACCTATGCAATCAATAAACACCAATGTCAAGCTGAAATAGTCTTAAGCTTTTATATAATATTTCAGTTAGCCAACCTCATTAAGGAAGGTTGATTTTTAAATAATTTCAGAAATTTTGGGGGGTGCTTGGGTGGCTCAGTAGGTTAAACGTCTGCCTTCGGCACAGATCGTCATCCTGGGGTCCTGGGATTGAGCCCTCCATCTGGTTCCCTGTTCAGTGGGGAACCTGCTTCTCCCTTTCCCTCTTCCTCTCTCCTTGCCCATCCTGTCTCTCTCTCTTATTCGTGCTCTCCCTCAATCAAATAAATGAATAAATAAAAAATTAAAAAAATTGTAATACCTTAATTGTCATAATAGGGTGTTTTTAAAGATCTTTTCCAAAAGGGATGGTGTAGTTGAGAACAAGTTGAATTGTATACAAACATATTTGGAATCATCTTGAAACATGTTTCAATGTGACTGTTCACTGTGTGTCTTTTATATGACTTCAGTTTCACTAGGCTGACGACAACATTCAGAATTTAGAGCCAATATTTTCCGCAGTGACCAGATTATAATTCTGGAAATTTTTGTTTCTACTGGGGGTAAATAAAGCCCTGGGTTAAAAAACAAAAACAAATAAACAAACAAACAAACCAAAAAAACAGCAGCCAAACAAAGAGGAGAGCAGAAGGTGAAGAGCTTTAGTGGAAGATAGAGAAGATAACTTTGGGCAGAAGGCAAGAGAATATATTTTGTGGCCTTTCTAAGAAGTTCTGTGCTTCAGAATTGTTTTGGAAGTGTCATGAATGCCAGAGCAGGTACATGGAGTTCTAAAATCACCATTCAGCTTTGGCCCACTCCAATGGCATGTTCCTCTTGTCCAACAACACCTTGGCTCATGCTATATGGTTGACTCTCTTGGAAATCCAGAAAATGGATGGGATGAAGTCCTGTGCCTACAGTGATTGTCCAGAATTTGTAGCATCAGGCTGTGGTTGGTTCCATTCCTGGATCTTTTGTCCACATGGATGGTAGTTTAAGACATTGGATGAAGTTGAATGAAGTTGATGATGTTGTGAGTTTTTTTTTCTAAATCCAAGAATTAGTTCCACCACCAGAAAGAAATGCTTGATGAAAGATGGGTCAGGGTCTTTCAGAATGTCAGGCTATATTTTGCAGAATAATCTTGTTTTCTTCTTTTATTTATTGCTCAATAAACTGAATGTTCATGGGAAAGAATTTGTAGGCATCCTAGTATTTGTCTTTGGAATGTGTTTTCCTACATATGGTAGCACACAGCATCTGCATAAGAGGACTGAAGACAGAAGTCTTTTACTGCACTTCATCATTACACATATAAGAAAACTTCAGGACAGAGAGCTTAAGGAACTTGTTCAAAGTAATCAGATTAGTTGTTAGCCAGAGCTAAAACCCAGGATTCAACATTCCCAGTATTTCATGTATAATTTCATAAGCCCGTGCAGACATTCCAAATCAGATTCCTTTCTCTCTCCCAAGCTCAATCTTGATTTGAGTATCATTTTTTTCTGGAACTAATTACAAATTTATAGTTTAGGCAACAAGCCAGGTCCAACTATTATTGCTTCAGGCTCTATCAGGGTAAATATAGGGAGAGATTTTCTGACTATGTCCTGCGAATCCTCCTCAGGGGTCACGCGGCAAATCCAGCTCATGTGAGTGTCTGCATACGAGTGAGTGTATGGCTCCTGTTCCCACGTGTGGATGAGTGTGAGAGAGGCCAGGCATCTTCTTCTCCAATTTTGACAAGATTACTTTCTTCTTTACCTACTTATATATTGGGCTTCTGGTAAGATTATTTTTTGGAAAAACAAGAGATAATATCTGTGGTGTTGGGTCTTCCTGTCATACCCCTCAGCATATCCCAAAGATGCCTTCTCCTGAATCCCAGGAGGAAACATCCTCTTTTTTTTTAAAATTTATTTTTATTTCTTTTCAGCGTAACAGTATTCATTGTTTCAGAAACATCCTCTTTTAAATGTAAATCATTCTTCATGGTATAGAGTCTATACTCCTGACATTTCTGAAACTTTGGGCTTTCTGGTCCACACGCCCATTCATTATGTAGTGGCTGGTTTTTATTTGTTGGCTCACTTGCTTGTATGTTTAATGATCAAGATGGTTAACAGACATTTAAATACAGGTTCATTTTATTGTTTATGCATTAATGAAAGTCAAAATGTCACAATGGAGCAATACTTTGGTTTAGAGAATTTATTACTTTAGGTCATAAGCTTGGCTCCTTCAGAATAACACATCAGAGAAAGCCACATCAGGATATTACTTCCGATAATAAATGTACAGACTGGACCATCTCTATCTTCAAATTGTAGACCTGAGTAGAACATTATGGGCATCTTTTTCCCCTACCCTGCCACATCCCCAACACACCTTTCAGCCTGAAAGCAGGTCCTGGCTTGGGAGAATAGAAAATATGGGAAGTATGAGAATTTAAGAAGCAAATTCAGATTTAAAAAAAAAATGACTTGATGTTTCTAGCTTATGCTTAAGTGAATAACACAGGTGAAGGTATCTGAAAATCATCTCTCATTTATGCATTTGGTTTTGCTGGCTCTGACTCAAGGCAAACAACCAAGGGAGAGGTAACCCAGACAGTTCTTATGACGTGATTTGCTATAACAAGATAGACTAATTAGCTCTATCCTAAGAGTTCATTCCGAGGTTGGAAACACCATGAAAGCGATGGAAACTGAGTTGGGAGAGGAGCTGTTATTCCAAAGGGAGGCCAGACACAACCGGCTGGTGATCTGCAGGAGAGTTGCTGAAGACAAACTGAGCCTATGTTATGAATTTAAACAAAATAAAGGAATGAAGCATTAGGATTTGGAATCAAGCCATCTTGCTTCTGATTTGTGTGCTTGGAACTAACCCAATAAAGGCACAGAGTATACGTCACAGGCTTTTTACAGGCAAAAATTGCGTCTTATTAACTTCTACGTATCTAGAGCCCAATATAGAACCTGACACATTGTAATCCCTCCTTAAATGTTTATTGTTTCTGAGTAAATAAATGAATGCTTAATGCAAGCAGATGTATATGTACGTTTCTCTACCAGAGCAACTGACTATTATGTTGAGTCAGATTCCGTGGCATTACGTATGAAATGAGATGCCTGTTTCATCTGCTATGCATTGGTACTGACCATCCTGAACAAAGAAATTGGCCTTCTCTGAATTCCGATGCACTTAGAGAGAAATGGAGATAAATATTTAACCACCATTCCCTGTGCCGTTGTGGATCTGTGTGGGATTTGTGAGCTGGCTAATTGAACTCTGAATGTGTAAATTCAGCTACTCATCTCCCAGCAACAGAAGAGGTTGAAGTTAGTACAGAAAGAACATTCTTTTTCGTCACCCAAAACGTAAAACAAAACAAAAATCGGTAAGACTGTTTTAAGGGTTAGAAGGAGTGTTGGTACAAATCCACTAATTTTATGATGAACCATCGACATTTGCGCAACTCTGTGCTTATAAAGTTGCATCAGAAACTCGTTAAAAAACAACAACCATGTGTACATTTTGCTGTTAAAAAGAAATTAGGTACACATATTTCCTAATCCATGGATTTCCTATTCGCAGAAGGGGCTAAGTCAGGAAAGAAAAAGTCAGCCATAGAAAGGCATTATATTAGCCAAATGAACCAAATCAGAAAAGGAGAACACTATTTGTAATTTAACCAGCCAAGTTAAACATGACACGATTACAGCAATCTTTGGGGACTGAGTTAGTAGTAATTGTGCCATGTTTAACTTGGCCAATTAAGGACCGAACCCTTTTTCTTAATTGCCTGTTCCAAAGCAATCACACCTTTGCACTCAGAATTTTTTTCAGCTTGCCATTTTGAATTTAGGTATTTTACTGCTTAATGGATGTATGTGTACACGTACCTATACCTAAATATTTGCACATAATACAACATTAATATGCATCGGTATTGGGCAGAATAATTGGCTTCTTATTCTAACAGGCTGTTTAACCGGATCAGGGTCATATATGTTTTTACATGTCCAATAACTCCCAACATCTGAAGAAAATATCTAAGCTGTGAAATATATGGCCTAAGGGAAGATTCCTGGAAAATAACTAATGTAACTTGGGAGAGAAAAAAACAACCTCAATTAGGGTTCCCATATCAAGAAAAAGTCGAGAAGAGAACCACAGTTTCGTGTTTCTATCGACTACGAGGGCATCTTCATTTGTTTTGTCACCATGAGTCCGTTAATATTTACTGAATACTCATTCTGTGCAGAGAACTGCTCTTAACTGGGCCCCCCCCGGGTGCTTCCAACCAAAGCCCCAGAAATGATCCCTGTTTCAAGAAGCATCTAAGAAGAAAGCAAGAAGAAACCCGAGTGGTATGGGGTGTAAATACAAGGGACTAAAAGCCGAAATCAGCTACTCAACTTTCTACAGTGGGATAAAAAAGTCTTAGACATAAGCTTGAGCATTAAGACTTACAACTCAGAAAAGGAGAAAAGAAAACATTTGGCCACAGGACACGGGCATCGCTCTTTGAACTGAGTCTTATGGAGTTAGTCACCAAAAAAGGGCTTCTGGCGGAGTCCAGGAGAGTGAGCACTGGAAAGAAGGGTAAGAGGCCTTACAACTAGAGGAAATGAATGAAATTTACCTTGGTAGAAAAACAACAACAGCACAGGAGATGCTGTAAACTAAAGGAAATATATGTTTCTAATACCTTTAGGAATTAAGAACAGATGTGTCTTTTACATGGATCTGTATACATAGGCTACAGTAGACTTCCATTTTCAAGATCTAAGGACATTTTCTGCCTAAAGAAAAAGGTGGTTGCTTAAGAATTTTGCTACCATGTTGTATGCATTATGGTTTTTTTACATTCAACTTTCTTGCACACACATTCCATTCTTCACGAAGACAGAAACCTTAACACTGTCTTGTGTTCTGACCAGTGCAAAGACTTGGTGACAGAGGCAGGTCGTCTGAGTGGAGGGTGAGGTTATGGCCGAAAGGAAGTGAAAACTCTTGACCTGAGGCAGTGTGGTGGGCGTGGTGGGGTGTGGTGGGACCACCAGACCCTCAGCACCCTGGTTCTCTCGTCGTGTGAGACATTCCACAGAAGGGGTAGCATGGAGGAGGAGGCATGAGTCAGATGAAAAAATGCTTAAAAGAGAAATAACTTTGTGACCCGTAAGGGAGAGACATGCAGAAAGGAAAAGTCAGTGACACATAAAGGGCTGTGTAAATGGTGTTGAATGAACAAAAGTTCTGTTCTCTAAGTCTTTGCCTTCCATTAAGTATATGAGTGTAGTCATCATGTCTTTTCATTCTGGTGATTTTTATTGATACCTTGGGGCCTTGCTGGGCTGGAGGGACTGGTCCTCCCAGCATTGGCCAATTCCTGCAGATAGTAAACAACTCACCCAATAAGCAAGCACACCTGTGTGAGCAAACCAACCAGTCCAGAGCCCACACCCTCACCCACGTCCTCTACGGGGCAGTCACACTCCAGGCCACCATCTGATTGCCCTTGCCTTCCTGTGATCGGTACCACGGACCAAATGTTTGTGTCCTCACAAAACTCATCTGCTGAAATTGTAATCCCAGTGGGATAGTATCTGGAGGGACTTAATGAGGTCATAAGGGTGAGGCCCTCATGAATGAGATTAGCGCCCTTCCAAGAAGAGCCAGAGAAATAGCTTGCTCCCTTTCTGCTCTGTGAGGACACAATGAGAAGTTGCAGTCTTTGCCTGGAAGAGGCTCTCACCGGAACCCAATCCTGCCGGCACCCTGATCCCAGATAGCCAGCCTCCAGGACCGGCAGAAAATCATGTTGGTTTTAGCCACCTGGTCTATGCTATCATGTTCTAGCAGCCCAAATTGATGAAGACAGCTGGGTGCTAAACAGCTGGGGACAGTCCCTCTGCTTTAGAGCTTGAAATGATTCAAGCAAGCCAACATCCTAAACCTGCTCACCCTGCCCCACCCTTTTCTCCAGGCAGAAACCACGATAAATGTGCATGTCTGTGGTTTCCCTTTATCCTTTCTGTCTCCTGACAGATTTCTGCGGCTTCCCCTGGGACCTCCCCTGGTCTCCAGCCTGTGGCAGGACATGCCGCCTCCTCCTGGGAACCGTAACAAGCCATCTGTCCAAAAGCAAGCATATCCTGGTCCGCTGGCCTCACCCTATGTGAATAATAGAAAAGCTAGATTTTAAACAGTGAGTAATATGCAAATGGGAGATGGGAAAAGGCCATAGGGAAAGGGAAACAGAAGAAAGTGAAGTCTCAGTTGAACAGTGCAGCCGGGGACAATGGGAGACAGAGGCCATGTGGGAGGGTACCTGGACAGCACAGTCCCGGCTCCAGCCACTGTGAACCAAGGACCCAAATGAAAGATATCTGAAAAACAGAACTAAAGCTGCTTAGGCAAATCTTGCTCTTGTATTTCTTTTCTTGCCTTACAGTTTTCTTGTATGTGATTTCCCGGTAAGCACGTTTTTGTCTTATGGTCAGAGAGCTAGCAAGAGTTGGTACGCTTAATTGTCCTATATTTCAGATACTCCTGGGATTGCTCAGATGAGGAGAGGGCAGTGGTGGGCTAGAGAAGGGGGCCCAGGGGAAGGGAGAAGGATATGCCGACCATGGAAACTTCCTGCCACCTGTCACTCTGTTACACTAATGCTGTCATCACCTTCTGAAAAATCACATCCAAGCACGGCCCTGTCATATTTTAAACACTTTGATTTCCACTGCTACAGCGTCTGGCGTGCAAACACGTCCTCAGTGGACTTGGAACCTACTTTTCCGGGACTTCCACCCAGTTGACTTACTAAATCTTCAATTTCATGGAATCGTTCACCATTTCTTGAACAGATCATGCCTTTTTAACCACGGGAGCATGAACAGAAGACCAGTGGAGGATTAGGAAATTCATCTTATCTTAAAAGATGGACCAAACTCTGTTCACCAAACAGGTAAGGCTGAGAAGAACAGGACTGGAAAACATGGTTTCCTTTCAATGGTGAATCTGTTCACTTATACACTATTTGCTACAGGGAGACTGGAGACGTAAGGGGTGTCAAGGCTTCCCTCCATGACTTTTATTTTATTTTTTATTTTTTTAAAAGATTTTATTTACTTATTTGACAGACAGAGATCACAGTAGGCAGAGAGGCAGGCAGAGAGAGAGGAGGAAGCAGGCTCCCTGCTGAGCAGAGAGCCCTATGTGGGGCTCAATCCCAGGACCCTGGGGTCATGACCTGAGCCGAAGGCAGAGGCTTTAACCCACTGAGCCACCCAGGCACCCTCCCTCCATGCCTTTTATAGTAGGGCTAAGGCACAGGTCAAGGAATGTCAAGTTCTGATTCACCACAAGGTAGAGGGCATCTGTAAATACAGTTCTCTTCCTCCAGCCTGAATTCTGGGAAGGATTGAAGCCCCTCCCTTTGATTCTAAGAGTGAAACACACACACAAAAGAATGGAGTTTCTCCATTATCCTTAGCAAGTTAACTCTTTATTTAAAAAATCAATCTTTTTTCCCCATTGCTCATGTCCAGGATGGGAACCATAGGGTGGTTAGCAATAATAAGTTATTATTTAGAGGGGAACAAGTGCATGAATGGATGGATCCTAGGCGGAAAGGAGAGACTTTGACACCTTTATAATGAAGATCAAAAAATAAGCCATTTTGATAAAGACTCTCACATGCCTAATGTCATGAAATTCTCAAAACAACCCTGGGAGGTGGGATTATTCCCACTTTTCTCATAAGAAAACTGAGGATACGAGAGATCAGATCAACTCCCTGTATGCACATAACTGGTATGTGACAGCTTCAGGACGGGACCCAAGTCCTTCGTCTCTAAGCAGATGATCCCAGAGCTTCCGGTTAGTTTCAAACACATACTCATCCTGTGAAGATGGGAAGATAACTAGGGAGGGAAAGAATAGGGGTATGGTTACCAGGTTTTACTCTGCCTAAAAAGGAACTAAGTTCATATTCAAAGATATAAGTAATGCCCATGAAGCAGTAAGAAAAAGACAGAGAACCCAAAAGAATGAGGGACAAAAGTTATAAATATACAATCCGTGAAAGAGAAAGAGCCTCAGTGTTTCTAAGAATCAGAAGACACATATTAAATTGAAGGGATGTCTGGCATCCAACATGGTAAAACTCCAGGAAGTCTGATGATATCAAGGACTGCTGAGGACAGGAGGAGATGACATGGGGACCATTGTACACACTCCTGATGGGACAGTGTGTCCCATCACACTGGGGGTAGTCACTTAGGAAGGTGGTTGTCAGTTTTTATTAAAGTTTAAGATGCATATTTGGTATGATTCAATGGTGGTCTGCAAAGTGGATTCTGTGTATCTCAGGGGATATGCATGACTCATTGAGTATTGGCAAAGTAGGATCACTTCTATTTATGTTTAACTTTATGTCACCCTCTATAATTCCTTTTTGAGAGCCTGTTTTGTGGAGAGCCCTAGAGAGCACCTACTAAGTACCCTTTTAGGGCAAAAGCACTGGTTCCCAGCTGGTAGAAAGGTTGGCTGCCAAAGGCTCATAGCTGAGCACCTGGGGAATTGCCCTCTGCCCTGGGGAGCCACCTCGCCCATCCTGGGCAACCTGTACCTAATGACTGGCCAGGATGGGGGTTGGCCTCATCCCTTGCCTCAATTCTAGATGGTTCTAAAGGGCCATCCCAGCCCCTGAACTCCTGAGGGACCAGCACTCTTTAACAAGTGCATTGTAGTTGGCCTTCTGTCCGCCTGCCCTACTTTCCCTCCTAAAATTCCTGCATGCAAATCTCAGGGCCTCAGTGTCTGTTTCCTGGGGAACTGACCTAAGGGAGTTGGACAATGCACACACTGGTGTACAAGCACATCCATGTCACTTACAAATATTTAAATGTACATCTAGTTTCGGTACCTGCTCAAAAATGTGTTTTACTGATAGGGGTGTCCGACCACAACATTCAGAGATGATGGCCCATTGTGAGTTAGGTGGTGAAGCCTCAAAACTCGTATGTTGAAATCCTAATCCCCAACCCTTCTGAATATAACCTGTTTGGAAATAAGGTCATTCCAGCTGTAATTTGTTAACATGAGGTCATATGGAGTAGGCTGGGCCCCTAATCTGAGCCGTCCCTTTTATAAAGGCGTCCCTTTTATAAGGCGTCCTTATAAAAGGGAACTGTAGACACAGAGATGCCCACATGGGGAGGACACCATGTGAAGGCTGGAGTTATATCCCCACAAGCCAAGGAGCTACCAGAGGCTAGCAAAGAGGCCTGGACAAGGTCCTTCTGTGGTGCCTTCCACAGGAGCAGGACCCTACTGACCCCTCCATCTTGGATTTCTAACCTCAGCAACTGTGAGATGTGACGCTTCTACCGTGTGTGGTTCTTTGCTCGACTAGCACTAGCAAACCAATCCAATGCATGAAAGAAACAGTCTGAAAGATGCTCGGGGATGTGCTCTTTGCAAATTCACAGTCACAAAGCAGAAAAAAAAATTACGAGCAATTGAGATATTCACCAGCAGCTAAATAAAATATAGCATATTCATGTTACGGATACTTAGCCATGGTTTAAAAGAATGAGATGGGCTTCATCACAGTGACACAAAACATTTGGCAAACGCTCTTACTTAGTCCAAAAAGGATGGAGCTGAATGATATGCCTAGAACAATACCACTTAATTTATGTTTAAGAAATAGAAAAAGAATGCTGCATCCTTTTATAAATGTGTCTTTGAATATGAGTACACAGAAAAAGGACTAGGAGGATATGCTTTTAACTCAATTAATTAAAAAAAATTATTTAGGTGCTTTAGTCCATAAAATGCAGATTCCAAGGGCCCTGTCTCCAGGGATTCTGACTCAGTAGGTCTAGGGTGAAGGCCAGTGATTGTTCTTTTTCTTTATTTTAAAGGTTTTATTTATTTATTTAGAGAGAGAGAGAGAGAGAAAGAGTGTGAGGGGGAAGGTAGAGAGGGAACGAGGGAGAGAATCTCAAGCAGACTCCCCACTGAGGGCAGAGCCTGACCTGGGGCTCGATCTCAGGACCCTGAGATGGCGACCTGAGCCTAAATCAAAAGTCAGGTGCTTAACCGACTGAGCCACCCAGGCGCCCCGGGATTGTCGTTTTTATTATACATCCTGAAGTGACTGCCAGGCTTTGGGTAACCAGATACTTGAATAAGAATCTAAGAAAATGCAAGCACGCTCATTTGACTAACAAAGCTGATTCCTGAAGCCTTTTCACAGTTTTGATTGAGGAGAAAGGAAGGAGAAGAGGTCATGTGGAACATATTTTGGCTCTGGGAGAGTGGTCCTGATGAGCAGACCTCCAGGTGGCAAGGGCGTGTCGAGGGCGTGTCGAGGGCGTGTCGAGGGCGTGTCGAGGGCGTGTCGAGGGCGTGTCGAGGGCGTGGCGGCTGCCCGTCCAGGATCTCAGCTCTAAGGAGCAGCCTCTCCCCCTGCCCATTCCTCACGGCTTCCCATATGCTTGGTTCTCTAGTTTTTAACTGTATTTTGAGAATTGTGTCATAAATAATTTATCCCCCAAATTAAAAATGTTTTTCTTTCAGTTAAAGTTTTCTGTGTGACTTGAAAAGGTGGTATATCTAGGCCTCCCTCTCTCCCCACTCTGCACACCACTCGGGTTACTGTTCCTTGTTCACGTTCCTGTAAGTCTTTACACGTACACGATCATGACAGTTCTAACAGATCGTGGGTGTGTGTCTGTGTGGCTTCCACCACGAGCTGCAGCCTCCTCATTGCAGTGAGCAATCGTGTTTGGCACCATGTTAAGCACATATCATTCACTTATTCACTCATTCATTCATTCGTTCACTCATTCATCCATTCATTCGCTCACTCATTCATTCATCAATTCACTCATTCATTCACTCATGCATTCACTCATTCATTCATTCATTCATTCACTTATTCTACAGACATTTGAGGAGAGGCTATTGTATGCTGGGCATTCTGCCAGGCACTGGGAAGACAGCTGTTAAAAAGAGAACAGGTTTTGTCCTTAGAAGGCTACACTCTGGCAAAACAAGTCATTGTTAGTTGGACTGAAAAATCCCTCTCAGTCTCTACAATCTGATGAATGAAGTCACCAAAATGTGTGATAAATTAATTGTAAAATAAGACAAATGTTTTTGACATGGAAGGACTCGATGACAAGAAGAGACTTTCAGATGTTCTTCAGAACATAGTCTATTGAGGACTAAGATGTCAACCATGCCTACTACCAGCACTCACCCTCCTGCTTCCAAGTCAGGTTAGTGCTATCTGAATTTCGCTACCAGGCTCCAGAACGGCCCGGCCAGGTCTGGGGTCCCACAACCAGGGACCTGGTAGCACCATTACCAACATCATCGTATGTATGACTCAGGGACCCCTGGCCTCATTTTGGGAGAACATACTGAATATGGTAGGACTTTGCCTTTGAAGCACTTAGAATAGAAGAAACAAGAAAAAGCCAACATATACTTTCATTCGTTATTCCCTTCAACTAGAGGAAGGTGGTAGAACAAAAAGCCAGAGAGCTTAACAGGTAAAGCAAATAGGAATAGTGAGGCAAGGATATCATCACAGATGCACCTTCCAGAGGCCTGGGAGAGGGAAGGAGAGAGGAGGAAGATGGGGGGGGGGCAGGAGGGAGGTGGGAAAGTGGCAAAGGGACGGGAGTGGGAAGGGTGGAGGCGGACAGGGAGTGGCTGGGGAAGGAAGCAACAGTCTGTACTTGTGAGCTCTGCCATCATCTCATCAAATAACGGACACATATCTGTCCTGTAAGCTGCACAGCAGGCTTTGACATGAGAACACTGAAGTAAATCGAAGCTTCTAGGTCCCCTGGGCTGCCTAGGTGGGCCCACTTGCCTGAGGCCACAGCCGCAGGACTGTAGGCACAGTGCTGCTGAAGGAGCCAGGACCGCAGCTCAGCCCTCTTTCCCTGAGGACGGGAGACGCCTGTGGTCCCGTCCATCAGGTATCCGCAGGGCACTGTGGTCATGCCCTGGGAGTCTCTGCAGGGATGCAGGCTGGTCTTGTGTTTTCCCAGTGTTTTTTCCTAACAGTAGCACATCTCTTTTAGCCTGTGTAGCAACTTTGTGCAGCTCCAAAAAAGGAGGAACCCTTCTGCCCAGACGGATTAGAAAAAGATATCCCTTCCTTGGGGTCTGTGAACTAAGCCCCAGGCAGGGGCTGGGGCCCCGGGGTGGCCCGGGCTGTTTTCTTCTATTTACGTCCCAACCACAGAGCCATCGTGGGGCTGGTAGGGCTCTGCACGAGGGAGAGGGAGCAAGTGGAGGCTAAGGAGCCAGGCCCAGGCATCCGTCTGGGTGGAAGGGCAGTTTGAATTTTCTCCATGATGAGGAGAGTAAACCACATCAGGCAGCAAGTCTTCTCTTTCAATATCGGGCATTGAATTATTCAAAAGCGCTTTGATTGGGAAGCTGGTCGGCCCCACTCCTATTAATCAAATGGCCAGAGCATACACTGGCTTTCAAAAGGTAGTTAGAAATGAATTTTATCCTTTAAAAACTGAAAAAAAAAGATGAAGTGCTTACCAGAAATCTAAGAAAGAAAGACAGTCATAATAACTGGCGAAACCTTTGTATTGAGGCTATGCCGATCTGTGAGGGGTTCAAAGTCTCTTTCTGTATTTTTGAATGGACTCGCGCCTCTGAGCCCGCCTGTGAGATAGTGTGGGCAGGTATTATCATTCCCATTATGGCAAGAACAGACGCCGAGAAAGGAAATGCTTTGTATGAGCTCACGTAGCACATTAGAGTCTGAGACAGACGAAGATTCGGCCTCCTGCTGCCCAGTCCTGACAAAATCACTGGGTCTTGTCTTCACTCGAAAGTGACCCAAATGGAAGCAGAAGAAAGACCCGCATGGCTTCTGAGTCTGTCTTGGATGAGGACATTCGCCAGCTGAAATGAATGACGCGCCGTTTATCGTTATTAGTAAACGTCTCAGCGCCCACATCACAGACACCTGCCTAAGACAGATGCACAGGACTGACCAGCGTCCAGAAGAAACAGGTGAGGCCAGACTCAGGGTCCCAGGATGAGGGACACCACAAATGCCTGAATTACTGATTAGACATTTGTCTGTTACTAATAATAAATGTTCACTAGGCATTTTCAGGGAACTGTTTTCAGGGAACTGTGTTCCGTGGTTAATGTAATTTGTCTCTTAAAAGTCTTATCACAACCTTGTAAAGGAAATATGATTGTCCTCAAAGACCACAGATGTTAGAGGATCCATTAGTCCGTGCAGACATGGATTCTTTTCTATATCCTTGCAAGAACTAACAAATGTTGCTGTCTATGAGTGAAATCAACTGTATTCAGGTTTTCCAGAGAAACGGAACCAATAGGATATATATTTATATATATGTATGTATATATATATATATATATATAGAGAGAGAGAGAGAGAGAGAGAGAGAAAGAGAAAGAGAGAGAGAGATTTATTATAGAAATTGGCTCTTGTGGGTATGGCTAAGGAGCCTCATAATCCACTGTCTGCAAGCTAGAAAACCAGGAAAGTGGCTGTACAATTCAACCTCAGTCTGTAGACATGTGAATCAGGGGGCCAATGGTATAAATCCCAGTCTGAGTACAGAAAGTCCCAGAACCAGTAGCATCGATGTCTAAGAGCAGGAGATGGGCATGCCAGTTCAAGCAGGGACAGAGAATTTATCCTTCTCTACTTCTTCATCCCATTTGGGCCTTTAGGGGATGCATGCCCACGATTGTGAGAGGCTGCCCTCTTTATTCAATTTACCCATTCAAACACTAATCAGTACCAAAGACATCCTTATAGACCCACCCGGAATAATGTCTCCCCAGTTCTCTGGGCATCTCTTATCCCAGTCAAGATATCACAAGAAATTCCCACCAACAGTGTAAAAGGGTTCCCCTTTCTCCACATCCTCTCCAACACACGTTGTTTCCTGTCTTGCTAATTTTGGCCATTCTAACTGGTGTGAGGTGGTATCTCAATGTGGTTTTAATTTGAATCTCCCTGATGGCTAGCGATGATGAACATTTTTTCATGTGTCTGATAGCCATTTGTATGTCTTCATTGGAGAAGTGTCTGTTCATATCTTCTGCCCATTTTTTGATATGATTATCTGTTTTGTGTGTGTTGAGGAGCACTGGGTGTGTTGTAAAACTATGAATTATGTTACGCTGGAAAGAAATGAAATTAAAAAAATGTATAAGATATCACAAGAAATTAACCATCATGTCAATTTACTTTCCCACCAAAAGTTCTCATGAAATAGAACAGATTAGACTAGATAACATTAGAGGGCATCCCAGACAGTGAAACAGTTGTTTCAAATGTGTGTGTGTGTGTGTGTGTGTGTGTGTATGCACGTACTGCTGGGTGATGATGTAGTCTGTTCACTGTAGGTCACAGCAGAGAAGCCGGAGAAGAACCAACTTAGGGGCACAGTCCTCTCTTGTCACTCAGCTTCCTGAGCTTGGCCTTCTTCCTGCACATGCCTGCTTCAAAAAAATATTGTGCATCTTGGAACCCACCTAGTGGCATTGATGACATGTTTGCTGGAGATGGACAGCAAAAACTAGAAATCTTCCCGTTCACTCCTCCTGCCTCCTGGGTTTCAGCTCGTCTATGATTTTGAATTACATGTGAACCTCGTTGCAAGGGTCTGTGTGAGCTGAAGCTGTGGAGGCAAGCCCAGAGTCCACCAAGAGGAGGGAGAGAGGCTACATCATTAATAATTCAATCACTGAGGCTTGGAGCAGGCTTGGAACCGGCCAGAGTAGAAGGAGAACTTTTACACCTTAATCCAAGGCCATCAGAGGCTTCGGTGTTAGTGAGTGAATTTATGTCTGAGTTAAGCTGGCTGAGAGCATGAGACACACAGTCAATCTAATTCAGAGGCAGTCAGAATATGACCCAGGCTCTCTTCTACTGCAGTCAGGGTTAGTGGTACCTGGGGAGCGTCTGGGCTGCAGCAGAGAAAGGAGAAGCAGGAGGTCCCGCTGGGAGGAAGGAGACTGAGTGCAGATACACACGTCTGAGAGAGGATGCTCCTGCCCCCAGACCCATTTTCAGAGGCCCAGGGGTGAGGGCACAGCAGAGAGAGAAATGTGAGTGCACCGGTAATGGGCAGGAACAGGGATGGGAGACAGCTGGGCTGGGTGCAATTCTTTCCCTCTCCTCTGTCTCAGTCAGCTCAGGCCGCCAACACAGAATACCATGGACTGGGTGACCTAAACAATAGATCTTTATTTTCCTAAAGTTCTGGAAGCTGGCATCTAAGAGCAGGGCACCTGCATGGTCAGATTCTGACGAGAGACCTCTTCCCGGCTTGCTCATGGCCTCCTTCTTGCTCTGCATTCATGTGGCTGAGAGTAAGCAAGCTCTCTGGGGTCTCTTCCTACAAGGCCATGAACCCTATAGGATCAAGACCCTAGCCTTATGACCTCATTTAACCTCAGTTCCTTCTGTAAAGGTTCTATCTCCAAACATAGCCCCACTGCAGCTCAGACTTTGACGTATGGATTTCAGTGGAGGGACACAATTCAGTCCCTAGCATCCCCTTCTAACCTCCATGGGCACACACCTTAATACAACACAGATCCCTTTGTCTCTCATTCACAACAGCAAGGACTCATGGGAGCCCTGCCACAGAATATAGGTGTAACCGGGGTGGAGAAGGTTGTTATAGATGTTAATGGTGCCCATCCCTTGGCAGGAATGGAGACTCAGCCGGGTGAGCTAGGGAGAATTACCTGATTCTGTCATGAATTTCCTTTCCATTTCCCATTCAGGCAATCATCCTTTTGTTTCCCCCAGAACTAAGATGGAAAAAAACAAAACAAAACAACAACCCAAAAAAGAAAAACAAAAAAACCTCACAAGCATACGTTATATAGATCTCCAGGGGGGAGGCTTATTGGGGTCTTTCAGTCTCTAACTTATAACATGTCATGAATACTTGGATTTTTAACCAATGTCATGAATGACTTCGTAATTTAAAAAAGTAACACTTTATAAAAACAGCATAAAAACACTTATAAAAACACACAGAGTAATAACAAGCAATTCACTGAGTAAAGTACACAGGGGCGATGGAAACTCTTGGCTCATGTTCTGGGAAGGGCTATGAAATGGTGGGACCTGAAGAAAGGGATGCCTCTGTGGGGGCTCTTTTCCAGTCTACAACATGATTTCAGAGGGAAGAGTAAAAAGACCCTTTCTCTCCATGACAAGAAAGTCAGGGAAACACTCTGGGTATGATTGAAGGTCGTGATGATGCCCACCTGGGCTTCTGGCTGGAGGTGATCTTGGCCAGAAGCCACCCTAAAAACTTCTAGAACACAAGTCATGTCACTGGATTGGGCTCGGGGCTGGCTTCTTGGGATGCAGTCCGGCACCTGACTCCCTTCCTTCACCCCAGGAGAGTGGCTGAAGTCTGGGACTGGTCCCTCTGTGTCCCGAGTACAAATAAAGCATCTTTTCAGTTGGGCAAGTCGTCCCCAGACCCGGGAGTGGAAACCAGCCGTGGAGCGATGGAAGGGTTTTATTGGAGCCCGAAGTGTGGGGAGCCGGAGGCTGGGCCCGGTTTTTTTAAACTATAGCTCTTCCCTACTGCCCCCTTGTTCTTGCCAGGGCTATTCTCAGCCTGCATGAAAAGCTCCAGGGGCAGAGGGGAGAGCTTTAGAAAGGAGACATGAGTCCAGATCCAGGAAGGGGGTGCCTCTGTTCTCACTTCGCAGAAAGGCTTGGGACCAGTGGTCGTGTAAAGCACACACATTATGGAGAAACTTGGGGCTCCACGTGCCGTGGCTGCTGAGGACCTGGGCCGAGTTCTGCTGCAGCCAGCATTGAGCCCCATGTTTGGGAATGGGCTCCCTTGTGCATTGGGGGAATAACAAAGTCCTGGCGGGAGGGGCCTCATTTCTGCAGGTGTTCTCAGCGCTTCTCTGCCAAATAGCTCTGGATCCTTCCAGCCACCCAGATAGCCCCCAGGTTCCGGAGATGTATCTCTACAGAGAAGCAGCACTGCTGCTGATAAACCCGCTCCCGCCCACCCAGCAGCAGAGGCAGATGTCCTCTCCAGAGTGCAAACCCCAGGAGGGGAAGGGCTCTGTGATCCCCGAGAAGGATCCAGCAGGGCCTGGCTAACAGTCCCATGCTGTCTGTCTCCCTGGGTCTCCTTTGGTTCCCTTTGTCTCATTGGCTCGGAGGAGTTGGTGAATCCACACTATGGGTAAACAAGGTGTGTCCCACGCTGGCGTCCTGGTGCACCTCAGGGCCAGCGCCAGGGGTGGTCCACCCTCCCCACTCCCTTGCCAGCTGCAGGGAGCTCTCTCTGTAGGCAGCAAAGCCCATGATGAAACAGGGGGCTCAGCGATCAGCCTGAGGCTAGGTGCCACGGCCCAGGGGCTCTCCATTCCTGGATGGGGGTTAAGCATGCCTGACATGGACAGTGGCAGACTCGGAGGTTTCCCATGTGTATGAGTTCCCTGTGGCTGCTGTAACAAATTACCACAATCTTGGTGCTTGAAGCAGCAGAAAGGTACGCTCTGCCAGGGCTAGAAGCCAGAGGTCCAAATCAGAGTCAGCAGGGCCACACTCCCTCTGGAGGCTTGAGGACAGGATCCTCCCTGGGCACCTCCAGCTTCTGGTGGTTCTGGGGGGGTCCTGGGCTTGTGGCCACCCCACTCTAGCGTCTGGCTCTTCTTCCCATCACCGTGGCTTTGCCTCTCCAGCCCATCTCCCTTTACCCTCCGCCTTTCTCTGACAAGGACACTTGTCACTGGATTTGGGACTCACCAAGCAATCCGGGATGATCTCATCTCAAGATCCCCAGATTCACTGCCACTGCGAAGAGCCTGTCCTCCTCTCAAGTCAGATTCGTAGGCTCCAGCGGGTACGTTTTGGGGACCATCACTCAGGCCACTGTTCTGTGGTGGTCATGTGTTGCCTGGAAGGGAAATCAAGCCCTAGAAGGCAGAGGAGGCCCACTTCGATGGGGAGAAGGTGGGAGAACCGGGAGCTGGTCAGCCGTGCATGTGAATTTCCCCTTCATCTGTTATTAACTCTGTGACGTCAGACTTGCTACTTAATCTCCTAAAGGCGCAATTTCCTGGGAGTGGGGAGGGCAATGCATCGGCTGCTGAGAGAATTAAATAAGAATATTTATACCCTGAGCTCAGTGCCTGCCCCTGGCACATGCCCGATAAGTAGTAATCACTTGAGTATCGTGTTCTTTCCAGAAGAGTACAAACACTTAACTCCCTCTCTGTCCCAGTTCCCAAAGGGTCTGGTCTCTGAGCAGAGCCCTGTATGGCAGCTGCTCCCCCAAACCCATCTCCTAACCTGGGCACCTCGTGGAGACCTGTGCCTGCCAGCTAGAGCTTGGGGCAGAGTCTCTTCCCGACCGAGAGGGAATGGAGCCATGGCTATGCTCTGCTGGGAGCGGTGGCAAGCAAGGTGCCTGTGCTCAGGGAGCTGAGCCGATGTGCACATCAACCTACAGATGCAGTCACGATGGCAACGAGAGGGAGGTGAGAGGAAGAGCAGCCCGGCCGAGGCCAGAAGCTGGGAGGAGCAGGATGCTTCATAGGAAGCCTCAGGACAAACATGCAGGGTCTGATTTGCTGGGAAGCTGCGTCCCGGGGATCAGAGTAGACTGTTGTAAGACAAGGGCTACTTGCATGCACACTGTTCTCTGAAAGCCAACGGGACACCTGGAGCCACAGTATCCCCTCTTCTTGTCTCCATGATTATTCATTGAGCTCCTAGTCCCTGCCAGGTAGCGGGTGAATCCCTGCCAGGTACAGTGCCAAACAATCAATACATACCATCACGAACGCTTCATAAAACCTTGTGAAACAGACCTTGTTGTCCCACTTCCCAGCTGAGAAAAGCCAAGTTCAGAAAGAGTCATTGTCCTGGTTTTCCCGACAGGCGGCAGTAATGATGGAATTGGAAACGATCTTCCCGTTTCGGAGCCCCTGACCTGTCCACTAATGTACACTGTCCCCTTGTTTTGCTCTCTTTCCTTGCTAATCAGAAAAAATTCATGTTCATCTATCGCTGCTTTTCTTAAGTTCATAAGGTTTGAACTTGCACACCCCAAGTTTGCTCCTTGAGTACAGACACTGAGTGCCTGTCGTGTGCCTGGCACCGTACTAGTGTGGAGACGAGGTGAGCCCTACAGAGAAGAGGAGAGGAAGCTCATTTCCCAGGTCCTAGCTTCCCCTGTTGCACCACAGAGCCTCTCCTGTTCGGGCCAGAGAATGTAATCTGAGCTCGTGCAGGCCAAGAAGACTGAAGACCTAAAATTCCTTTCCTATAGCATCAGGATCATGTGGGTCTCTTAGGAGACTACTTGCCGTCATTGTAGATTAAACAGTGAATCCCGAGGTCCATTTTGAAAGTTTGAGCTGTTGACTTGTGTTTCTACTCCTGGGCCCTACAAGCTCCTGGTGATATGCCACTTAGGCAATTGTTTTTTGTTTCTGTACCTCTGATTCATTTGTCATTTGCAGACGCTTGACCTTGGCCTTGGTTAGTCATGTTCACTTCTGTAAGAGACATGCACACCTCTAGAGGTGTACTTAATTACGAGCTGTATGTTTCCCTTGGAAAGCAACAAACAAATTGAGAAACTAGAAATCGAATTCTTTCAACATGGTAGACGAGGATGTAGGTATTATGAAAAGAGGATGCAACATATTTTTATTTGGTAAATATAAATTTTTATACATGCAGGTTACCTTAATGTAAAATGCAACAATTTTTAAAAACCCACACAAGTTGCTCTAGTTTGCTTATGGTGGGGGCTGGGCACAAAGTTCCTTTTTCTTTTAGAAACTTCAAAGAATGTATTTTTCTCTCTGGTTGATTTGCTGACTATCAATGGCTGTATTTGTTTTGTGATAAGTACATGACTTCTACTATTTCTTTCTTTCTATTTTTTTTGATGATTTTATTTATTTGCCAGAGAGCATGAGCAGTGGGGAGCAGCAGTCAGAGGGAGGTGAGGGACTTGATCCCAGGACCCAGGGATTGTGACCTGAGCTGAAGACAGACACTTCACTTACTGAGCAACCCAGGCATCCCGAATTCTACGATTTCTAGTCCTTAAAAGTATCCTTCAAGAACAGTTACCATATGCCCATTGTGCAGATGGGGAAAATGAAGTTCGGGTAAGGCATGTCCTTTCTGCAAGGCCATTTGAATGGAAAATGGCAGCTGCAGGATTCGAGCGCAGTTCAGTCTAAATCCAAGTGGTTATACTTTTCCGCTATACATGCTGCCTGGAAGAGAGGAAAAATGGACAATATCCGGATGGTTTCAAACATGCCCAGGAAGGAGCAAGGAGGAAATGGTGTGTGTAAGACTTTCTCCACAAAGCGTGGAGGATGAGTGGACTCATTCCAGTTCCCACCAAGATGCCTTTGTGTGAATTAGGACAAAGGTAGCCCCTCCTTGGTGGGTGCCACCCAAATTCACATGGCTTATTGGGCACTGCAGGGCTGACCCTCCCCTTGCGTGAGGGAGGCTGGCCATAGGGAATGCACTGCTCATAGCTGCCCTATGGATGGAGAAGGGTCGGCACTCATGAGGGGTGTCTGCAGGTGACCAGGAGAGTCTTGGGATGTTGGACTGCCTAATGATCAGAAAAAGGCTGCATTATTTATTTGATGATCTCCAACAATGGAGATCTCACTCTCTCTTTCCTTTTGCAAATAGTTTAGTGGCCAGAGGGAAGCTCTTCATATGGTTTAGCTTGATTCCAATGCCAAGTTCAGTGAAAGAGACTGACCACACTTCCCAGAGCTGGTCTGGCTGGAAGCCAGGGCAGGAGTAATGCATCATCCTTATTGTTACTAAATTGTCCCAAAAGAAAGTTCAAATAATCTTCCCTGAAATATATTTACTTCTCACAATTTAGTCTCCAATCTGATAACGTACGCCCAGATGGCTGCCTCTCGGCTTCTCCATCTCAACTACAATCCATCTATGAGGTTGAGTTAAAAATAGCCAAAGGTAATTAACACTAGTAATAATAATAAAGCAAAGATGGAGACAAAGGATGGAAGACGGGGACGAAGAAAACAAAATCATAAGGAGTAGGATAATATAGCTCCGTGCCCCTTGGGGAAGTGAAGGAGGAGGGGCTAGTGCTAGGAGAAAAAAGAAGTCTTCAAAAATAGAAAGAGAGGACTTTGAACTTCAAGGGGCTAACTGTGGAACTCGATAGGATGTTCATTGGAGAGGTGCCTGGGTGGCTCAGTGGGTTAACCCTCTGCCTTCGGCTCAGGTCATGATCTCAGGGTCTTGGGATCGAGCCCCACATTGGGCTCTCTGCTCAGTGGGAAGTCTGCTTCCTCCCCTCTCTCTGCCTACTTGTGATCTCTCTCTCGCTCTCTCTGTCAAAGAAATGAATAAAATTAAAAAAAAAAAAAAGAATGTTCATTGGAAGATCATCTTAATGGTGCAATGAAGGTGCCTAACGTTTGTAAGGATTTTACATTCCTCATGCACCATCACATTTGCTAGTAAGAACAGCCTCGTCAGGCATATGTTAGCAGGTGCCCACTTTATAGGCAAGCAAATGGAGGTCAAGGGAGGCTCAGGAACCTGGAGTTGGTTGGTGCCGGCTCTATCTTACCACTTGTAGATTTTTTGTAGCAACTGGGGGCAGGGCTCAGCCCAGAATTCAACATTAACAGATGTTGCATACATATTTCTTTTAGAAATAGGTGAATTGAGGGCACTGGGCTGGCCCAGTTGGTGGCGCATGTGACCCTTGGTCTCGGGGTTGTGAGTTCAAGCCCCACAAGTGGGGTAGAGATTACTTAAAAATAAAATCTTAAAAAAGAGCAGTAGGTGAATTAAGTTATACATTGGAGAAATAAATAAATCAGGTTGCAAATGTGAGGGGAAAGGGTGGGGGCATGCAAGTGTGTATGTGTGTGTACATGTGTGTGCCTGGTGAGGAGGTGGTCCTAAGAGGCAAGGGCAAGTGAGAGCCATGAAATCTACAGGGGACATTAGCTCTTCTGTCTGGCCCAAACAAGTGCCCATTATAAATAAGAGATCTCTGGCAGTTCTAGCATCCAGTTGGGATGTGTGGTTGAGACGGAGGTCGGATTCTGTCCACTGTTAGAAAAACCCCAACACGCAGCTTGGAGGGCACTAGTGGAGTTTTTCCTTGTCCTCTGTTCTCCGTTAGGGGAAGAGGCCCTTGCCTCCTTTTGTGGGTCACAATCACTGGGAGAATCACCTGGGTGGGAGGCAATGGTCAGTGGAGGGAGGGTGTGAAAATTCTCTTTGCCCATCCACTGGCTTTCCTCGATATTTGACATGCATTTTAGATGGAGACTGGTTTAAAAAACTAACACAATTAAAATAAGATAGGTTCCAGTGTATGGGATATTGGAGTACTCTCTCTCTCTCTCTCTCCCCCCTCCCTCTCTTCTCCCCTTTCTCCCCACCCCCACCCCCACCAGTTTAGTTGGGATCCCCGAGAGCCTCTTCAGCCAAAGCTGGAGCCCTCCTGTATGAATGTGCCCCCCAGGTGCTGTAGGGTGCTCCCCAAATGTGTCTTAATCAGCCCCACAATGCCATCTGTCACAACTTAGGCTTAATTAGAAAATAAGCATAGAAATGTGTGGGGGGTGCGGAGCAGCTAGGGGAACAGCTCCCAGGAGGAGGGGACAAGAGGACAGTCCTGGGAATGTGTGCCTCGAAGGGGGGGGCGGGGGGAGGAAGCAGCATCAGGGGCAAGCACTATTCCAGATCAGAAAGGAACAGAGGTCTGCCACTCGGTTCAGGGTCCCTGAGGAGCACTGGCCTGGCCAGGTGTTGGTGGTGGACATGGTGAGCCATCTTAAGGCAGCCTCCGAAATGGGAGTAAAGTAGGGGACCATGTCAGCGTGTGAATTTCATCCCAATCCCCTGACTTCAATACCTCTGAGCTAGCTCCCGCGAGTCCTTCCTCATACCAATCCCCCCTCACCCTCCGCCCCTGTTCCCACTACCTTCCAAAAAATGAGCAAACTAAGTGCATCAAGAAATTCAGTTAAGTCAAACAGGCACATGGAAGTTTTGCAAAGTTGAAAGTAAATATATATTTATATAATTATATATAAATAAATATAAGATAAATATATATAAGTAAGTATGCGTGTGTATATATATACGTGTGTGTGTGTATATATATATGTGTATATATATATAATTTTTTTTTTTTTGCTTTGGATCTAGAGATTCTATAAACCAAGAGGAAATTCAGCCTGGCTACAGAAGCCTGATTTTCCCACCTTGGCTGTTTCTCCTCTAAACCCAGATGCTGTGACAACTCTCAGCCTGGGTTCCTTTTCCTTTAGCGGCAGGTTCACCTAACCGCAAAGCACTCGACTCATTCTCTGGGGAAATGGAGCCACAGGAGAATGGGAATGATGAGTGGTGATGCCTTTGCGTTCGAACTGCATTTCCTGGTACGAGCGCCGTGTCATGCCCGGCCTCGCATGTGCGCCTTGATGCCCGGGTCACATTTATATTTATAGAAACCTGGTCCCAGCGTCCCCATTCAGTGAGCAGCAGAGAAAAGGCAAAATAATTCCAGGGCAACTGTGGGCTTCTGACACCATACAGCATATACATACTAAATCTCTCCCTCTGCTTTGAGTGGCTTCAAACATTTTCGGTACCACTACTCAGAGAATTCTTTCTCCATACAAATACAGTGTTGCAACAACCTGCCCCTTGATGTGTGCAGTAAAATTTCCCTAATTGGGCCTTGGGTTTTGGAATTTATTTTAATTAAAACACAGTGACCTTATTGGGTAAAAAGTTTGTGTGAAGGGTTGCAGTTTGGAAATCTGCACTTTTATGAGATCTGCCGATATGAAAAAAACAGTGTGTGTATAAATTGTAATCTTAGTTTTAGTTTGCTCATTTTCCTTATTCGTACCCCCAACCATTTCTGAGTTGCTAGCGAAGTAAAAAAAAAAGGGGGGGGGAGAGAAAGAAACACTGTTACATAATTATCAGTATTCCTTTTTAAAAAGCCTAGCTTTCGAAAGGTTTTTAAAAATTCATCTAAATGGGACTCACAATCTTCTGTCTTTCAAAATAATGATTCACTCTATTTGATTTGGACCCGGTTCCTCCGGAGCTTTCGTCAGACAGGGAAGAAATAAGTTAGCAAGAGTGGCAGGAAGGCGATGTGGTTTTTCAAAGGGACAACGCTGACGCTATTTGGGTTCAGATGCATTTGAGCAGATGCCAATGGTCTTCTTTTGGACCCGCCATGGCCGAGAGACACTTCACTTTTACTACTGTCTACCTGTCCCAGAGCCCACGCTTGGCATCTTGCTGGTCTATTCCCTGTGTTCCCTCCGTGCCTCACTGATGCTTTTCCTGGGTTATCACGGTTCCCGTAGCAACCAGAGACAGGTGGGATCATCCCCTTCCTTTTCCCACAATTAGGGGTCCCCGCGCATTTTGTGAAGCTGTGTCTAAGGGGGTTACGAGGTGCAGTAGTGAAGGAGAGCATCTCTTCCTCCTCCAGAATCTACCCCCTGCTCACCTGCTCCTGGAGCTCCCTCCCAACCCCCAGGGTCTGAATGAGCTGTCTTTGCTCTAAGGGCAACCAGGGAATAAGTGTCCTAGAGCCTGCAAAGCCCAGTTTGGATCCCAGTCCCGAGATTAATAGCAGCATACTGTAGGCAAGTTTCTTAAACATCGTTCAGTCTGTTTCCTTAAACAAAGGGGCTAATAAAACTTACCAGACTCTAGGACCATTAGAGATAACGGGCATTAACATCGGCAGTGCTGGAGTAGGAAATGCCCCAGAATGGCAGCTATTTTTATGATTTTAGCATGTCCTCCGTGGTCCCATGATCGTGTTTACCTGTCTGTTATCTCCTTGGGACTGTGAGCTTTTTTTAGAATATATTTCTCTGCATCTGGAAACTTGGAACAAAATCTGGCAAGGGGTGGATGTTCCATTAGTGTATTTTTTTGTTGTTGTTGTTTGTTTTTATTTGTTTGTTTGTTTTTAATGAATGAATTAGTGCATCAGTGAGAATGACTGAATCCTAACCCTGGCTTGGTTTTATTCAGGAAACTTATTTCTGGAGCCCTATTTGAGATCAGAGACCATTCTAACCAATGAAGGAGTCAGAAAAAGAGAAAGAACCAAGTAAAGAAATTGGATTTGATATTTTGGTTCTTAAACTGCAGCATGCCCAGAGGTAATGATGAAACTCACCAAATGTAAAGCCAGAGGGGACTGGCACTCTCAGAGGCCAGAACATGTACACATGGAACATTAAAATGATAGGTCTTAAGCAAAAACCCAAAACACTGTAGGTTTACCCTCCTTCTGCCTCAAAGCATTTCTCATCTGTAGGCAGGCTAATCACTATTTGCATTCCAGGTACCATTCACGGGAAGCATTCACATCTTCCAGAAACTTGCAAAATGAACTATTGTTGGGATCTCCTTGGGAAGAAGAGAAAAACCCAAAGCTTTGATAGATTTTAAACTGCAGCCCTCCCGGGACATGCTAAACGACTCATAAATACAGCTAGTGGATTATCGCCTACATGTATTTTCCACTTTCACTCACCTTTGAGGTTCTGTTCTGGCCCCTTGAGAATCAATACACACGATAAGAGAATTGCTGATGTATTAATCTTTTTTGCTGAGCTAAGCATTTTTTCCTACCACAGTGGGGATAGGGCTGGGAGAGGATGTGAAATCTAGACCACTAGGAAAGTAATGGGGAAAAAATTTCATTTCCAGGCTCCGGGAAATAGACAGTACTGTGTATTTCTCTAACCTTTCTAAGGCATGTGGACAGAGTGCCCCCTGGCCCAGAGCCACGGATGGGTCCCTTCACCTCTAGGACCTAGACTCCTCTTCTTGAAAATGCCAACAATTATATCAGGCTGTCTAGTCTAGTGGGGGAGGATGAGTAACTTTTTCATCTAATTTTCTCAATCCTTGGCTGGACCCCTGTAATAAAATACAGAGGACCCACAGAAAAACATACTCATTTATTTACTAGGAGTCTTAGGTGACACGGGGGTCTTCATAAGGCAGTGGTGACTCTTGCGTGTTTCTCTGCTACATTTGATGACTCGAGGACAGTTGTAGAAGGATCAAGACAGCGTATGAGGTAAATGTAGTGAACTAGGGAGATGTGTGCATTCAGACTCCTCTCTGCATCCCTTGTCTCGGGAAATAAGGATGCTCCTTTCCTCTGGGTCTAAGGAGGCTACCTCTCACTGGAGGTTTTCATGACCTACTTCAGGGAAATGTCAGCAAGGGCTTTCTGCACCTGCCGTTCTCAAATTCCTTCACCTCCAAGTACCGGCATACCTTGTCTCACTGCCCCTCGCAGTCCTCGAGCTTTGTGGCCCCCGGGGCTCCGAGCAGGTCTGCTGGCAGCATTTTGCCGGCAGCGTTTGCTGACCTCATGTTTCTATGTCATGTTTCGGTAATTCTTGCAATATTTCCAGCTTTTACGTTATTACATTTTTAAGGGTGATCTGTGGTCAGTGATTAGGACTCCCTGAAAGCTCAGATGATGATTAGCCTTTGTAGCAATATAAATATTTAAGGTATGTACATTGCGTCATTAGACTCAATGCCTTTTGCACATTTATTAGATGTAGCTCTTATATGCACTGAGAACCCCCCAAATTCATTTGCTTTGTATCATCACCATATTCACTTTGTTGCTGTGGTCTGGAACCAAACCTGCAATATCTCCGAGGTACGGCTGTATTCGGTATGCCAAGATGCCATATTTGGGGGTGGGGGGTCCTGAACCCCAGCACTGATTTGTTGTGAGGGTTAAACAAGATGAAGAAAAGCGGTGGACTTGGTTTTCATTGTGTGAGTCTTGGTGGGGAGACAAGATTCTGGGCCCAGAGAGAAGCAGAACCTTCCAATATTGCCTCCCCCAGTTTCTCCTATCTGGGGGACAGCTCCTCTCAGGGCTGGTGGCTGTATCAGGGGTCTACCGTCTGATAGTAGTGAGGCCCAAAGAAGGTCCTAACTGGGGTGCTCCAATGATGAGCTCCGGAGCGGGTCCCCACTGGCCAGCCTTCCTTGATGTCTACCCATTTTCAGAGATAGGTTTCCTAGTCTTTAGTTCAGTGAGTTCCTGACACTGTTTTAAAAACATTCTTTTCTGCTTAGGGCTAATAAGTTGGTATCTCTTGCTTGACTCCAAGACCCTTGACCATGATCATATGGGAAGTGTATGGTATAGCCCAAGCACATAGTAGGAAGTTCCCACTTTGAGTAGACATCAAAGCATGTTACCTCTTGCTAGTATTAGCCATTGGCATTAACCTATCCTTAACATTCCAGGGTTTCATAGTTGATGTTTCAACTTTTCAAATGTCATAATGTGCCATCGTTTGTGGAGAGACACATTTAAATTGCCTTTGAAAGAATACACATCAGATTATTTGCTTGATTTTTTTTTAACAAGGAGCATGTATTATTTGGAATCATAAAAAATAATAAATCTATTTCCATTTAAAAAAGAAATGTGGCTTTGATTCGAATTAGATACACTCAGAGGCCACAAAGCTTTGGTTATTTCCCGACCTCACATTATTGACTGGCACGCCCAGGTTATGAGAGAGAGAGCTATATCCTGGAATGGTATTCTAAGGTGGTACCCTGTGGATGGTCTGGATCTTCTGGTGCAATTGACTAATGCTCAAGAGCCTTCATATGGTTGAGGAAAGAAAGTCTATGAGAAGCAAGTTCAATATGCTAGGCCTGGGTTATAATTGACGTTGAACTACTAACACCCCCATTTGGTCCATTTGCAGGCTGGAGTGTGCATGCGTCAACACCAGAGTGTCTTGTCAGTTAGCCATCACCTCGTCACTCAAAGGCTGGTCCCGGACCATCACCGGGGAGCTCCGTAGACAGGTGGTCTCACGCTCCCTCCTCCCCAGACCTACTTAATCAGAATCTGCATTTTACAGAACCTCTGGTGAGCCACAAGCACATGCAAGCTTGAGGAGAAGTACGGATTTTGTCATTAGCAGCTGGAAGAAATGTAAAGGCTAGCTTCCCCAAACTAGACTGGGATAAAATCTGCAAGCCCGTTGTCAGGCATCAGTGATTTACTCTGGGCTTGTTAACCTAAATGAATACCACATGCTTTGAGGAAGCCAGTCAAGGAAATGTCTGTCTTACCCCCGCCTACGAAATTACTGTTTTTTGTATTATTTTCCCCTTTAGATTAAAGGGGGTTCAGGGGAGCAGAAACCTCTTTTTTGCTTTATCTGCCTCTGGCTTGAAATACAAATTTAAAGGGCATTAGAGAAAATAATCTTAAATTGTCTGCATCACTGAAAAGTAGTGATTTAATCTTTTGGCGTAGGACTAGGTCAACTTGAATCTTGCTCAAGCCGTTTGCTCAGAACGAGAATTTCCTGCACCAGAAATAGGTAAGTCTAATCAGCAGAATGGATTAGATCCTGAGGAAGCCATTATCATGGAGTGTCAGTGAGTAAAATTAACATGTATTTTTAATAAGTCTGTAATTACTTATTCTACAATAGACCATATGGTCTATTCTCTTCCCATGGACTCAAACACTTAAGCCCTCAATACCATTTAGTTTTAAACACACACACAGACACACACACACACACACACCCCTTCCCCTCAAAGAAAACAAAGAAATTGCATTTCGAGCACCACAACATTTCCTTAAGGAGTAAAAATTAGAATTACTTTAAAAGCCAGGCATTTTACGTTATGTCTAGAAGGCACAGGACACATTTTGTCTGTAGCTTGGGCCTTCTTCTTGTTTAATTTGTTGGCTTAATAGTCTGAGCTGAGAGTCTCATGGATCTGGATTTTCAGCTGTGCTGATTTCCCTTTTATGGGTGTGTGTGTGTGTGTGTGTGTGTGTGAATCATTGTGTCAGACCTGGCATGGTTATTTAAATGGATTATTGGGTGTTTTTTGTATTATAAATCCATGAAATCAAGAAACAAAGAACCCTCTGCTGTTTTCAAGGAGAAAAAGCCTTCGTCTTCCCACTTCTCAACTGCAGGGGTTTTAATAAGGCCTTACGATGTGATTCTCATGAATGTACTCTTAGAGACATGCATGCATTTTATGACTTCATTTGAGTCTTTTAAAACTGCTGATTAAGCAATACCCCTAATTTTTTTTTTTTTTTTAGCTCTAAAAGGCTGCAGGAAGTCTCATCTTGCTATAGTCGCCTTAGAGGGGTTCCACATAAAATTGCTGTCTTGCAACACATTCTAAGGAATGGAATAATAAATGCCAGCATTAGAGGGATAGATCAGTCAATTTAAGATGACTATGTATTTTTAAAATTCATTAACTGAATTTTTAAAAGCTGGTGTGATCACTATGGAAAATTTCACCTTTTAAATAAGCAAGAGATGAAGCATTGATAAATAGGGTGCCCATCACCCAGACTCACAGCCTGCTTATCTCAGTTCTTGACCTGGAAATGTAGAGGAATGATGTGCAATTTGGAAGGCCAATTCTCCTTTCATCTCCTTTCCTCCATTCACCTTCCTTGACTTTTGAATCCTATGTTTTCAGCTCTCAAGAAAGGGAATTCAGGCTTAGGTCTCAGGTTTTCTTGTTTTAAACTCTCCCCCCCCCCTTTATTTTTAAAGATCTTATTTATTTATTTGAGAGAAAGTGAGAGAGCACAGAGGGAGAGGAAGAGGGAAAAGCAGGCCCCCCACTGAGCAGGGAGCCTGCTGTGGGACTTGATCTCAGGACCCTGGGATCATGACCTGAGCCGAAGGCAGTTGCCCAGCTGACTGAGCCACCCAGGTGCCCCTAAATTCTTCCTTTTCATGGAATTGTGCCTGTTCCCAGGGTAGGAAGAAGTACTAAATGTACTTCTGTCACCATAGTATGATGAGTGCCTGGGAGCCCGATTCGGGTTTCATCTTTTCATGCCCAGCAACTGGGCAAGTCCAAGACTTGTATTTATTCTTCATGGAGCATCTAAGAAAATCAAAGCTGTGACCTCACTCGGTGGCATCCTCCTGGGGAACACCCCTCTCTAATTGAGCTTCTAACTAGATGTCTGATCCCTCCTTCCTGCCCTGCAAGAGGGGCTTCCACAAACCAGTTGGAGAGCTGAACACATTCTCTGCAACTGGGAACTCATGGAGGATTTATGCCAGATTCATCCATGGGACAACATTAGGGAGCTGTGTCAGCAGAGCAGAAGGAGGGCTGTGTCACTGCAGCTTCCCAGGGGCAGGCCAAAACTATCTGTATCCTAGGGACCTGGGAAGTGGCCCCATTTGGGAATACCAGCCTTGGGCTGTTTGTAGACAGCATCCTGCAAGAATTTAAAAAGCAAGAACAGAGAACACATGGAAGTGTCCACAAAGAAAAAGTCAACTTGGAATCTCTGTAATGTCCACAGGTCATCATGCCATCATAGGACAGTATTAGTGTTGCCAGGTGACATGAGAAGACCCCGGGCCATGGGACCTCAACCTAGCCAGACCTGATAGAGTTGCTGAGGGTTTTTGGTCTTGTCACAAGAATAAATTCAAAGACAGGCATGTAGCACAGCGGGCAAGAGACAAAAGAGGGGAAGTTTATTCAAGCAAGACATATAGTCTCAAGAGATGAGAGCCATGAGCGTGCGTGTGAGATAGAGAGAGAGAGAGAGCAAGTCAGCTGCATACCCTGGGAGTTGAGTTTCTATCTTTTACTGACAGCTATTACCAAGGAGGTGGGATATTCATTACTTGGGGTGGAAAGTAAGGTTTACCACTTTTTCTTTCTTATTGGGTCCGGGTTTTCCTATCCTAGCATCCTCCATCTTGGGCCTGTTTGGTTTGAGCCAGCTTCTTACAGAAGGCCACCAGGACAGGCCTCTGCTGCATGTCTCTGACAAGCCTTACTTCCTGGCCATGGCTGTTAGAACCTAACTACCTGCCTGCTCGGACATTAGTCTATGAAGAACTTCACTATTTCTCTTTCCCTTCTACCCACCCAATGTACCCTCCGGGGTTAGAGGTTGTAGCCAGCGGAGGAGGGAGGAGGTTGACTGGAAGAAGGAAAAAGCCAACCATGCCCTCTTCCAGAAGAAAGGCAGTATTGTTGGTGGAGGGGAGATGTCATATATCAATGGGTCTCAGAACACACTGCCCCGAAATACGGAACCTCAGAATACTGAACATTTTGAGTTGAAGGAATTTGAGAAAACAGCAGTAACAGGTAGGTCACACTTTCCCTACCCTTCTCCCTGAAGTAAGTCATAAAACCTCCCTGTGAGAGGTGCCCCCACCCAATACCAGAAGAGAGGACCATCTTTATCTCCAAAGACACAGGGGATGCCAAGAAAAATCTGAACAAAGACGCCTTGCTAAGTTTCCCCATTTAGCATACTGACCTCACACTCTATCATATCCCTCCAGGACTATCCACTCTTACTCAAAGTTAGCATAACAACACTAAGGTCTAACCATTTCTTTGGGTCTTCATTTCCATATAAAGGCCATGGTGTCACATAAATGTGTATGCTTTTCTCCTATTAATCTGCCTTTGTCAGTTTAATATTCAGACCCAGCCAGGAAGCCTCAGAGGGTCAAGGGGGAACTTTTTCCTCCTTTACCATCTTCCTGTGAATACTGACTTCTTGCTCGATATATTGGAATGGCGAATGCACACCATTCATTACTGAGTGATTTTTCTATTGCAAGAGCGAACAGAGAAGTTGCGGGAAGTTGTGGGGTGTGGAATGTCCGCATTTTTATTCCTAGACAAGGGAAAGATGCCCTGCTGGGCAGTTTAAAAGAGAAAGTGGGTGTCAAAAATATTACACCCCAAAAGACCCGTGTGATTGATGGGGGGCTTACATCCTTATTTTCCACTAAACAGAAACCCTTGGGCTGGGGGCAGATATTCACGATTTCTTCCCACAGATAGTTGTTGACGTCCTTTTGGCACTTGGGTAATGCCAGAGAGTAAATGGTCAACACATGCCAGCTTTGCCCTCAAGGAGCTGATGGTCTACTGAGAAATGAAGTCGAGTAAGTAGAAAGACAAAAATGACTTTGCTTTGCAGTACATGCCCCTAAACGGCATCCAGAATACCTGACCTCATTTCCGAGGATGTGGGATGACCTCCCAGAGGAATGTAAGCTTTATTGGCGACCCGAGGGATGAGTAAGCATGGACCGGCACAAAGAGGAAGACCGGGAAGAAAGTGGAGGGAGGAGAATCACTTTCTGGGCAGAGGCTACAGCCCGGGATCAAGCCTGCCCACGGGTGAGCAGGAGCCGGAAATGGCAAGTTGTTCATTTGCTTGGAAGGCTAATTCAAGGGGAGAAATAGCAAGAAATCAGGATGGAGAGATAAGCAGGGGCATGTCCTGAAAAGTCAAATTACAGCTTGGATTTTAATCCTCAGCCAATGTTGATTTCTAGCATGAGTGGGATCAGAGCCGTACTTTTGAATAATTTCTCTGAAGTGGAGTAATAAGAAGAAAATACTAGATCCTTTACACACGTTGTTTAAAACGCACCCTTTAGGGGCACCCGGGTGGCTCAGTTGGCTGAGCCTCCGACTCTGATTTTGGCTCAGGTCATGATCCCAGGGTCATGAGCTCAGACCCCACTTTGGGCTCCGAGCTGGGCGTTGAAGCTTGCTTAAGATTTGCTCTCTCTCTGTCTCTCTTAAAAAAAAAATGCACCCTTTAAATTGTTCTGACTCTACATACATTTACACACGCACTTAATATGGCAGAAATCATACATGCATGTAATTGATAAATATGCCCACGTTGGAGAGGGCTGGGCTATTGCTTTAGAAAGTTCACTGCGGCTGCCCCACGGATCAGCACGGAACGCGGATTGGAGAGCTGCAAGGGTGAGGCAAGGGGGTGAGCTAGGGAACTGCGGTGCTGGCTGAAGTGGAAATGAGAGCAGCATGAACCAGAATGATGGCGTTGAGCATAGACAGAAACTGCTCACGCTGCCAACATCACCCCCTGCTCGTGTGGGTAAGAAAGACTGTTGTATCAGACTCCCCGGCCCCCTGTGGGCTAGTTGAAGAGTGCTGGCTGTCAGAAGACCCAGGCTTCGAGTCCTGGCTTCCCCCACTTCATATGTGATTGGGGCAAATCATTTTAAACTCCTCAACCTTGGAAATGGAGCTGTTGAAACGCACCCTATCGACCGGCTGGGCGTGACCGTCTTGACCACGTGGAATAATGAATAAGAGATGATTTTGAAAACCATGAAGCACTAGACAAATGAGAGGTGTTAGCCCCGCTCCATCATTATGCTGTGATAGATTCTGCAAGTACTGTATTTCTGTGTGTGTGTTGGCAACTCCGCCTCTCATTCTGACAGGGAGGGTGCAAAAGACTGTGTCACCTGTTAGAAACAGTAATAAGGAGCCCCCGGGGACCTGGTTATGTCCCTTCCTCCCTGGGAAGCCTTGAGACTCAGTTTCCTTATCCGTGAATGGGAAATAAGGGCATCTATCCTGTCTACCTCTTCATGTAACCCTTCAGAAGGGGGACATGAGCACGCACTCAGCTTGGGGTCCAGAGCTGGCCTTAGGACTGCCTTTCCCACAACTTCCCCACGTGACCTCGAACAAGTCAGGTGATGACCGCTGGCCTCCTTCTCCTCTGCAAAGTGTGAGAGAGGTCAGACAGATGATTTGCAAGGAACTTTCTGCTATAAAATATCAGTATTCTGTTGAAGGTGAATGATGAGATGAGATACAAGTGTGTTTGTGACCGTTGTGAATTTATGTCTCTCTGTTTTGCCTGGTTGGGAGGGGAGGAATGGGATGAAGGGGAATAAAAAGTTTACCACTGGAATTGTCTGAACGTTAACCAAGCCATGGAAGATGGAAGAAGCTGTGAAGATTTTCTCAGTATGCAAAGCCACCAGCCAATCAGTGACAATAAAATTGTGAATTCAGCAATTCCATGCTGTGTTTTAATTTTCTGGCACTCGTGTGCCCATTATTTAAGCGTGCATTTGGGTTGGTGCCAGCCTGCCCCTTGTCACCACGGCTGAGAAGAGGTGCTGAGATGCAACCCCTAGCACACACCAGCAGGTCCAGGACTCCTGCAAAGCCGGGCACTCTTGAAGGGTCAGGAAAGGGGCGGGGATGGGGCAGCACAGCAGACTTTCTGGATGACAGGAGGAAGCTGGGGGAGAAGTGGGGAAGAAATGACGATAATGGAAGAGGAGAGAACCAAACAGAGGAAATGCTGGGCTGGAAGGAAGGGAAAGAGGAAGAGGAGGCCAGAATTGAAAGCATTGTTTTAGGGATGGCATGAAAGGGAGAAATGGTGTGTCAGATATGGTAGGAGGAGAGGATGGAAGATGGGAAAGGACAGTGACTATGGGTCCCTGATCCCTTTCTCTTGTCTGGCCAAGGGTGTCATTAGGTGGTGGCATCTGGCTGCAGCTCTCTGGGGACCTGCCACAATGTTTGAGTGGAGGCCATGCTCTTCCTGGGCAGGTCCCAGCCCATGGCTGGGCGTGGTGGGGTGGAGGGGGAAAGGGGGTGTTCGGGGTTTGGCCACTTTGCCTAATGTGGACTCTGTCCCCGAGCTCCTTATCAGGCTGGCTGAAACTTTCCCAGAGCTGCCCTTTACATGGAGACTTCCTACCTGATCTTTCTTCCTTCCCCGTCATGCTGGTTAGTTTGATATGTCAACCTGACTGGTCCATGGTGCCCAGTTATGTAATTAAACACTAAAGTTAGTGCTACCTTGAAGGGACTTGATAGATGTGGTTAATAATCTACAATGAGTTGACTTTAAATAAAGGAGATTACCTTCCGGGGCACCTGGCTGTCTCAGTCGATGGAACATGTGACTCTTGATCTCAGAGCTGTAGGTGTAGAGATTACTTAAAAATAAAATCTTTTTCTTTTCTTTTTTTTTTTTTAAAGAAGAGAGATGTTCTTCCATAATGTGGGTGGGCTTTGTCCAATCAGTGGAGGGCCTTAAGTGCAAGACCTAAGGTTTCCTGGAAAAGAGGGAATTCTGCCTCAAGACGGCAGCATCAATTCCTGCCTGAGTTCCTGGCCTGCTGGCCCATCCTACAGATTCCAAACTTGTTAGGCCCCCAAATTATGGAGGCAAGTCCTTAGAATAAATCTCTTTCTATGTATCTAAAGGAGCGAGATATATGTCCTCTTGGTCCTTGGAGAATCCTCTCTTCTTCCTCAGTGTCAGCCCTAAAGTCTGAAGGCTGTCCTCACCTACCCTACCCCATGCCCTCTTTATTTTTCGTAGTGTTTTCCCAGTACATCTCTTGCGTTCTAACTCCATCTGGCCCACCGCTCCTTGAAGGAGCCAACCATGCAGCCCCAAGGCTACAATTACACTCTTCGAATGATGTCCTCATTTTTATTTTAGAAAATCTGCGTGTGATTGATAATAGCTACAAGATCTTATAATAACTTGAGTGGAAGGAAAATAAGTAAAAAAAAAAAAAAATACAGTGTAAAAAGAGAACAGTAAAGACCAAGAAAAATATGGGGTGGCATTTAGGGGACACATAAAAAAAATCGTCTTTCCGTAAAGGTGGGGTAACGTCCAGTTTGGATGTTCTGTTACATAGCGTCTCCCAGGTGCCCAGGTGGCTCAATAGCTTGAGGCGTGACTCTTGATTTTGGCTCAGGTCATGATCTCAGGGTTGTGAGATTGAGTCCCTCGTGGAACTCTGTGCTGGGTGTGGAGTCTGCTTGGGATTCTCTCTCTCCCTCTCCCCCCTCCCCTGCCTCTCATGCACATGCTCTCACTCCCTCTCTCTCTAAAAAAATAAATAGAATATCTCCCAAAGGATTTTGGCAAAGAGGGGGTTGGGAAGACACCAGGCAGGAAAGCACAGGAACAGACAAGCACGCACTGGTGTTTGTCTCATGTTTGCTTTTGCTTATCAGAGAACCCATTAAAAATGTATATTTCCCCTTTGCCAATTGCCATCTCTTAAATTACCTTATTTAAGAGCACACACAAAAACAGTATTCATCGCATCTGCCTCAATTTTCTCCCTAACTTTTATAGATTCCTCAGCCTGGCTTCTTAACAAAATGAAATTAAATTGTAGAGATGTCTGCTACTTCACAGCAGATTTTTTCTTCAGCTGCTTTCCTGGTGGTTTATATAGAGATTGACCCAGATGGGTCGATTCCAGGGACCAGCCAAGGTGATGGGTGGGAAATGGTGACGATGTGGAAACCACGTGGCCCAAGCCGTCTGCTACACAGGGGCTGGGAATGACACAGTAACTGCTAATTAAAGCCCCTCTACCTAGATCCTTGCCAGATATTACCTGACAATCTCTGAAGCTATATTCTCATTTCCGAACCTGTGCTTTCTTTACATCTGATGAGCTTGTATCCATCCTTTCTCTCATCCACTTAGTCAACAATGTGAACTCAGGTCCTGGCAGGTGCTGTGCACGGTTCCGGATGCTGGGGAAGTAATGGGGAGTTTAACACCATACCGAGCCTTATAGGACTTCAGATTCCATTGTCTAGTGAATGCTTACTCTGCCGGTTGCATTTTTGGATCTCACAGCTCTCTTCCTTAATGAAGGTGTAGCTCAAGCTAGCTTTGAAACATTCTGCAAGCTTTCCCAAAGGTGGTCGTGGGGCCGCCATGTGGAGAAGGTGTCCCGTGAGCCCCATGGTCAGGAAAGAAGCTACAAACCTTGCTGACACCACGATGTTTACGGCTGAAGGCCAGTTGGCATCAGCCAGTCAAGTCCAGCTCTTACTTGACCCTGTTGACTCTGTGCAATAGCCAGACCAAGTATGGCTGGGCAGCTGATCTCTTCTCAGATGGATAGGGCATTAGTGGATAGAACAGGGTGTTAGGCCAACCAATGCCACTTTCGGATAACCTGAGCATCAATGCACACTCTCTTGGACCTCAGAATTTCTTATGCAAATGATCTTTGCATTAACTGGAGAAACAGAACAAAAAAATGTGTGAGAGTAAGTTTGGGTGTAGAGAGATTTATTTTAAGGAATTGGCCCATGGGATTGGGGGATTGGCAAGTATGAATTATGTACGGCAGGCTGGCAGGCTGGAAATTCCCACAAGAGTTGTCGTTGCAGTCAAGTCCTAAGGCAGGTCTACAGGCAGAGTTCCTTCTTTTTTGGGAGAACTCAGTCTTTTCTATGAAAACTTTCAACTGATTGGGTTAGGCCCACCCACATTATGGAGAATAATCTTCCTTACTCAAAGCTTACTGATATAAATGTTAACTACATCTAAAAAAAATCTTTCTACAGCAACACTTAGACGGGTGTTTAACCAAACAACTGAGCTCTGTAGTCTAACCATGTTGAGCACATAAAATTAATCATCACTCTGGGTGAAATCCAGTGGTAATAATGACAAACTCCCATATTTGATAACATAGGTGGTGGTAGAAGCCGTGACTTTATGTTGAAATTAAGAAAGAAAGGAAGGTCTGGACATCCTCGATTTGTTTGAGTTCTCATTATTAACAAAAATTATATAAGGTACAGATGACTAGTGTTAAAAATTTAGGGTACATCCATAAGAGAAGAATAAATTTCATTTATAATTCCATAATCACAAAGTGATTGTTATTACCTTTTCCCCCTCTAGCTTTATTGAGATCTAATTGACATATAGTATTGCATAAGTTTAAGGTGTATGATGTGATGATTTGATGCATCTATATATTGCAAAATGATCGTCACGGTAAAGTTAGTTAACACACTCTTCACCTCACATAAGCATCATTTTGTTGTTGCTGTTATGGTGAGAACACTTGATAACCACTCTCGTGCTCTCAAGTATGCAATACAACAGTGTCGTTGACCGTAGTCACCAGAAGTTATTCCTTTCACAACTGGAAGATTGTATCCTTTGACCAACATCCACTCATTTCCTCACCCTCCTGCCCCTGGCAACCACTGTTCTACTCTGTTTCCATGAGTTTGGCTTTTTTCATCCACATTGTCACAAATGGTAGGATTTCCTTCTTTTTTTATGGCTGAAAACATTCCGTTATATATTTAATTTTCTTTACACATTCATCTAGTGGTGCATCAAGGGTGTTTCCATGTTTTGGCTCTTGTGAATAAGACTGTAATAAACAAAGGGGTGCAGATAGCTCTAAAAGATAGTGATTTCGTTTCCTTCCTATAAATTCCTAGAATTGGAATTGCTGGATCATATGGTGGTTCCATTTTTAAATATTTGAGGAACCTCCATACTATTCTCCACCGTAGCTGCTCTGATTTACATTTCCACCAATAGTTCACAAGAGCTCCTTTTTCTCCACATCCTTGTCAACACTTGTTATCTCTTGTGCTTTTGATGAAAACCATTCTAACAAACATGAGGTATTATCGAATTATGGCTTTGATTTGCATTTCCCTGATGATCAGTGATATTAGGCACCTGTTGGCCATTTGTTTGTCTTCTTTGGGAAAATGTCCATTCGGGTCCTTTGTCCATTTTTATTTTTTATTTGTTTTTAATTTTTTAAAATATTTTATTTATTTATTTGACAGACAAGTAGGCAGAGAGGCAGGCAGAGAGAGAGGAGGAAGCAGGCTCCCTGCTGAGCAGAGAGCCCGATGTGGGGCTCGATTCCAGGATCCTGAGATCATGACCTGAGCTGAAGGCAGAGGATTTAACCCAGTAAGCTACCCAGGCACCCCCTTTGTCCATTTTTAAGTTAGCTTATTTGGTGTTGGGTTTTTTCCCTTTTCTTCTTTCTGATTTTTCTTTTTTGGCTACTGAGTTGTGTTTTAAAAATGTATTTTAGATATCAACTTCTTATCAGATACTTGTTTTGCAAATATTTTCTTTCATTCTGTAAGTTGCATTTTCATTTCATTAATGATTTCCTTCACTGTGCAGACACTTTTTGATTCTATTCAGTCCTGTTTGTTGATTTTTGCTTTTGTTGCCTGTGCTTTTGGTCATATTCAAAGAATCATCACCAACATCGATGTTAAAGAGATTTTTCCCTATGTTTTCTTCTAGGGGTTTTATGGTTTCAATTCTTATGTTTAAGTCTCTAATCTATTTTGAGTTAATTTTTTGTGTGGTTTAAGATAGGAGTCTAATTTCATACTTTGGGATGTGGTGATCCAGTTTTCTCAGCACCATTTACTGAACAGACTATCCTTTCCCCCCTAGTATTCTTGGTTCTCTTGTCAAATATTAGTTTTTCTTATATGTAGGGGTTATTTTGGGGCTCTCATTTCTTTTGCACTGGTCTATGTGTTTATTTTTATGCTAGTCCTATACTGTTTTATTTTCTATAGCTTGGTAACATACTTTGAAATAAGAAAGGGTGATGCCTCCAGTTTTGCTCTTACTCAAGGTTGTTTTGGCTACTCAGGGTCTTTTGTTGCTCCACCTGAATTATAGGATTATTTGGTCTATTTCTGTAAAACATGCCATTGGGATTTTGATAGAGATTGCATTAAGTCTATGGGTGGTTTTGGGTATCCATGAACATGGGCATCTTTCCATTTATTTGTGTCTTCTTTAATTTCTTTTGTCAATGTCTTATAGTTTTTGTGTATAGTTTGTTCACTTCTCCTTAGGGAAATTTATTCCCGAGTATTTTATCGTTTGTGATACTACTGTAAATGGGATCTTTAAAATTTCTTTTTCATATAGCTCATTATTAGTGTATAGAAATGTATCTGTTTTTGTGTGTTGATTTTACAATCTGCAACTTTATGAATTCAAATATTAGTTCTAATAGCTTTTTTGTGGTGTCTTTAGGATTTTCTTTGTATAAGATTATGTCATCTGCAAACAGAGAAAATTATACTTTTTCCTTGCTGGTTGGATATCTTTTATGTCTTTACCTTGTCTTATTGTTTTGGCTAGGACTTCCAGTACTGTGCTAAATGATAGTGGTTTGAGTGGACACCTTTGTCTTATTCCTGATCTTAGAGGGTAAACTTTCAACCTTTGACTATTGATATGATATGATAACTGTGGGATTGTCATAGATGGTCTTTATTATGTTGAAGTATGTTCTTTTTATACCCAATTTGTTAAGAATTTTTACCATGAAAAGATGATGAATTTTGTCACATGTTTTTTCTGCCTCTATATGGGATGATTATATGATTTTTTGGTCTTTTATTCTATTAATATAGTGTATCACATTTATTTATTTGCATACGTTGAACCATTCTTGCATCCCAGAAATAAATCCCATTGAATTGTGTTATATGATCCTTTTATATTATTTTATTTTTTTAAGATTTCATTTTTAAGTGCCCTCTACATCCAATATGGGGCTCGAACTCCAGCCCCGAGATGTACACTCTACCAACTGAGTCAGCCAGACACCCTCATGTTGTATAATCCTTTTAATGTGTTGTTGAATTCATTTTGCTAGTATTTTGTTGAGCACTTTGACATCTATATTCATCAGGGATACTGGCTTGTAGTTCTCTTTTCTTGTGGTGTCCTTATCTGGCTTTGGTATCAGGGTAATGCTGGCCTTATAAAATGGGTTTGGGAGTGTCCTCTTCAGTTTTTTAGAAGAGTTAAAGAATATTGGCATTAATTCTCCCTTAAATGTTAGGTATAATTTACCAGTAAAGCTATCTGGCCCTGGGCTTTTCTTTGTTGGAAAGCTTTGATTACTTACTCAATCTCCTTACTCATTATTGGTCCTCACAGATTTTCCATTTCTTTGTGATTCAATTTCAGTAGGTTGTATGTTGCTAGGAGTTTATCCATTTCTTCTAGGTTGTCCAATTTGTTGGCATATAATGGTTAATAGTAGCCTCTGTAATCCCCTGTATTTCTGTTTTCAGTTATATTGTCTCCTCTTTGAGTTACAATTTTATTTATTGAAATTCTCCCTTTTTTTGGTAAGTCTCGCCACAGGTTTGTCAATTTTGTTTAACTTAAAAAAAAATAAACTCTTAGTTTTGTTGATCTTTTCTATGGTTTTCTATTCTTTATTTCATTTTTTTTCTGCTCTGATATTTATTTCTTATCTCCTACTAATTTTTGGCTTAGTTTTTCATTCATGCTCTAGTCCCATGAGGTATAAAGTTAGGTTGTATATTTGAGCTCTTTCTATTTATTTATTTTTCTTAATATAAGCATTAATTGCTACAACTTTCCCTCTTAGAACTGCTTTTGCTGCATGCCATAAGTTTTGGCACATTGTGTTTCCACTTTCACTGGTTTCAAGATTTTTATTTATTTCTTCTTTGACTCACTGCTTGTTCAGAAGTGTTGCTGTTAACTTTTTATTTGCAACTTTCCAATGTTTTTCTTATAACAATGGAATCATGCTATAGTGTTTTATAACTTGATATTTATACTTGATCACATACTGTGTGAATTATTCCAAGTAATATATATACTTCTACTATAACAGCATGCTTAATTATTCTAACACTTTCTATAGCATGAATATACCATTGTTTATCCAACCAATCCTTCACTGAAGGACATGAAAAGAGTTTCCTAATGTTTCCCCATTTTAAACAACCCTATACCAAATACTTTCAATCATGTGTCTTTCCGTTTATCTAGTTACTTCCCTCTGATAAATTCCTAGGAAGAGAATTACTAGGTCAATTAGTGTGCACACTTTTAAAAGGCCTTTGCTACCTATTGGAAAGCTGCTTTTTCAGGGAAATACACCAAATAATACAAGTGTTATTATGTTAAAGCACACATTTATCAGCTCATATTGGTCCCAAATGTTAACAAACACCTCTTAATCCTTTATTTCCAGAATTAAGTTGTAAGAAAAATGTTAATCCTAGGATATTAAGAAGAAGGAAAAAACAGTTCAATCTTATTTTTTTGGCTTTGAAGGAAATTCTCTTTATAGACTTTAAAAAAATTTTTAAATATATTTCCCTTCATTGATGCACCATTCTACTATAAAATGGATACTGCAACACCTAAGAGTAAAAAGACTTAAGAAGGAGATGATTTCTTAAAAAATACATATGTTTTTTATACATAGATAGATGATAGATAGACAGACAGATAGACGGGATTCAGAACACACTACTCCAAAATATGGCAACTTGGCATACTGAGCATTTTAAGTTGAAGGGAATAGAAGCATCAAATGCCAGAAGTATTCTTTGACCTCCTCCTTCTCTCTGAAGCAGGTTATAGGACCCCCACATCGCAGGTGCCCTCTCTCTACCTGGAGGAAAGAAACATCCTTATCTCCAGAGATGGAGGGATCCCAGGAGGAATCCAAATGAAGAGGCCTTGCCCAGTTTCCCCCTGTTCACTACCCATAGCTCACAGTCCTTTGTCCTATGATGTTTTCCCACAACTGTCCACTCTTCAGCAAACCTTGTATAAAAACACACAGTTCTAACCATTTCCTCAGTTCTCCATCTCCTTAGGAAGGCCCCCATGTCACATAAAACTTATATTAAATAAATCTGTATGTTTTTTTCTCATCAACCTGTCTTTTGTTAGTCTCATTGACAAGACCCCAGCTGGAGAACCTAGAAGGGTGAGAAAAAAAGATTTCTTCCTCCATAATAAGTGTATAAAAACAGCTGATGATGCTTCACTTTTGAGGACTGGGTGGTCAGGTGAAGTGAAGGATGGAGATAGACTTCTGAGACCTTCCAGGTCTGGAACCCACATATTCAACCCTCTTCCAGCAGAGATAGTCTCCACAGTCATGTCTATTACAGCATGCTGTCAATGCAGATCATAGACCTTCCAGAGACAGCATTAACGCAGGTTAGAGACAGCGGGCTGCCTCCCCCATGGGCTGGCATGAACTATCCAACTCAGTTCTCACAGCTGGACTCCTCAACACCAAACTTCTCAACCTCCATCAACAGACACAAAGCCACACCCACGTGGCTAACTGGAACAATCACCTTGACTTGGGCATGAAAGTCATGGAAGTGATTTTGTTAATGACTCAGCACTTTCAATCAATTACAGTCAGAGGTTCAATAAATGTTTGTTGCGTTGGATTGCTGGATGTTAATTGTCTGTCTCATCCCCAGGTGCTCACTTTGTAAGCATAAATGGGATTGACAAACTGACATTTTTATTCATGGGCACCTAACAAGATGGAAACCAAAGGAAGCAGAATGAGAGGTGTGGTTAGGGGCTAACTTTGTTAATGTCCAACCGGGGGCCAGGAGGTAGAGGGAAAGAAGGGATCGATGCATCAGAGCACATGCTTAGTGCAGCATATTAACTACAGCCCTCTACTGTTAAGAGCAGCTCTGTCTGCCCACCGACAGCAACCACCCACACTTCCTAGCGTCGAGACCAATCATCCCACACACAACAGTATCAAGGCAGGATTAACCCAGAGGTGAAGTCCCTTCTGCCCCCACGATGCCTTATGTCTGCACTGTGATTGCCTGTCCTTTGAAATCCAGATGCCAATGTGCCAATTAAAAGGCAGGTTTGCGGTGGGACATAGAATAGAACATGAGGTTTCTCTCTTCTCCAGCTGGACAAAAGCTACCTGAAATCTAGAGATGGTGAGCCTTCTCTGAATGATCCCTGCCACTGCACACAGCCTGACTACAGTCACAGGCCGGATGGGGAACGAAAGGGGACCAAATGGTCATGCATCAGAATTTGTGGAGTTTAGCAGCCACGGCCGAGGGAGGGCCCCAGTACAGGGCAGACTGACCCGCTGCGTTCCCATCACTTGTTAACTGAAATTGACAGTGACTTTTGGAACAATTACTGCCTCCCTGACACCAAAACCTACACAGCACCAGTACCTCCGGAGCCTTCCCCTCTCTGCATCATTAATAGCCTCCAGGGTTTCTTACTTAGCGGGTTACAACGTTAGCTTACTCTAAGCCTTTGCCACGACCAAATTAAAGAGTCTCGCTCCACTCCGCGAAAATACTGCTGTTCAGCCCATTCATTTTCCCTAAAAGCTTCTCAACTTCAAATTGGCATTCCAGCCATGTTGCATATATTTTTAAAAAGCCATCTTATAGGTCAATAATGTTAAACTCTTATCCATGACAATAATTTACTCTTGTCGAATGTGTACATACACAGAGAAGATACACACACAGCGTGCATGTCCGAGCACATGCACTCATCCCTTTGGTCTCTCTGAGCATTGTGGGTCCTCTCTTCCTATTGTGTTTTAGCCTTTTACTGGCGGTCTCTTTCTCCTGCAAAAAGAGATTACAAATACAATCCTAGAATTGCAAATAGGACGGTGGATGCTTTTTGTTCGGCTTCCTGTCCAAGTTGTTACAACCTTTGTCATGGTAATGAACCATCAGAATTTCATAGCCTGAATATTCTCTGCACTTCTCCGGGTGCATTGTGTGCCTAAATTTGGATGAGTTTATGGTCTTGCGTTCTGCCCCTGGATAAAGACGCCTGGGGAAGTTGACCAGCTTTAAGATGACCATGAGTTCTAAATGGGAGTCCGTGGTTTACCGGCGTTCCTGACACACAACACATGTCAACTCAGGAGAGCCCTGTCTGGAAATGGGAAAAGTAAAATGCACACCTGCCAAGTGTTTCCATCAGAACTTCAAAAAGGTGGATGGGGTTTCCTACGCTAGGTGAATTCTCCCCAGGTGTGACAGAGCCCTTTTCAGGGTTCATTTATGGGATGGGTGTTGTGTGCCTACCGTGTGCCAGGCACTAGATATGCGGAGGGGGAACAGACAAAGCAAGCCAGGAGAACAGATGCACGCATCAATTTGTATGATGCCAAGGCAAAGAAACAGAAAACCCAAGTGCCTCTCTACACTGTTAGGTGACTCTTGGATGTAATTTCACCAATGAGGTCCCATTTATAATAGCCGGTAGGCTAGTTAACAAGCCACTAACTTCACCAATGAAGACCCGCTGCTGACCTTGGCCATGTTCTTCTGCAAACTGTCTGGTATCGATCGAGATAAGATAACAGAAGTGAATTTGTAGCAGCTGGACTTCCCATTGAGAACTATAACTGCCCATCCCTCAAAGGTAAATTCCTATTAAAGCGAACTCCTACACTTAGAAGTAATGCTATACATTATCTGTGCTAAAATATTTTAAAGCAAATTACAGACATGGTGACAGTTTACAAGATGACCCAATCTCTATTTGATTTCTGACATGCATGAATAATATATTTCGCCAGATTTCATCAAAATTTTACCCTGTTAATTAGATGGAGGATTTTCGTGACAAAGCACAAACTGTTGGGGTGGGTGGTCTGTGAGGTTATAGAACATAAAAGGGCTTTTTATCCCTCCAGCAGATGGGGTCCCCCAAGAATAAAAGAGACTTGAGAGCCACTTAAACAGGCCTCAGGGCCGTTTGCGATTGAAGCTAAGTGCTAGCTGTGATTAAATTTATGTAAAGTATCCAGCACAATGCCTGGCACAGACCAGCTGCCTGATATCTGTTAGATGCTTTCCCAGCGCTGAGTGGTTAGAAAATCACTCTACCAAGATACCTGGTACCATCTCCAAGCAGGTGTGACTTTCAGGTAAGGGACATCCTGAGTTTGTACTGAGAAATCATTGACGATGCCAAGAATAGAATTCAGAGTCTTTGTGTTCAATTTCCAATCAATACCCCCTTTCCCTGGGATGCCTGCTCTCCTTCTCTGTGAACACCTTCGCCAAAGGAGAATGAGAGTCTCAAAGCAACTCGAGTTCTCTGGTAGTTTCCAAATAGCCAGTTCTTGCCTCCTCTACACATACGCTTCGCTGATGTATTTTCAGTTTCAAAGTAGCAAAACACAGAAGCTTGTCTGCCTTCCTGCCTTCCTGCCTTCCTGCCTTCCATCCTTTCCCTTTGAATCCTGCCACTTCTGGTATGGGGCACAGAGTGAGGAAGAAAGTGCAGGGGAGAAAAAAAAAATTTCCCTCCACTCTTCCGAGTTCTTAGCTGAGATTCCTGTAATAAAACACAGATGAACAAGAGAAAAAACAGTTATTAACATACGTACCCCATGGGGAGACACCGGGAAAAACTGAGTGACTGTCCGAAGTGACTTCAGAATTCAGGCTTAATCATCTTAATTCATCTTAATAGGGAAAGGGGAGGGGAGATGTAGACCTCTTAGAGGGAGTAAATGATTTTCAGGAAAGATGAATGGGCCCTTAGAAGAGTAGGTGGCAGCAAAGGTAGTTTGTGACAAAGTCTATCTGAGCACTGCGTCTCTTCTCTGAGATAGGACTCAATCTTCCCGGGTTACTCAAACTCCAGGGGAGGGGAGTTACTTAGGATAATTGAGTTCCTTTTGGAAGATCTGTCTTGAGGCAGATAGTGGAGTTAAACTCTCTTTGCATTTACGTTTTTCCAAGTGCCTACAGCTCAAAATTATCAGGATGCCAGAATGGTACATTCAAGGGTAGCATGTCCTAAACTTTTACCATCGTGTTTTGGAGTGCCGTAGTCTGCTTCCCTGCAAAAGAAGAGGGAAAGGAACCTGCCAACTCATTTATATCCTATGTATGTGTTGTGCTGCGGGCACGAAGGTGGCAGGGGTTGGGGGTCACAGCAGGAGGAGCCAGACTTACTTCGTGCTAAAATAATCAATTCTAAACTAATCATGGTCCTGTTTTAATTTCCTGAAGACAACACCATGGAGAAGAAAAAATTTCTCCCTGTCTCTGGGAGCATCCCAGGCTGGATCTGAAAAGGAAACGAAGATGGACAGGAGATAAGCCTGTGGTCCAGAGTTAATGTATGATCAGTTTTATGTGACCCAGGAGCCTCCGGAAGGTTCGATGCTAGGCTTGAAGAAGAGAGCAGTCCTGGAGGAATATTGGAAGCCAAAGGGGATGAGGTAAGTGTAATAAACCAGGGGAAGCTGACCAGACCACTTTGTATTCTTGGCTTGGTGTCACTTTGCTTTCAGAGATAAGGATGTTCCTGTCCTCTGGGCACAGGGAGGGCACTTTCGGCATGAATTCGGTGACTGTTTCAGGAGAGAAGAGCAAGGAGAAGTTCACCCTGACCTTCCTACTTCTGTAATGTTCTCAAACTCCTTCAGCTTACAATAGCTGACACGTCCAGGTGCCATAGGCTGAGGCAGTGTGTCCTGAACCCCATCAACACCCTTGACTCGACCAGGTGATTAAGAGCCCTGCTCTATGCTTTTTTCTGACTACCCTCTCGGGAATGATCAAGATAAAAACCATTGCTGGGATAGATTTTACCTCTGCAAATATTGTTATTCCCCACGGTCAAGGTCAACGTTGCTTTCTTCCAGCTGCTAGGTCCACAGCTAATGTTTCTTCACGCTTTGCCTTGGCCTGTGGCCCAACAATGTTAGGGGCGGCATTGCCCTTTGTCCCCACTCCTGTCCCCTCCTTCTCTGGGCAGCCCAGCTCTCTGCAGAAGGGAAACTCCCGGTTCGCTCAGAAGTTTCTCAAAAGCTATAGTGCAAATCACCCTAATTGTTTGCTAGATGAACAATGATCACTCTAACCTCCTAATTAACATTGTTAAAATCTGCTAACAAAGGACATTTAACAATATCTTAATTAGGAAGGATTTCTAATTTGTGATGTAGAGCATGTTAGACAAACAGGATACAATTCTCCCTTTGTTCCTGGGCTCTGCAGTCAGAGAGATTACACGATATGACACAACGTGTCCTGCGTTGGCCATTTATCATTCTAGATCCTTTGCACACTTGTGCTACATAATTAGTGTCTTAGCTAATTTTACCTGTGTTATTGTTTGCACTGTAATTTGGAGAGGACAGGGACATGATGCTGGGCAAATGAGATGGGAGCATGCATCTGATTCCCCTCCCTCGGAATGACTGCGGCTCCCAGACACCTGCTGGAAAAGTCTGGCTAGCAAATAAAGCAAACTTTTCAGGGCTTCTGCTCACGAATAATGGGGTATGAGTTGAGGTGCCCATTTGAGTCCTTCCAGATAAATATGTGGATGACTAACCAGCTTAGTCTTTGCTCTTTTTCCAAGCTCCCCCAGCTTATTTTTAAAAGCTTATATTATCTATCACTTAATTATTAAAAAGTGTCTACTCTGTTTTCATAAATTATCTATGTGTTAGAGATATGGGCATATGAGAGAGAGTCATGGGGATAAGGGAGGTTCCAAAGCCAATTATCGCAGCTGGGAAGATTTTAGAATATAATGGGACCCTTGAATTATTCTATACCAGACCTTTTTTTTTTAATAGATTTTTTTTAAGATTTTATTTATTTATTTGACAGGCAGAGATCACAAGCAGGCAGAGAGGCAGGCAGAGAGAGAGGAGAAAGCAGGCTCCCCATGAAGCAGAGAGCCCGATGTGGGGCTTCATCCCAGGACCCTGGGATCATGACCTGAGCTGAAGGCAGAGGCTTTAACCCACTGAGCCACCCCGGCGCCCCTATACTAGACCTTTAAGGATGAGTGTTTGTGTGTTTGGTTAGGGAGGGTGGGAGCAATGGGGGGAGAAGGGTTATGACTTCTAATCATCCCTATTTCATCATTTTTATCTCTTTGCAAGGACGTCCCTGCTGTTGGGTCCTTTTCCATATGTCTTAACTTCTTTATCCTGAAGACAGGAGACATGCCTCAAAGAAATTATAAATGCCAAAAGTTATTTGGAATTACCATTTATATAAATGCCATCATCTAAACTAAATGAGAATGCATAAGAAAAATGCTTAATAGCATGCCTGGCACATAGTTAATATCCAATACATTGTAGCTACAATCCACCATGTTACACTGTAAAGCTGTGATGGACACCTTAGCCACATCCTACAGTCCCTGGAGCTCTACATAACATGTAATATATTGTACATAACATGAAACCTCATCAAATGTTCAAGGGTTATTTCTAGACTCTGGTCAAAGTCTAAGGCACTGAATGGTCTCTTTCATGAAGATAGTCGGGAGCAGGGAGCATCAGTTTGCCAGGCACAACCACCGAGAACTGTTCAGTGAGATAGACACTAAAATAAAAAAAGCAAAACAAAAATCTTAACAATGAAATAGCTCTGATTCGAGCCCATATCGAAAACTTGCTGACCTTGAACTGGCATCTGTCCCTTCTCCCTCACCACCCACACCGGGCAAAAACAATGCACGTCATGCTTACACTTTTGCCTTTGGAAGGGAGGCCTGTACTGAAGAGGGTGTTATAGAGAAGTCCCTCGTGGAGATAAGCAGCATGGTGAATGTGTCTTCCCTCACAAAGCTCCCTTGTAAACACTGTTGTTTAAAGAAAAAATACTACCTCTAGCATTACCCCCCTCCACCTCTTTAACCTCTACACACACACACATACACACACACACACACAGGTCAGGAAGGGAAAAAACAAACAAACACCTTCATATCCACCCTCTTCAGTTCATTCATAGGGGCCTGCAAATTAAGCTGACAAAACACAGGTTAGCAAACAAAAAAGACAGATTTTTATTCACATATGTATCCAGGAGTTCACAGAAAAATGGGACTCAAAGAGGTAATTTGGACGGGGGCTTCTATGCCATTTTAATAGGGGAAGGGAGGGGGGAAGGCACTTAGAAGAAAACAAATGGCTTTTAGGATAGATAAATGGACCCTCTGGAGAATGGGTAGGAGATAAACTAGTTTTCTCTGAGGAGAAAGATCAGAACTGTTCCCAGAGGACCTTTATGACAGTGGAGATTTTGGGGAGGCTCTGCTTTTAGGCAGAGAGGAATTTCAGGAACTCAAATGCCTTCAGCTCAAAATAACTTTTGTGCCAAAGAGTCATATTTTGAGGTGACATGTCCCCTTCAATAACTATAGCAAGTTGGCCCCAATACACTGCTATCGAGGCATACAGAGGTAATGTCAACATTTTAGAGTTGAGAGAGGCCTGGGAAACCACCCCGCCTTCTCTCATAAACTAAGAAAGAGAGGGGAAGGCTCCCAGAGGAAATGTGCCTCATGGTGGTGGGGGAGATGCCCCCACCTCCCCATGATCCCCAGGGTCGGCTCCTCCTGACAGCAGCAGCTAAACACGCTTCTCATTTCCAAGAGGGACCAGGGAGGGGGGTTAAAAAAAAAAGACACAGAAAGATGAGGCATAAAGATCTCTTCCTCCTCAAGCTTTTCAGGCTTCCTCCAGCACTGCTCATTTTGGAAAACATGAACAAACAGACCTGAGCCGTTCTCCTGTATGGGGCCAGGAGGAGCAAAGGCTTGAGAGGAGAAGAAAGAAATTATTTAAATTGACATGCTCTCTCATGATGGCTTGCAAAAACGATCCCTTTTTGATGATACAGCAACCTGATAGGGGGAGTAATTTATAGATACCATTTCACAGGGGGTGGGGGTCCCAGAAGGAAATGCAGAAGGAAATACCGTTCAGGAAAAAATAAAATAAAATAAAAAATAAAACAATAAACTTCTCCTGCGCTTTATAGGTCCGAAAGGCTTGGCCGTAAATCCTCATTTTGACATTCATCCCAGATCCATTTCAGAGGCAGCCCACAGACTCAACAGGGCGAGAGAAAACGCTAAATCATAATTACCCCATAAAAGCCCAAGCCTGTTTCTCTGAATGCTTGAGAACTGGTAGAGCTTCTCAAAATATCATAAATCTATTGTGTTCTCTCCTGTTTTACTTAACAGCCAATTAATGTTACTGCTTAAAAGAATTAAAGCCAGGGCCCAGAGGAGGGTGAAGGTAGGGGAAATCAAGGTCTTTAAACTTGGACTGGCACGCGGAGTGCACGTGCTCATCCATCCCTCATTACAGAGCCGCTTGTTAAAAGGCTCAGCCGCTGGAAAAAAAATCCTGCCCCCATGCACATATGCGAATAGGGTCTTGTTCTGATTAGCATACTGGAAAGGAAAACATTTTTCAACACCAACTTGAGTCGGTTTTAATATCCTACTGGCTGCCCCCGGACACACAGGCGGGAGATCTCGCTCCTCCCTGAGAAGTGCTCCCGCCAGCGGCGTGTTCGGGGGCCCTCACGTGGCCCCCATAATTAGTCGGAGCGGTACGGTGCAGCGAGCAAGGCGGACACGGCCTCAAAGGGATCCTGATGGCATTGGTGACTCTGGCCCCGACACCGTCTTACCACGCTCCGCACACTGCCCAACTAAGACCAGAAAATCCAGTTGTTGTTGTTTTTTCTCATGTGCCACTTGGTCATTCTCATGAAGGGAGAGCTGCGGGGGCCACCCTACATTCTCAGACAAGAGAGAAGCAGCCGGCTGTGGACGCTCCCCGGAGGTGCATGAAGACCAGCCTGGAAAGATGTAGAATCGGGAGCACTTGGGTTCTGACCTTACCTCCTTATGACCTTGGGCAAGGCGTAATCCTTGGACCCCAGATCCCCACTCTGCAAAATGAAGGGGTTGGTGATGCCAGTGGCCCATGGGGCAGAGCCATTCTACAATGACCTAGAATATTAGTTTTGTCATACATGAATCTTTCTATAGTGTTGTGAGTTCTGACCAGAATGATGTTAAAAATACCTAACAGCTAGTGGGGCATGGGTACCAGGATGACTGATCGGCGGATTGGAATGTAGTTGGTCACGAGAATAGTGACAGGGGGACATGACCGGCATGGGACCACCTGTGTGGGCTGGCTGAACATCACCCTGGCCCCTGAGGGCTGTCAAAGTTGTTCTGAACTGAGGCTTTAGAAGGGGAGGGAAAGTAAGCTGATGGGGACAGCTGGAGGTGGCCAAGGGGCAGATGACTCCTTGAAAGTGGGACTTAAGGAGAAAGAACCAGATCGGGGCAGAGAAGAGTGAGCGGGGCCATAGGAGTCAGACTGACTTGGCTCAGATCTTCCACAGCCCTAGATGTAACTTCAGGGAGTTACTTTAACTTCTCTGAGCCTCAATTTCCACATCTGTAAAATGGAGATAAAGTAGAGCATCACACAGAAGACAAAACTAAACGCATGAGGAAAATACAGTATGTATCACAACTTACTCTTGATAATGCTTCAAAACGCCTACAAAATGTATGTCCCAAATCTCACTCTCTCTCTCTCAGTGGGTCTCATGCAGCCGGATGTTCCTCTGACAGTAGAACAAATTAAATTCTTAGCCTCAGTTTATGGGTCATTTTGGATGGGGAAAAAACAACAACAACAACAACAACGAAAAACAAAACAAAACACTGGATTGGAAATTTAATCACCAGAATCATCCTTGGTGTTCTGAGATGCTAACAGCGTTGCAAGGCATTGCGGGAACAGAGATCATTCGAGCAATCTCACATCTCCCGTGCACTCTGGGGCCCAAGTTCACTGAGTGGAATTGGGAGCAAAATCATTTGCACCAATTATATTAAATTCATTCTCTTTCTCTCGCACCACCATGCCTCCCTCTCAGTGAAGTACACACCGCTGAATTTCTCCGGGTTGGATAGGCCAAATGCATGCAGCGCGCCACTCTACTATAATTAGACACACATCTCACACGATGGGTGTAAGGAGTGAGGGGTGAGTGCTTGTCAAGGGCACCTCGTAAGAGCTCGTATGCATTCAATCAGTACAAAGTGCTGCTCTCCTCCCTCCCATTTGAGGAAGCCCAGATGATGACTATTTTTTAAGAGACTCAGACAAATCACATTGTATGGAAGCCCTACTATCAATCTAACATCTTCGTCCTTTTCTTTTTCCTAAAGATTTTATTTATTTGAGAGAGAACACAAGCAGGGGGAGAGGCAGAGGGAGAGGGACAAGAAGACTCCCCGCTGAGCCCAGAGCCTGATGCGGGGCTCGATCCCAGGATCCTGAGACCATGACCTGAGCCGAAGGCAGATGCTTAACTGACTGAGCCACCCAGGCGCCTCTCAACATCTGTATCCTTGAGTGTCCTTAAAGGTGAGGGCTACAGGCAGAATATGTCCTCTGAGAATTCATGTGTCAAAATCCTTACCCCCACTGGATTAGTCTAAGGAGGTGGGAGATGATTAGGTCAAAAGGGTGGAGGCCTCAAGAACGGGGTTAGAGCCCTTATACAAGGGGTCCCAGAGAACTCCCTCACTCCTTCCGCCACAGTGAAAAGACAGCCATGTATGAACCGGGAAGTGGGCTCGTGCCAGACACACATCTTCTGGCATCTTGATCTCGGACTTTGCCGGCTCCAGAGCTGTGAGGGATGGGCTTCTAAGCCCCCCAGTCTAGGGTGGTTGGTTATAACAGCAGGAACGAATTCAGATGGTACAACTCAGAAGTGAAAAAGAAGGACAGAAGGAGGGCGAGAGAGAGGGAGGGCGGCCAGAAGGAAAGAAAGGAGACCACTGACGAGTGCGTCAGTGGGGAGTTTCTGGAATGATGGTACAGACCGCTGAGAGGGCTGGGGAGGCCTTACAGCTTGATCCCATGGGTCCAGTAGCTCATACGGATGAATGATTTATTGTTTACTTCCTCTCCTGTGGGCCAGGTACCGTACCAGGCCTTTTCATGTGTGATGGGAAAAAAAAAAATCAGTACTTATTCCTAGCCTTGTCCCTTTCCTCCTGTCCAAAAGGATTCTGTGCTGCTCTGTGGTCCTTGAATCTTTGGTTGCAGAGTCGGGGTATGGTGCAGAACCGAGGGACTCCATCCGGCTGCTGTCGTGCACCTGCTGGAAAAGACGGTGTTTCCTGTGGAACAGAATCCGGCAAAGAGGTGAGAAAAAGGAGTAGGGTGAGAGGCGTAGGTGGAGCGAGCATGAACATGGGCTTGAGATATCTGGGGAGTCTGGAAAAAGAGAAAGGAGATGTGTGTTGGGAGGTGGGGGTGGGGACACTTACCAGTACATGGGGCAGGGGTGGGGGTGTGGAAGGTTCTAGAGGACTTTGTAGCATACTAGAAATTCAACTCCATGTGAAGGGAGCAAAGTTCTCATTAGCCTTCAAGTACATTTTAGAGCCCACCTTTCTTCCCAACTTTAGTAGCTTACTTAAAAAAAACAAACAACCCACCTACCTCTCATCTTATAGTACAATTCTTTCATTCAACAGTCACGATTTCTCTTCCATCTTGCGCCTAATCTTGTGCTTCTTTCTCTTTTCGTTTTTCATTAATAACCAGGAAGATAGGGGCACCTGGGTGGCTCAGTGGGTTAAGCCTCTGCCTTCGGCTCAGGTCATGATCTCAGGGTCCTGGGATCGAGCCCCACATCGGGCTGTCTGCTCAGCGGGGAGCCTGCATCCCCCTCTCTCTCTCCTGCCTCTCTGCCTACTTGTGATCTCTCTCTCTCTCTCTGTCAAATAAGTAAATGAAATTAAAAAAAAAAAAAGGCTTTAAAAAAAATAGCCAGGAAGATAATTGCTCAGGTCAGTCTCCGAAATATCAGTTTATAAAATATCCATAGAAATTTGCTGTAATTAAACAGAGCCCCCAATTCAGCAGTATTCAGAAGGTCTCCCAAGCCCTACAAACAGGTCAGAGTGCGAGGACAGAGATGTGCTTTCTGAGGACCTCCCCAAACATTCTGTACGAGTTGTCAAGTTGTCGTTCTCCCAGCCTGAGTTATTTGGGGTGCGGCGGCTCTCCACGGCAGACCTGTGACAATCAGTCCCAGCAGGTTCTTCCAACAACTCGTACTTCAAGGGGCCTGCCCTGCCTCTTGGGCATCTCATACTTCCAGAGGAGTGAAGATAGAGGCACATCTCCAGCCCCGAAGACTCATGCGAGGCTTGGAACCTTGGAAGGGCCATGTGGCACCACGGCCACCGTCCCAGAAACGGGACCAGGATTGCAAATTAAACAGCTCGTCTGCAGAAACCTGAGCCGTCAGCAGACATTGCAAATTATTAATAGCCCCTCCCGCTAAATCCTCAGAATTTGCAAGCAAGTGCCTCAGCTGTTGAAGCCCAGTTTTTCCCAGCAAAGGACTCTACCCCCACCGAGAAAGGTGCAAACAAGAGAATGAGTCAGGGTCTGTCCTGGGGAGTCTCAGTTGCTCATTTCCTTCTTTCTGAAAGTGAATGTCACAGCAGACACCAAGCCATCCAAGAATCTTAGGGCATTTGGCAAGCCAGTGAGTTGGAGTTTGTGCAGTTGTTGTCACGATTAACAACTTGCAAAGATATGTTTTTGAAATCTCAGAGTTAATTTCTTAATGAGGCCAATGTCTCGGGGTTGAGTAAAACTCTTTCTTCGCCAGTCACAAATAACCTTTTTAATCTATAGGATTTCAAAATATCTTCCAGGTCTGCTAAAATGGAAATGAACAGTTGCTGGATTTCTGTATCTTAAAAAAAATTTGTTTTCCTTAACCAGTGTACTACCACTGGGGCCTGGGGCTGCAAGGTCAGACACAGATGCCATATATCAACACTGCACCTGCACTCAGAGGAAAAGGGGTCTTGGAAAATAGTCAGGTGGACAGGTGGTAGGGTCCTGTTATCCTGGGATGGACACTGCTAAAGTTCTAAGGGGCAGGCTAGGAATTCCTCTGAAGTGTCTCTGTCTCTCTTGATATATGTATCTTATCACAAGCCCCTGCCTGAATCCACTCCCCAGCTGCTGATACCCCACTGCCATCGGCTTCAAATTCCTCCTCTGATAAAGACAAAGGGACAGGAGGTAGGATTTATGATGATCTTTTGTGTTTTGATAATGTTTTGATAGAACTCTATCATGTTTCCCATGTTTATTGTACCATATCAAGAAATTGGGATGTTAGGGGCACTGCACCCAAAGGTTTTTCCAAAAAGTGTTCTTCCTTATTTCCAACACCCATTGGTAGACTTCAGGCATGGGACGATCGGGCAGCTGGGAGTCTCTAAATGGACAACAGGAGGGGAGGGAGCAGGGACAGAAGAGCCCTAGGACCTGATCAGGGCATGCATAGCCCTACAGAGTGGGTGGGCATTCCATGTGTCCATCTCAGCATACCTGGACAGTGGTGCCCCTACCTGCCACCTCCCTGCTCCTAGGCCTCCTTGGTGAATTACCTTTAGCTTCCATCAAATGATGATGCTTGACATTATCTGAAACAACAGTGGAGACCACGAGTCATCTAGCCACCATTTCCTCCGTGGACTGGTTCCTAGTATGATCCTTACAACTCTGCAAGGTCTGGGGAACCTCACTGATACGTATCCTCATCTCAGTTCTACTGACTCTATCACTTCGAATCTCTTGCAGTCTTCCCAAAAGTTTATCCTTTTTCCATCCTCCAGTGGATGCAAAAAAACAGTGCATCTCAGCTAAGAGATCCTTTATGCCCCAGAGTGCATAATTCCATTAACATTTTCTCATGAACTTCTTCTCGACCTTTCTCATCATCTTTCTTGTCTCCTTCTGTGTTTGGAAAATTGGGCCAATGCTTTTCAAGACCCCTTCTAAACATAGTGATCTCATTTTGTTCTATATTTCTGATTAGTACAACATGTCTAGTAGACTCTCAATTCAACTTTAAATTTGAATCTAAAATGTTATTAACTATGGTCATTTGATACGTAACTATATTAATTTAATCTACATTAATGCTCCCATAGCTAATATGTTTCTTGCTATAAAATCACAGCTAGAAAAAAATTAAAAGATCTAATAAGCCAGGTCTCCAGCCTCCAACCAAACTGAAACACACATGGACTTCTGCAAAATATCCAGACTTCATTGTTTCCATGCCTATTCTTCTCTTTCCTCTGCATGGTGTAATGGGAAAACAGGACAAAACAAAATAAAAACATTGGACTTGGGCTCTTAATTCGTTACTTTTTGTCTTCGTGACCTCAGGTAAATCACTTCACATCGCTCCCTGCCCCCATCTCCTCATTTATAAAATGCATGTTTGGATTATATCCCATGCATTTTCAAAGGGTTTTTTGTTTTGTTTTGTTTTTTGTTTTTTTAGACCTTGAAAGCTTTCTTAAAAATAAATCTTAGGGAGATGCACAATGCATTAACAAATAAATCAGAGTTCTCTGGTTGAAACAGGGATGGCAAGACCCTAAGACTTACCATCTAGATCTTCTTATGCAAATTTCCCCCATCCTCACTTCCTTTTAACAATTTATGATATCACGCACAAGCACAGCTCTTGTCTATGTGAGCATTCACATTCACCGTACCTGTCTTCAATAGAGTCTACCTGTAAGCCTGTGACTTTTTGTGTGTTATATGAGCGTATGGAAGAAATCCAAATTTCCAATAAATGCCTTGAAATGTACAAGTAGGAATGAGAGCCAACATTGCTAGTGCTTCAAGTCCCAAGCCTAACCCAGAACAGCAGCCCCATGCACCCTGCCCTCAGGGTTCTCTGCCCACCTCCTGGGTGAGACAGTGGATGTTTCATTCATATTCCGGCAGGCGCTGCTGCTTTTTCCCGCCTGGTCCACTTGGCCCTGTTGTCTTTCCTGTGGGACACCAAAGTCCCTGCCAGTGGCCTTTGTATCCTCTGCTCCACCAGGCTAGGTTGCGTCTTGCTGGCTAATGGTTCCACGCATCACCGCCCTGCTGAGCAGGTGCGTGGTAGAGCTGCTCCATTGCAAAGAGTGGTCCAGGAGGCTGTGCAACTTCTTGGTCTTGGCCTTTGGGCAGGAGCATCCCCAGTGTGGTGAGCACCTGCTGGACCAATGCCCTGTAGCACGGTGGGAAGAATGTCTCCTTATCCACTCCTATTGCCACCGCCTTATAGGACTCAAACAGGTGGCCAGTGGGTAATGTACCAGAAGGCACAACTCTGTGACAGATCACACTATGCAGAAAACCACCCTTCCCCTAGAATGAGTAAGTCAAATTCTTTGTGCCTGGTCTACCTCTCCCTTAGTGCTCTCCCAGTAGGCTCCCCAGTCCCTGTGCAAATAGACTTCAGGTTTCTGAATTCCTGCTGACCCATCTCGGGCTCATTCTGAGACCCTTGACCCAGACATCCAGATGAATCTGTGCATGGTTACAGTATAAATCAACAGCATCTCCTTGTTAAAATACCCACCAGCTGGAGGACTGGGATCTTTTCTCACAAGTTTTCACTTCTGGATGCGTGCAGAAACTCTCCACCTATGATAGGCAGACATTAAATACCTACAGTTTCAGCTGAAGTCCTGCTGGGAACCTTGTGAACGGTTACGCTCTACGTAAAAGGAAGAAGCTTTAGATCTCAGTAGAAAAGTCTTACTTCCGACGCAATGACATCACTTTGATTGTCAGCGATTGGCTTCCGAACTAACACAAGTAATACTTGTGCCTAAGAAATCGGCTTGGATCAGTATATTCCCAAGAGTGACGTGCACTACCCCTTATGCCACGAGATTCTCCAGAAATAAACGAATGTGTGAACAAGTTTTGGGGAACTCCACATCCTCTGTCTTCGAGGGTCCCAATATGCCTCGACATACTCAAGGTTAGAGAAATATTGAGTAAAGAAACTTTACCTTTTAATAACGCCTTGTTTTTAATTTTTTAAATTTTTTGGGAAAAATTTTATTTATTTATGTGACAGAGATCACAAGTAGGCAGAGAGGCAGGCAGAGAGGGAGGAAGGGAAGCAGGCTCCCTGCTGAGCAGACAGCCCTATGCGGGCTAGATCCTAGGACCCTGGGATCATGACCTGAGCCGAAGGCAGAGGCTTTAACCCACTGAGCCACCCAGGCGCCCCAATAACGCCTTATTTTTAAATACACTGACAGTAAAACTCTTTTTTAAAAAATCTAACACTTTTTAATATCCCTCAGAAATAATGTTTTATGGAGTGCATTTTGAGAAAGTTAGCTTGGAACTGAGATCAGCAAACTATTGCTGTAAAAAAATCAAGTAGGGAGACATTTCAGCTTTGCAGCCATAGGCTCCGTGGCAATTACTCTTCTGTGCCACAGAAGCAGCCACAGAAAACACATAAACCAATAAGCATGGCTGCATTCCAATAGAACTTCAGTTACGGACATCGAAATTTAAATTTCATGTCATTTTCTTACATCACGAAATATTTTTCTTCTTTTGCCTTTTTTCAACCATGTTTAAAATTCCAACCAACATTTAAAAATGAAAACAACAACAACAACAAAACAACCTTAGCTCTAGGGCTGTACAAATGTAGGCGGTGAGCTGAATTTGACCCGTGAGTCATATTTCGCCAGTCCCCAGCTCGGCAGCAGTACCAGATAGTAAAAGAACTGAATGCCTATGTAGATACCAGACCCAGAGTCCCTGGAGCAGAAACCCTGTCTGGTCTATTTATCCTCCATTCCATCTCCACACTCAGTTTGCTGCCTAGGACTGTGTTGAACCATATGGTATGGGCTTCTAAATATTTATGAAAGGAAGAAATAATCACCGATTTGATTTACCTGTCAATAGCATGACTAGCACTTAGTTTTTATTGGCCCTGATCACTGGGTATGTCCGTATAAGTGGCAAATGGGAACCCATGACTCCGAGGTGTTCAATGCCAACAAGAATTTCACACGTTTTTGAGTAGCATTTGATTGCAATTACACATTGCTACAGCTGCCTGGTGTGCAAATTCAGACCATTAATGATCAGACCAGCCAGCTAGAGTAAAAATAAACGCATTAGAAAGAGTTGCCCTGTCTTTGAAAGCTAGGAATTTAGATTTCAGTGGCAACATCTGGATTGGAACACATACTTCTTTTATTCGCAGCTGTGGTGTCCCCTGTAACATCCGTCCCAAGAAAGTGCACTGCAACAAGCCTGCCTTCTCCGCTGACTCCCCCAAGTCAGTCTCTTTCTGGGACGGTCCTGTCCTTTGACGTTTCCATTGGTACTACGGGATTGTTCACTGGATGACAACTTCCTGCCTGGCACGGTTCCGTCCCCTCACTGACACCGTCCCTAACAAACTCCAGGCTGCTCAGTGCTCCTTCCTCTGAACATACTGATTGATTGATGAATTCGTCAATTCGTTTGTTCAATAGATGCTTACTGAGCAGCCGGTATGAGCCCCCATAAAATGCTGTAACCTAGGAGTAAAGACCTGAAAAACAAAAACTCCCTTAAGAGAGTTCCCGAGGCAGTGGAAGAGCCAGAGATACAAACAATGAGAAGAGCTTGGACCACCCCGAGAACCTCCCCATGAGCTCTTGCTCACACATGGCCTGGGACCCTCAGTTCCCTGTTACTATTGCTCTCCAACTGGTTATGGTTCCTCGAGGGCAGGTATTACGCCTTTTATCTTTTTCACCTCGGAACCGCCTCACACGGTGTGACTCCTTACAGGGTAGATTCTCATCAAGAATCTGATTGATTTTGGAGCCATGAACAGAAAGCATCAGTAAGCTAGGGAAGAGACATAGCAGACTTTATTCTGCACTTTTCACCCTGGATGGTTTGTTTCTCCAGGACTTAGATTCACCCAGACTTGTGTGCTATTGGTGAGCGGTGGCCCCATGGGTAGGAGTGGGGCAGGAAGGGAGAGTGGAATCCGTACCTGCTCGGGGTCCTGGAGGACAAGAGGCAAAGCAGCAGCAAACAGGGGAGGGGAGGATGGGGTGAGCAGTTTCCTTGATGGCTTTGTCTTTCTCTCACGACACAGGCCACTGTGCTGGTTGGAGCCTCAGCTACTGTGGACCTCAAAGGACTCACTTCTTAGATATACCCCTACTTCCGCAGGAGGGCCCCTGTAGACCAGATCCTATCCAGGGGGTGGTGCTGATACTTCTCTTTCTCTAGGAATTTTCAAAACAATGGGGTAGCTTGAGTCTAATGGCTGAGCCAAGACTTGCAGCCAGACTTCCGACAGCGGTGGCCCTGCCTGGCCCTGGTTGTCAAGCCAACCAACAAATCATACAGCAAACTGGCCACGTCATCCACATGGGTACCACTGGTACTCATGCCTCCATTTCCCATGGAGAGGTGGTGGAGTCTCCCAGTGAGGCTTCGGGATGAAGAAAGCATTGGTTTTGTATCTTTCTGTTATCTGAGACAAATCACTATTCCTCTGAGCTTTAGTTTTTGCATTTACGAAATGGGGGGAATGATATCTTTTTTAAGATTTTTTTTATTTATTTGAAGGAGAGAGAGAGAGTGCATGAGCAGGGTGGGGAGGGGCAGAAGGAGAAGAGAGAGAGAGAGAATCTTAGGCAGACTCCATGCTGAGCGTGGAACCCAACATGGGGCTCGACCCCAGGACCCTGAGATCATGACAGGAGCCAAATCAAGAGTTTGACACCCAACTGATGGAGCCACCATACATCTTTTGCTGTTGTTGGAGGATGGCAGGGGAGAGTGTCTGTAATGTAGCTTGTATTACTTACTACCTTCTTCCCATCGAGTCTTTTGCAAGACCGCGCTTCTCTGGCCCTCTGCAGTGCATGGGTCTCCCAACTCCTGGGACAGCCCTGTGTTCCACAGAGTGGGCTGGCTAGACTGGCAAGGACATCACCCTGAGGCTGTTGGGTCTGATTTTCCGTGGATCTACTAAGCGCTTCGCCATCCCACTGTCTGTTTCTCATCTTCATGTGGTGTGGTTCCAGATTATGACGTCTCCTGCCCTTAAAGAGTACGGGGCTTGTGTTTCTACATCTTGTTCTCTTCGCTGTTTTGGAGCAATTCTTGAAAAAAGAGAGAGAGAGACAGAGAGGGTAGAAACATCTCTGCTTTGTCATCTAAAAACCTGGTTAATCTCTTCCCATATTTCGGTGAGCACAACACATAATAGGTTATCTTAGAAATAGAAAGTATGCTTTCCCCTCCCTCAACCTCCTCTCTTAGGCCCTTATGTTCGAGAAAGTACACAATAGTTTCCTGCCATCGGCACATTCCTCCCGCCCCGTCCCACAGGCCCTGCTCTCGGATGAAGCAGTCAAGGCTAGGCTTTGCCTGACGTGTTGGAAAGAGGGATATAATTGGAGGGAAGAGAACATTACAACAAATCAGCTGCTCTTTGGAGGTTGATATTCCTTTTGGAGAGCAGCAGAAGCAATCACCATGGTTCATTAGAAGGTCTAACACGCTACCTGCAAAACTATATTTGGAAAACCGTATTCACTTAGCTCTGAAGTGGTGAGAGGGTGTGAAAGGGTGGGAGGAAAAGGGAAAGACACATCAGGGCCTGCCTGGGTGTATAGACTCGAATCTGCAAACAGGTCACTTGAATTGGATTCTAAGAAGAAGAACACAGGGATGGAGCTGGGACTGCAGGCCAAGTGCGGACCCGGGTCCTGACGCACTGCACACTGGGAAGCTCCAGTCCGTTAATGGAGGACCAGTGGAGAGGTCCTTGGGCCAAGTGGGAAGAGGATAAAGGTATGGTTAATGTAATGTGCCCTGAGAAAGTCCACTCCTGACTCAGGGTTCCAGGGAGCTGTGGCACACTTCTGTGGACCTTTCCCAAAACTTGCCACCGAATCACATCGAGGGCCATCGGCCTTGCCCTTTATCTGGGCAAGAAAGGCCTGCGTGGTGCAGGAAGTTGGTGGGGTGGGACTAGCCCAGAAAGGACTTGGAAGGTCACCTTTGCTCTCTTCTGTTGGATGAGAGCACCAGAAGCCCTTCCCCTAGTAACTCTCCTCGTGTGAGTTATGTAACCACAAAAAGGATTGGGAAGACTTTCCAAAATACCAGTGTCCCAATTCAACTGGTCATTTATTACATATCACCGGATCCCCAGGAAGTGTGCTCTGAAAAAGCTATACTGTTGCTTCTGGTGTGCTTCCTAGGTAAGCTGGGTGCTGGCTTTATGGAAATGTTGCCCCAAAAGGGTTGCCTCAACTGGATAGTGGTTAGGGAAATCAATCCAGCCCTTTCTGGAGGAATTTGACTTCAGGACCCACAGAGAGAGGGGTGCTGTCGGACAGTCCAGAATGATGGAAGTGGAGAGCCAGGGATGCTAGTTGGCTGATAACGTCAGAGCCCTGGCCCAGAAAACAAAGGATGCTTCATCTGAGCAGACCCTAAGCAGGGCAGACGCCGTGTCTTCAGAGGAGCTGTGACGTCATAAACTCTGACTGGACCCTCAGTAGTGACAGCCATGCTCCTTTCTCAGGACGGCCTGCCGGTGGCCTCCAGGGTCCCCTGACCTCTTCCTGGCTTATGCATCCCACATCGAAGTTCACTGGCAGAGGTAACCTGCTGTGTCTCTGTTGTTTGTAAACCAGAAGAACCCGAAATAGGAAGACAGGGATAGAATCATTCAGTACTCCTCTAGCATTTCCTTAATAAGGAGAATATAAAGAATCTATGTATTTTTCACTCACGAAGTGGTGACTAAGACAGCCTGGATCCCTGTTTTTATGGAGCTTACGTCCCAGTCGGTTAATCAAGCAACTATGAAGAAATCGACAAGAGGTTTCAGATGAGGCTAAGTGCCGTGTTTGAGAATGAGGGGGTGGGCAATACTTTGGATACACTGGCCAGAGTTGTCGTCTGGGGCGGTGGGCTTCAGGCTGCCTGCCTACATATTTATATATCTACCATGAAAACTGTGATTTTTATTGATTTTTATTGATTTTTAAAGATTTTATTTATTTGACAGACAGAGATCACAAGGAGGCAGAGAGGCAGGCAGAGAGAGAGAGGAGGAAGCAGGTTCCCTGCCGAGCAGAGAGCCCGATGCGGGGCTCGATCCCAGGACCCTGGGATCACGACCTGAGCCGAAGGCAGAGGCTTTAATCCACCGAGACACCCAGGCGCCCAGAACCTTTATTTTTAAAGCTAAAAGGTCCTTAGAGATCTTCTTTGTGTTGTTTCACTGTACAGATTAGGAAACGGGCTCAGAGAGGGGCAGAGACTTGTCTGTGCTCACACAGCAAGTTAGTGCTGGAATGTCGGACTCCTGCCTCCTCAGTCCGTGGAGTTCTCTTTGGGTGTCAGAACTGCTCTTGCCAAGGATCCCACCTGTTGTTTTAAGAAGGGGTGACTATGGACTCTGAAAAACAACCTGAGGGTTTTGAAGGGGCGGGGTGTGGGAGGTTGGGGGAGCCAGGTGGTGGGTCTTACGGAGGGCACGTATTGCATGGAGCCCTCGGTGTGGTGCATAAACGATGAATTCTGTTACGCTGAAATGAAATAAATAAATAAAAAGAAAAAAAAAGAAGGGGTGGCTGGAGGGGAGAGTTGGGTAGGGGAGGTAGCAGAGAGCATAAAGCTACTTCTCTTTCAGTCGATAGCCTCTTCTTCTCATCATCACTTTGGGCTAGTTTCTTTCTTACCTGAAGGGCTGGCGGGGCCGCAGCAAAGGCCAGGCAAGTTTTGCAAATGGCAAGGGACTCCCTGGGCTGACAGCTCTCTGAGTGTCTTTCCCAGAGATCCCCGCCAGAGGAGTGGAGAAGATCAGAGAGGCAGCACCGATGAAGGAAAGGTGACTCTCCTCCACTCAGTTAGACTTGCACCTGCATGAAAATAATCATCCATTAAAAGGCACGTTTCCTCTAACACGCACACCGTCTCCAGTGATTTGCCCTTCTCCGCCCCTTCTCTCTTTCTGGTCTGCCTGGGCTTCTCTCCTCCCACCACGCCTCCTCCCCCCACTTCCTTTCTCTCCTCTCTCTCCCTCACACCATGTTACCATTATTGTCAGTAGAACGAGCGGCATGCATGCCAAATCAGGTCATTCACAAATATAGAACAAACGTCTGTCACGACACATTTACCGCTCTGACTAAAGCAGGGCCCTTCTGTCCCCGGAAAGTGTGCCCATTAGCTACGTGGGATCAGAGCCCCCCGAGATTTCGCACCCTGCACCTCAGCTTCACCGGGGGGAGCATTCTTCCAATCCACATCCACTGGAGTGTCTTTGAAGGATGCATCGTGTGTCTCCATTTGTGTTTCCCAAACCCAGACAAAGTCAGCCTTTCCCTATGCTCCTCCCGCCCTACCTCTAGCGTGGATGCAAAGCCATTTTCCGCAGTTTAGGGCTTCGCTGTACATATTTGTTCTGGCTGAAATATCTGGAGGATATTTGGAGAAAATCAGGTAACTAACAGCATTGCGTTAAATCAAATAAGGGTAACACGGGCAACTTCTCACGAAAAAGAGGGAACCAGAAACACGACCACTGAATGCCACGTATAACCCCGTGCCACATGAAAAACACAAGTGAAAAAAAAGAAGAAAGAAACAGAAAAAGAAAAAAAAGTTAACTAAACATCAAACCCACTTACCTTGTTCAGAATTCTGTGTTGGGCGTTTTAAATCCATCATGTACGTTCACATTGTTAAAATCAGAGCGATTCTCCATGCAGTCCGATACTGGAACATACTCAGTGCCAACTGAGAAAAAGAAAAAATATATAAGAAGAGGAAAAAAGGAAAAAGGTCTAAAGAAAGGATAATATGTGCTTTTTAAATACCTACTTATCTTTAAAATGGTCTTGTTTCCAAGTGGTTTGGTCCATGTAGGAGGACAAGTCTGCTCTGAAACTTACAGATAACTAAAGCAACAATGAAGACATGTACGTATGAATGAGAACTTTGGTAATGAAGATTATAATTCAGTACTGAACCCCCAAATCCAAAAAGTTGTACTCTTTCTACAGTTTTCACGGTTTCCCTAGAACAGTCCAGACAAATTCTATGTGACCTCCAAAACCCAATACAATACAAAACAAAACAAAACAAAAACAACCCCAGAAATAAAATTGCAATCTACTACCCATACACCTTGTTTCTATTTCGATTCTTAGGTAGGGTCTATTTTCATAGTTCAGAATTAAATATATATATATATATATATATATATATATATATATATATATATTTTTTTTTTTTTTACATGAAGGCCACACAAACCACAGACGTTAAAGGGAGAAAAATCAGCCCTGTTCTTATTGCTGCAAATAACTCTATTTCCCAGTCGACCCCAGTGGTAAATGCCTTTGCCAGTTAATTATTACACCATCGCTCTTGTTATCTTATTATTGGGTTCTTTTCTTTGATCATTAGTTTGCTGGTTCAACCACCATCCATGGTTATAATAGAAATTCATTCCCACATGATGGCTGTTGGACTGCCTATGGGAAATGACTTGATATTCTTGCAAACACTGAATCATGCAGTAAATTAACACTCATTTTCATGCACATTTGCTTGCATGTTCATGGCCTGGAAACACATGCTTACACTCCATATTTTTCCTGTTGCTCCTGATTTGTTTCTTCTCTGGTAGGAATAGAACAATATGGGCTTCCTCCAGGGGACAAAGCAACACCCAGCTCTGTAGCCTGGAAGGGTGCGAGGAGCAGATGGATGAAAACGGTGCTCGCAGAGGGACAATAGAGCGCACGCAGAGAGGAAACGCGGCTACCTGGTTTCCCACCTGGGTACTGCCAACCAGCTTGGCAGTCAGGCAGCCCAGGCACGGGGAAGGCATGGGCCAGGCGGAGAGGGGATCCAACAACGGCTCGTGGGACAGTCCCTTGAGAGGCGGTAGTCTAGGTAGCTTGCTCCTCGGTGCCATGGGGTTTAGAGGCTCAGTCCCTGCCTCACCCTCCAGACACCAAAGAGAAGAAACAGATGTGAACGGATGCCCTGTCTTCGCTTCATCAAACCTCTCCTGGGTGGCTTCAGTCTTTTTTGTCCTTTTGTTGGCACTAAGACCCACTAAAATAGTCTTTTATTCATTAGACATCAAGCATTGCTGGGTCTTTAGAGTGAGACCAGGAACAACTTTTTTCCGTTATGAGTGGGCTTTGGGCAGGTTGTGAACACCTTCCTCAAGGGCACTGCTCCATAGAACTTTCCACCATGATGGAAATGATGTATGTGCCTGCATTGTCCTAGAGAGCAGCCACTAGCCACACATGGCTATCGGGCGCTTGACGCGGGCTAATTGAACCGAGGAGCTGAATTTCAATTTCATATGGTTTTAATTTATTTAAATTTAAAAATGAATCCAATTCCACTTTTATTTTCCATAATCACAGGTTTTTTTCTTTAAATTACCCTGAGCACTCAGAGGAGTACATTAACCATTGGTTCTCTTCTTTTATCTGCATGGCAGGTGGCTAGCGACCACGTACTGGGCAGCACGGATCTGAGGAGCTGCCTGCAGACCTTTCTGTGATTCCTGTGTCAGTTCTACCAAACAACATGCACAGTGAATTGCTTCCATCTAGCTATAAAAGACCTTGGCACCTAAATCTTCTTATTATAAACCAGGATTCAGGCCAATGTTATCACACTCACGTATAGGATTACGGTCCATTATCTGATGACACACAAATTGACTTTCTACCCCTGAGTTGACCTTTTGGTTCATGTAACACTTTATCTCCTCTGGCAGTGGGCCAAAACCTCACCCAAGACATACTGAATCCGTCTCTGAAAGGCCAGCTTTGCTTAGGCACTTACAATTTTTACAAGCTCCTCAGGTGATTGTTTTGCAAACAGTTCAAGATCGACTCCCACCACCTCCACACGGCATTTCAGACTGGACGGATCACCAACAATTCAGCTAAAAATGACAAAGATACAACTCCTCTACTCCCTTCTGGCTACTTCTGCCCTTCCCAATTTGCCCAAACCCAGGGCAATGCCATAGTTTCTACGACCTAGCAATATCAAGTCAATATCACTTTTTTTGACTAAAGTCCCAGCCCTAGAGTGGTGGGTACCTAAGAAGCAATCAACAGATATATACTCACTTGTGCCTTTTCTTGTGTCCTTTGTTTCTCACATCTGATTAGCTATACAGCAAGATCCTTTCTCCCACATCCTGTCTCCTGGGTCCCTGTTATTCTTTCTTTTTCCAGCCTCCACAAAGTTAGCTGATAATTTAATCATCTTTGTCTGACATTACTGTGGCCATAATTAGCACCACCACCACCATCCTCATACATCGTCACCACCGTCAGCATCAGAAACATCAACATCATCATCATCACCGTCACCACCACCATCATCATCACCACCGTCATCATCATCAACATCAACATCATCATCATCACCGTCACCACCGTCATCATCATCACCACCGTCATCATCATCAACATCATCATCATCATCATCATCACCATCACCACCACCATCATCATCACCACCGTCAGCATCATCAACATCAACATCATCATCATCATCATCACCATCACCACCACCATCATCATCACCACCGTCAGCATCAGCAACATCAACATCATCATCATCACCATCACCATCACCATCATCATCACCACCGTCATCATCATCAACATCAACATCATCACCACCATCACCACCACCATCATCATCACCACCGTCATCATCAGCAACATCAACATCATCATCATCATCATCACCATCACCATCATCATCGCCACCGTCATCATCATCATCAACAACATTATCATCATCATGATCATCACCACTGTCGTCATCATCAACATCAGTATCATCACCAACATCATCGCCATCACCACCATCAGCATCATCATCCATTGAGAGTCCCTTTATATCAATCCACAAAGGAATCCTGTGAGATGGAGATTATAATTCTCATTTTATAGGGGATTACACTTAAGGAAACTTATCCTGTGCTACTCAGAAGCACAGCCCCAATCTGGGAATAACCACTCTGGTGTAAACCACCGTAGAACACAAACTAGTATTCCATAAAGACATTGACCACAATCAGGCTGACCATGGTCCAAGGACTCTCACCACAGTGGAGACACATACAATAGTCCTACTTCATTAAGGGTCTCCCCTGACCCCGATCAAAAGCAATGAGGTTGATATGAGCAATCTACAGTGGCAGCATCTTTATATTAATTATTCTTTACATATTCTTTATTTGGGTTTTTTTTTCACACTTACAGAGTAAGTCTTTCCTTTTTTTTCCAAATATTTACTGAACACCTATGTGCCAAATGCTATGCTTGGCATTTGGAATACAGTATTGAATAACCAAAATACCTTTTGGATGTAAGACAGATGATATCTTTTCTATTCATTTTAAAAAACTTATTAAGCAACTTGATGTTTCAGGGACTATGTTAGAAGCTAAAAAAGTGAGCAAATTGGAAGTGATTCTTTGTCTTATTGAGTATTAGACATGTACACATCTGCTTAAGTTGAGTGGTTATCAAATAATATGTGGTTTTACGCCACATGGCACAGATTAAATAACTATCTTTGAAATATTCTTCTTGTCTTTCTATGACATTTTAGTCATGTTATTTTTTGGCTTAAAGCTCCTCAATCTTCAAGTTCAAAATCCTTACACTTAGAACTAAGGCCCTTTGTATTGGTTTCTATACCTGATTTTCCAACATATTTTTCCAGCATATCTTCAACCATCCCCTCCCAACCCACATGGTCCATTCTTACTCGGCAGAGCTCAGCTCAGACATCAGCCTTTCTGAGAAGACCTCTCACCTTTTCCATATGGCCACTCCTATGCCCTAATAGAATTTGTTACCTTTCCTGCCATTACATTTCCTGCAAGTTGATGTGGGTAGCAGGACTAACCTCAATCCACCTACTGAGCTGTTTAAGACATGTCTCTACTCAACAAAACCCAGCCCAGCTTTCTGATGGCAAGTGTCACTTTGCCAGGGTAGCAAAAAATGTTGACTTCAGTCACCTTTGGGATCTGCTGTTCCCACCCCTGGGCTGTGCTATGGGACAGTGGCTGTGCAGTACTGGGTAGGGTTGGGGATGGGGATCTCCTGCTCAAGATCTCTCTCCATACAGCCCCTTGGGGGGCATTTTGCCATTCTTTTGTCTCTTTGCCCTGCCCAGTTATATCTTTGCATACCAATCTCTGGTCTCATCTGCTGCTTAAATGAGTCCTGCATCCATTTCTCCGCAGTATTTTCACGGCCACAGCAGGGTGCCCAGGAGCCAGGCTGGCTTCCTGCTGCTCTCAGACTCACAGCCTCAATCTCTTCACCTCCCCCTCTTCCTTGCAATATGAGGGAGATTCCAGTCTGATGGGGAGAAGGTAGGGAAAGAAAACACTTACGCTTCAGTCCAATCACCCACTTGACCACCAGTATTGGTCTATTGCTATATCTCCCCATTCTGGGGATTAAGCTTTTGAAAACAAAAGCCGAGTAGTATACCAGCCTATTCCTTCTTTGAGTCCGGCCAGCTTTTTTGCATTTATTCTTTCCTAATAGAAGCATTTAATGTTATGAATGTCCCTCCAAGCACTGCTTTATCTTCCTCCAACAAATTTAAAAGATGTTGTATTTTTATTTTCGTTTAATTTAAAATATGTTACAATTTTCTTTGAGACTGTATTTGACAAAGGTGAATGGAGTTGTCTGATAATAAATCTGAGTGGTCATTAGGTATGGTTAATTGGGTAACGTTAACATTGTTTTCCCTCTCACTCTAACTGAAGTGAGGCAACGCAAGAAAGATTTTACGAAAGGAAGCATGGCATAAACTGCTTACCCTGAACAGTTTAAATATCATTTACGCTTCAACAGCTTCATATAACGGTTGCCCTTCAACTTAGTCCTGGGAAGATCCTAGAACCCAAACTCTTGAAATTTCAGGATCAGAAAACTTACTTTTGCCAGTAGCAACCCATCTTCCAGAGACATGCTACGAAGTTGTTTCTCAGAACCTACTGTACATAAAAATCACTTTAAGACTTACTAAACACAGAGCCCTGGGCCCCCACCTCGAAAGATTCTACTTCATTAGATCTGAGATAGACACAGAGATTTGCACTTCAGCAAGTTCCCAGGGTCCATTTACGCTACTAGTCTGAGGACCACTTTGAATAACACTGTTTCACAGCATTAGGAAATATTATTCAACAATATTATTCTTTCCCTTTTCTTTTTTTCTTTTTTTGAAGTATTCTTGTCTTCTTTCTTTTCTTTTTTCCGGTCTTCTTTCTTTTTCTCTTCCTGCCACCTAAATGTGGATATTTCCCAAGATTATAACTTCTTATCTCTTCATCTTCCTTTCCATTATAAATTCAACAACTACGTATTGAGAATCCACTAATTGTTAAATTTGGCTCTAGGTACCATGTAAGGCAAAACCAGTAGGGTCCACGCCCTTTGCTCCAACATTATCTTCTCTGTGAAAGTTTTCTAAGAACTTTCTCACAAACACGACCATCTCTTCCTTTGCTTTCCCATAGCTCTTTACTTGCTTCACTCATGTGGCTTTTATTTCATTCTCTCTTGGTTGGGAATTCCCTGAAATAATATCTCAAATCTTAATTGAAAACAGGATCTGTACTGGGCAAAGTTATCTCAACCTCTAATTTTTATTCTGTCACTGATCTGTATTTACTCTCTCAGGTTTAATAATTACATCAGCCTTGGAATTGATCAGAAAATTGCGACAATCTTTTCAACACAACACCACCTTATCCTGATGTAAAATACATATGGGAGTTACACGAAATTTTTGTAATATTTAGAGATGTTGCAAGATGACAGGGAAAAATGAAACAAACTTCCTCTTCTAAGCTTATTGGCAGAAGACGAGTATTTACTTTTATCTACTTTAGTCAACCAACATATATTGACAAACCACAATAGGCAAAACACCATTCTATTATATTAACATGGATTTTTTTTCTCCCACAGACATCATGCCACCACCACCCCCAAGTTTTGTGGGAGAAATATGGATTGTCCCTGCTGTCTCCATTCTGTGTGTGGTGCAATCAATGAAAATAGTGCTCATCTCTGTGGATGTCTGTGTGTTTAAAGTGGGGAGAAGAGGGAGCAGAAGAGAATTTCTCATGTAAAGTCTAGTAAAACATGAGCAGAAACCTCTCCAAGCTCACTGCCCTGTGCCCCAGACTCCCTTCTCTGTGGTATAAAGCGCTCACATAGAAGTCACAAGGTTACAGTGGAAATCCAAGCTTGACATGATTTACGAGATGCTCAGATGTTGACCTCTCCTAGGCAAATCATTAGAATGGGAAAGCATTTGGTTAAGAGAAAGAAAGGGGAGCCATGAGTAAGCCAGTGGATCTTTGGAATCAAACAGATTTAACAGAATGAACAGCAGGCATTTCCTGGCGGAGGGAAGTAGAATTCTGCCCATCAACCACCCCTGTGACCATATCAAGTTCAGAGTATCACAGATATTCTGACAGTGTTTTCCAGGACAGGGAAAAGGAGCTCCCCATAAATCTGTTGCATTTCAGTGGGACACATCACACTCACATTCAAGTTACACACATTCAACTGCAAGTTTGGGGAAAATGAACAACCACCACAACCATATTTTTTATACAGCATGGCCCCTAAAATACTCACTACTTAATTTGGGACCAAAAAAAAAGAAAGAAAAGAAAAGAAACAGAGTCACGTTCCAACAATGGCAAAAAAAAAAACTGGCTGTGTTGGCTCCATTGAAAGATGGTGTAATATATGCAAAGCATGTATACTGTTCTTTGTGGGTGATTTCCATGGTGGAAGAAAGCTGCTTTTCAGTACCCTTGGGGCTTCCATAGGCAGCTGTGGAATTGGGTCAGTGCCCCTCAGAGAATGCTCTTCTAAACCATTAGGGGTTGAGAGTAAGAGGATGGAAACCACCTTTCTCCCCCTTTCTATCTTTCTGTACATTCTGTATACTCCTCCTTCTTCCCTCTTTCCCAAATCCCCTATCAGAGAACTTTCCTCATTTCACAAGACAAGGCAGTGAGCATGGTGCTGTGAAGGCTTCATGGAAGAGAGAAGCCGGTGCATTGTCCTTGTGGTGAGAGCTCTCACCTCAGATAAACCATGTGGACCCCTCATGGGCCCCAGTACAAGACAATAGCTGCATCCAGCTAAGTCACCACAGCCGGTGCTTTTCTAAGCACGTAAGACCTTGGCTTGTCCTCATAATGAGATCAAGTCTGGGATAACAGCTAGGTAGGACAGCACATGGAGACATTTCTATCCATGTCCAAAATAACTTTTTCTAGTCAAATTGTGACCAAGTTTTAAGAGGCAGGAAGTTATATTAAATTCTGCTATTGTGGAGAATTGTGGAAGAAATGTATAATTAGAACAAATAGCCAGATTTTCTGAAAGAAAAATGAAAGGTAAGGGGCAAAGTGGGAACTCACAGTGCTGGAGCAAGTTGCTAATCCATCAATAGTCAGTGATTGCTCTAGAGGAACAAGGTCATCAGGAAAATCTTTGCTTAGAGACTAAATTAAGAATAAGGTCCCCATTGTTTGTCTTACAGTGGTCAGAGTTCATGAGTGTCTCGCTTTGTCCCCAGGGGCTCTGTTTCTCCACTCTAGGCCAGCTCTGATTAAGAGGAAGCCATATATCTTCTAAGGATATTTCTGTCTCTTGCTTAACTCAGTAACATTAACAGAGGGAAATGAGGTTATGTGAACTTCCCATGGACATTTCGATGGGAGGGACAGAGCTGATACAAAGGATTCCCTGTGAAATGCATCCAAATAAATACAGTCGGGTTGAGTCTAGTGATTCCCCTAGGTTTCACCCCTCAGGAAAGAGGAAAGAATATCTTCAGAGACAATGACTCCATAACTACCTGCGGATGGCCAAAACCCATGGCTGGAGATGCCCCCACATGAAATAAAACAATGCAAAATCTTCCACTGCAAATGGATTAGATGTGGAATATTTTAATGACTGAGTCAATTCTGTTGTGAACAGCTTCCTCATTGTTTCATTTTTTTTTTAATTTTTTTATAAAGTTTTTTTTTTTTAATTTATTTATTTGTCAGAGAGAGAGAGCGTGAGCACAGGCAGACAGAGTGGCAGGCAGAGGCAGAGGGAGAGGCAGGCTCCCTGCCGAGCAAGGAGCCCGATGTGGGACTCGATCCCAGGACGCTGGGATCATGACCTGAGCCGAAGGCAGCTGCTTAACCAACTGAGCCACCCAGGCGTCCCCCTCATTGTTTCATTTTTAATAAAAAAGTTATCATTGCTTGGCAGCTAGTGAGCTAGGTTGAAAACCTACCTCATCTTCAAAATCTTCTGGAGAGCAGAAAACCTATACAAATGGGGAAAACAAACTCTTAGGCAACAGAGTTTAGATTCATCCAGAATTTAACAAATGTTAAAATTACTACACAAGAAAAGAAATTTTTCAATCTAATCCTAGAAACAAAGTACCAAAACCTCCCTTCCCCCTCCCCCCTCCACACACACCCTTAGATTTCTGCTTTCCAAGATGTATTAATTGTAGCCCCATAAAAAAATATTTAACCCTAATATGAGGAAAATAAGTCATTTCCCTAAGCAAAGGATTAGAATAGGTACATACTTGCATTTTGTTTGTAGGGAAGAATCACTTTCAGTCTCCTCTCTGAAATATAAGTAAAACTTGGGTCTTTAAGGGGTAAGATGGAGCCATGGAGCCAAGGTGGGGCTGAATTGGAGGGAGGGAGAACAAACGTCTTTGAAATTGATTTGTAGATTCTATCTGCCTTTGGAACCACCTGAGACACAGAGTCCGTCACCACCCCTCTTCAGTCCTTCCTTAATCAGTTACATTTTTTGTGTTCATCATCTCCTCTGATTTTGTATTAATCTCCCAGAGCCAATGACTTAGAAAGAGCAGGTATTCAATAAATATCCCATGGAAGAATGGACCTTTCTTATTCACCTCCAGGCTTCAAAGGCTTGTTTGGGACTATCTCAACAGATACTAGTGTGCACCGACTTCAGAAATCACATTATGGCGGTCACCACAGGAATTATTTCTACTTCATTAATAGTCTGGGCATTATATACCAGAGTGGGTTATTGAAACCTAAAATTACCTCAAAAAAGTGTTAATTGGGATCAAATATGGACAGGAAAAAGGAAAGTCTTAAATTTCTAGATCCACCTAAATATCACAGAAATTCTATGGGCCTCTTCTGCTTCTTTCCCTCTTTCTTTTTGGTGAATAACTCAGACCCAAAAGGAGGGGAAAATCTCTCAAGAAGACAGTTAGAAGGTTTAGACAGAGAAGTATGGCCATGATAGAACAACATTCTTGAGAGTGTCTGTCTCTTTCTTTCAGAAAACCATCAGCTTTTGTTGTTATCAATAACTGCTATCACAAAGTCCCTCATTGCTTCTGTAAATTATGAGTAAAAAATTGGTTACAGAGATACCATAGCTTCTCTGGATCTGGTAAAATGAAAGGGAATAGGGAATTGACTTCCTTGATAGAAATGTTCTCAGTAACAAAAGTAAAAGAAGAAAGAAAAGATTTGCCTTGATTTTAGTCCCCTTATACTTCTTACATCCTCACCTTGAAAACAATCTATTGAAAATATTCATGGAAAGAAGGTTCTGCTCAGCCTTTGGAAGAACTCAGTATTAAGTCTATATTCTGCAATGACCTGAGTTGACAATATCAGTAAACATACTGTACTCAAAAAAAAGTGTTTGAGAATAGAAGTAAAATTCCAGCCGCTGAGAGAGAAGGCTAGTACATCCCACAATTCTCATCTAAATCTTCTTTCTTGAGAGTACTAGCAAGTGGAAGGTATTGCGGGCCTGGAAGACACCAAAGACATATTTGACCGAAAAGTGGTTGTCTACTTGACCGACAGTAGCAAATGTTCAATTACACGTGGAATAGACTCCAGAGCATTTCAGAGAAAATCAAGTTGAGGGATGTTGAAGCACCATCCTATCAGCTGTGCAAAGTCAGATCCCTGGAATGAGTCTCAGGGCTTGTGTAATATTTATATAACCCACATCTGTCCAAAATCAGCTCTGGGGAACTGTTCCCGAAAAGTGTTCTTGACTCTTCCCAATTCTCTGTTTTGTCTCCTAGAGTCCCTTCATTCCTTTCAACATATGACAATCCTCAAAAAACAAAACAAAACAAAACAAAACAAAACAAAAAACTCATGGCCTTCTTAAGCCATTCTCTCTCTCTCTCTCTTTTTCTTTTTTGGACAAAATATTCATTGTTCATTACCGAATCTTCTCTTCTCCCACATAACACAGTGCCCAGCATTCAGTGTTCTGGACAAATCATTTTGTAAAGCACTTGAAAAGTCTATTTAGATGATGGGTAATGTGGATGTTTTTGAATCATTGGTGAGAGAAGACTAGGGTCTGGCTATCCAGAAACTGCAAGGTTTGTGCCCCCGGCCTTTGCTGTGTGAAGCAGCTGTGTAGCCAGAAAGCGGAATGAATCTTTGGGGAACACTGGACCCAGCTGTGCTCATGAAATTCATCTAAGAAAATCCTTGTAGGGACGCCAGGGTGGCTCAGTTGGTTGGACGACTGCCTTCGGCTCAGGTCATGATCCCAGAGACCCGGGATCGAGTCCCACATCGGGCTCCCAGCTCCACGGGGAGTCTGCTTCTCCCTCTGACCTTCTCCTTGCTCATGCTCTCTCACTGCCTCTCTCTCAAATAAATAAATAAAATCTTTAAAAAAAAAAAAAAAA